>CM053565.1:55712118-55864024 GCA_028646485.1 Cryptoprocta ferox | reverse complement strand
GGGGGAGGAAGACCACTGAGGCAGAGTGCCCTTCTCGTCACACCACGTCAGAGGTCCGTGCTGTCAGTGTGACGCCATCACCATGGACGGGACCTTGACCGCCTGGCTGAGGCGTGTTCCTTCTCCTTCCCGGTACTGTTCTCTTCGGGAGGCCGTCACTACGTGGGGCCCACACTCCGGGGGTTGGGGGGTCGTGCTCCACTTATGCTTCACCTTCTTGGGGTGGGGGGAGCCTCTACATACATTGTTTAGAGTTCTGCATGCGGGATTTGTGCACTCTCCTCCGTTCATTTATGCAGTCGTGTGTTTCTGTCAATGGGTATTTCAGTGCCATGGACACTGTGGACCATCATCCACTGCCTTAATTATTTTGTCGTTTATTTATTTATTTTTTAATGTTTATATTTATTTTTGAGAGAGAGAGAGAGAGAGAGAGACAGCGTGAGCAGGGGAGGGACAGAGAGAGAGGGAGACACAGAATCCGAAGCAGGCTCCAGGCTCTGAGCTGTCAGCACAGAGCCCGACGCGGGGCTCGAACCCACGAACCGTGAGATCGTGACCTGAGCCGAAGTCGGACGCTTAACCGACTGAGCCACCCAGGCGCCCCTATTTTGTGGTTTAAACCGCTCCATCTTTGGCCACTGGGAGCTCTTTCGGTGGCGGCGCTCCTGTGTCTCTGTGGACTAGGCCCGTCAGTGTGGACTATTTTGGGGGCACCTCCTTCCCCAGCCCCACAGGATGCTCCAGGCTCGGCGAGCACCGTTCTTGCTTCGGTCCTAGAGTCAGCCGTTTCCCCAGCGAGCCTGGTTCCTTTTCTTGGAGAATGGTATTAGCGACCAAAATTTGGGTGCTGGGTGTGCTCATTGCTCCCGGGATGTCCTTGCTTGTAGGCCCTCCCTGGTGACAGAGCAAGGAGATATATTGTGTGTATATTAGTCTGCACACGCGCGTGCGTACACACACACACACACACACACACACTTCTGTATGCGACCATCTGTGTTTATATTAAGCTAAACATGAGTTCTTACTGATGTTTCCACTACTAAGCCACACCATGTGGGTCAGATAAACCCCTTGCTAATCTGCCACCTCCCACCCTGACAGTGGGAGACCCGGCTCCCCACCCCCCCACCCCTCCCTCCACTCAGCCCCTCAATCCCAGTGCGCGTGCCCTGGTCTCAGAACCACTGACGAGCGCCCAGCGGGAAACAACTTTACCCACTACAGTGCGGGGCTTGTGACATTCCTGCTGCCCTGAGTCTTCCAGACCCCAGTCGCTTCCACAGTGACCCTGGTCAGCACCGTGTCCCCACCCCCTCAGCCAGGTGGGTTCAGGCATCGGTAATAGAGTGGGATTCTCTAGTGACAGTCTGCATTCCTTCCTGGGGTCCCCTGACCTACCAGGTCATTTTTTAGAGTTTGCATACAAGGGGCGCCCGGGGGCTCAGTCGGTTGGGCGTCCAACTTCCGCTCAGGTCACGATCTCACGGTTCGTGGGTTCGAGCCCCGCGTCGGGCTCTGTGCTGACAGCTCGGAGCCTGGAGCCTCCTTGGGATTCTGTGTCTCCCTCTCTCTCTGCCCCTGCCCTCCTCGCACTGTCTCTCTCTCTCTCTCTCTCAAGAAATAATTAAAACATAAAAAGAATTAAAATATGCATACAAAACGGCTCACTTTTTCTGCTGTGAAATTCTATGGGTTTGGGCCAAATGCACAGCGTCATGCAGCCACCGTCACCAGGGCCAGGACGACGGTTTCCTCACCTTAAAAACTGCTCTGTGCTCCGTCTTCTCAACCCCACCCCCATGAAACCCCTGGCGACGGTCAATCTATTTACTCTCTCCGTTGTTTTTCTTTTTCTAGAAGATCATATTCGTGGACGCAGCAGCACGTAGCCTTTTCAGACAGGCCTCTTCTGCTTTAGCAACAGGCACTTCCGGCCCTTACATGTCAGCTTTGGCTCAGGAGCCCCCCCTTCACACCACCGAATAGAGTCCAATGTATGGACACCCCACAGTTTGTTTACCCACCTGCCTCCTGGAGGACATTTTGTTTGCTTCCAGGTTGTGGCAATTACTAATAAAGCGAATACAAACATTTCTATGGAAGGTTTTATGTGGACATAAGCTTTCAAATCAGGTGGGTAAAATATCTGGAGCTGAATGGGAAATAATCACTGGACTGAATGGGAAAATTATGTTCATCTTTGTAAGAATGTGCCAAATTATCTTCCAAAGTGGCTGGACCATTTTGCATTCCTACTAGCAATGGACGAGGGCTTCTGGTGCTCCACATCCTCGCCAGCAGTTTGGTTTTCTCATTTTTATTTTAGAAAAAATTGCAGTAAAGCACACATAACATAGAATTTACCATCGTAACCACTTTTAAGTGTTCGGTGGTGTTAAGTACATTGTCGTGCAACTGATCTCTACAATTCTCTTCCTTTGTTTTTTTAAATGTTTTTATTTTTATTTTTGAGAGAGAAGAGACAGAGTGTGAGCAGGGGAGGGGCAGACAGAGAGGGAGACGCAGAATGGGAAGCGGGCTCCAGGCTCCGCACTGCCAGCACAGAGCCTGACGCGAGGCTCGAACTCACGGACCGCGAGACCATGCCCTGGGCTGAAGTCAGATGCTTCATCAACTGAGCCACCCAGGTGCCCCAAAGAATTCTTTTCGTTTTGTAAAACCAAAACTCTGTTCCCATTAAACGACTCCCGACTTCCCTCCCCAGCCCCGGGCACCCACCATCCTACCTTCTGCTTCTACGAATGACTACTCGAGGGCCCTCATACAGCATCCTTTTGTGATAGCTTATTCCACTTCGTATAATGTCTTCAAGTTTCAGCGGTACTATGGCATGTGTTAGAATTTCCTTCCTTTTGGGGCGCCTGGGGGGCTCAGTCGGTTAAGTGCCCGACTTCGGCTCAGCTCATGATCTCACAGTTTGTGGGTTTGAGCCCCGCGTCGGGCCCTGAGCTCACAGCCTGGAGCTGCTTCCGATTGTGTCTCCCTCTCTCTCTGCCCCTCCCCCGCTCGTGCTCTGTCTCTCCCTAAGATAAATACATATTAAAAAAATTTTTTAAAGTATTTCCTTCTTTTTTAAGGATAAACAATAAACAATATTCCATTGTATGGATGGAGCCCATTTTGTTTCCTCGTTCATTTGTCAGTGGACACTCGGGTTCCTCCACTGCCGGTGATTACGAGTAACGCTGCTATGAGTCTAGGCGCACAAATGTCTCTGGGACCCTGCTTCCGGGTCTTTTGGGCACATACCCAGAACTGGAATTTCCGAATCATATTCGTGATTATTCTATTTTTAATTTTTTGAGACACTGACATGCCAGGGTTGTTTTCATTCAAACAGCAGTGTCAGCGTATCTTGTTTTAATTTTGTCTTTCTCTAAGGACAAATCGTGCTAAGCACAATTTCATATCTTTGTCATCTGTGTACCTTTGGTGACAAAGTCTGTTCAGATCTTTTGCCCATTTTGTACCAGGGTTGTTAAATTCTTATTACTAGTTTTTTTTTTTTAATTTTTAATGTTTTATTTATTTTTGAGAGAGAGAGAGAGAGAGAGAGAGAGAGAGAGAGAGAGAGACATCGTGAGCAGGGGAGGGTCAGAGAGAGAAGGAGACACAGAATCCGAAGCAGGCTCCAGGCTCTGAGCTGTCAGCACAGAGCCGAACACGGGGCTCGAACCCACCAACTATGAGATCATGACCTGAGCCCAAGCCAGACGCTCAACCGACTGAGCCACCCAGGCGCCCCATCTTATTATTAGTTTTGAGAGTTCATGTATTTTGGATGCAAGACCTTTATCGGATGTGTGGTTTACAACTATTTTCTCCAAGTCTGTGACTCGTCTTTCCAGTTCTGTAACAGTGTCCTTCACAGAGTAAAAGCTTTACAGTTTAATAAAGTCCAGCTCGATTTTTCCTTTTGTGGACCACGATGTTGGTGTCAGGGCTAAAAGCTGAATTCTGAGGCTGTGTACATTTCCTTCCATGTCTCCTCTGGAAGTCCGACACATTTGCATTTTCCACTGAAGCCTGGGGGTTCGGACTTCAACATGTGAATTTTGTGGGGACACAATTCAGCGCATAAAAACAGTGTGGCCACAGCTTTATCAAAGTTACTGAGGTTTTCAAAGAGCCAGCTTCTTGCCTTCATTGATTTTTCTCTATTACTTATTCATTTTCTGTATCATTGATTTTTCTCCTTTCTTTGTCCTTCCTTCTATTTTGGGTTTAATTTGCTCTTCTTTTTTCTAGGCCTTAAGATAGAAACCTATATACTTGATTTTGGACCTTTATTATTTTTCAATACAAACATCAAAAACTATATATGCCCTCTAAGCACTGTACTGGCTGCATCTCCAAGTTTTTGATATACTGTGTTTTCCACATAATTTGGTTAAAAATATATCCTAATTTCCCTTGTGATATATCAGGTTAAGTTTTGAGTGTTGATAGTGTACTCAGGTATTCTGTTCCTTACTAATTGTTTTCTTTAATTGTCCTCTCTTGTTTGTGATTAAAAAAATTTTTTTTATATATTGAGAGAGAGAGGGAGAGAGTCCCAAGCAGGCTCCAGGCTGTCAGCGCAGAGCCCACAAACTGTGAGATCATGACCTGAGCCGAAATCAAAAGTTGGACGCTCAACTGCCTGAGCCACCCGGGCGCCCCTGTGATTTTTTGAAAATTTTTTAATTAAGTAAGTTCTACGCCCAACATGGGGCCTGAACTCATGACCCAGAGATCAAGAGGCATGTGCTCTACTGGCTGAGCCAGCGAGGCACTTCTGTCCTCTCAGTTTTGAAGAAGAGATTGTTGAAATATCCAACTCTATTGCGAATATTCAGTGAGATTTTGTCTCATGTATTTTTTCGTTTTATTTGAGTTGTTATTTGGTGTATACACCTTTAGAGTTGATATGTCTTTACCTCTGGTAATATTTCTCGTCCTTAAATCTACTTTGTCTGATACTAATATAGCAGCTCCCCTTTCTCATGATTACTGTTTGCATGGCCTAATATATTCCATTTTAAACTTTTAATCTATTTATATATAAAGTGTGTTTTTTGCAGACGTCAGTTATTTTGGTCTTGTTTTTTTCATCCAGGATGTCAATCGCTGATTTCTAATTGGAATATTTAGACCATTTTCATTTAATGCAACTATTGATAAGTTATATCATTTTGTTATTGAGTATTTTTTTTAGTAATTCATTTTATTTCTTCTCTTGGCTTCTATTCATTCCCTCCCTCTCCCCACCTCCTTTCTCTCTATACTACAGTCTCCCTTCAAATATGATTTTACTGGTACACATACGAGAACCTTACAATAATACACTCCTATTTCCTTTCTCTTGTCTTTGTGCTGGCTTTGCCGTACACAACTTCTACATGTGTTAAAACCGACAATGCATTGCTATTCATTTTTGCTTTAAAGTCAACTATACTTTAAAAGAATTAAGAACAGTAAAAAAATCCTACTCATATTTCCCATTTTTGGCATTCTTTATTCCCATTTGGCATCAGTTTCTTTCAGTTTGTAGCTTTTCCTTTTTTTTTTTCTTGTCCTTAAGATTTTACTTTTTTAAGGAATCTCTATGCTTGAACTTACAACCCCCAGATCAAAGTCGCACACTCCAGCAACTGAGCCAGCCGGGCGCCCCACATAGCGTCTTCCTTTAATATTTCTTGCAGTGCAGGTCTGCTGGCAATAAATGATCTCAGCCTTGTTTGTCTGAAAAAGTTTTGTTTTGCCTTCCCTTCGGAGGAGAACTTTCTCTGGGTACAGAATTCTAAGTGGTAGGTTTTTTTTTCCTTTAGCAATTTAAACATGTTACATTGTCTTCTGGTTTTCATTGTTTCCTACAATAAGTCAGTAGTCATTCTTACCTTTGTTTCCCTAAATAAAACATGCCCCCCCCCGCCCCCGCCCCCCACAACCTCTGGATGCTTTTAAGCATTTTCTCTTTTTATTACTTTTTATTTTGAGTCAGATGTGTCCTGACGTGGTTTTATTTATCTTTACTTTGCTGGGATTTGTCAAATTTTTGGATCTGTGCCTTTACAGTTTTCAACAAATTTAGAAAAACTTTAGCCATTATTTCTTCAAATTCTGATTACAGGATCGCCTGGGTGGCTCAGTAGGTTGAGCATCCAACATCAGCTCAGGTTGTGAGTTCTAGCCCTGCACTGGGCTCACTGCTGTCAGCACAGAGCCCACTTCGGATCCTCTGTCTCCCTCTCGCTAGCTCTCTCCCACTGGTGTGCTTTCTCTCTTAAAAATAAAAATAAAACATTAAAAAATTCCATTACATATAGGTTAGTCTGATTGCTATAGTCCCGTGGGTCACTGAGTTTCTGTTCATTTTCCACATTTTTTTCTCTTTGTGATTTAATTTGAATAGTTTCTATTGCCGTGATCTCAGTTGCACTAAACTTTTGTTTCGCTTGTCTCTCTGCTTTTTGGTCCCTACAGTTCATTTTTAATTTCAGGTATTGTATTTTTCAGCGTTATAAGTTCCATTTGGCTTCTTTTATATCGTCTCTTTTTTTCCTCCTTATGTTCATGTTTTGTTTTAAATCCATGAACATATACATAACTTGGATTTTTAAATCTCTGCTAATTCCACCATCTCTCACGTGTCTTGGTCTCTTTGTATTGACTGATTTTTCTTCTAGTTATGGATCACATTTTCTGCTTACACATGTCTCATACTTTTTCATCAAGTGCTGGACGTTGTAAAGTTAAATTGTTGAATCTCTGGATTTTGGGTTTTTTTTAAGAATGTTGAAGTTTTGGGGCAAAAAGAATGTTGAAATTTGTTCTGACAGGAAATCAACTTACTTGCAAGGCTGTTTGATCTTTTTTGAGGCTTATTTATTCATTTATTTAAAATTTTTAAACATTTATTCATTTTTGAGAGACCGAGTGTGAGTAGGGGAGGGGCAGGGAGAGAGGAAGACACCATCTGAAGCAGGCTCCAGGCTCCGAGCTGTCAGTACAGAGCCTGATGCGGGGCTCAAACTCACGAGCTGTGAGATGTTGACCTGAGCCAAAGTTGGACGCCTAACCGACTGAGCCACTCCGGCGCCTCCATCCATTTATTTTTAAAGATTTTTTTAATGTTTTTTTTTAAATTTATTTTTGAGAGAGAGAGAGAGAGACAGACAGCATGAGTAGGGGAGGGTCAGAGAGAGAGGGAGACACAGAATCCGATGACAGGCTCCAGGCTCCGAGCTGTCAGCACAGAGCCCAACGTGGGGCTTGAACCCATGAACCACGAGATCATGACCTGAGCCGAAGTCAGACGCTTAACCGACTGAGCCACCCAGGCGCCCCAAGATTCTGATTTTTTAAAGATTTTATTTGTAAGTAATCTCTACACCCAATGTGGGGCTCGAACTCACAACCCTGACATCAAGAGTCGCATGCTCTACTGACTGAGCCAGCCAGGAGCCCCTTCTGGAGGTTATTTTAAAGCTTCGTTAGAGTGAGCCTGGATTAGCCTTTTGTTCTGGGATAGGTCAGCCCTACTCCTAACGTGGCGATCGTGAAACCTCCATGAAGTGCCCGGGGTGCTCCATGAGGGCTGTTGGGAGCCCACAGCTCTCTCTGCTGGGAACTGTTCGGCTCTCCAGGTCTCCAGGAGCTGCCCTTTGCTGAGTCTCACGGCACTTCCTTGTACACAAGCACGGTTTAAAATTCACCAGAACCTTCAGGGAACCTCTGTGTGGGTTTCTGGAGCTTGTTCTCCGCGTAGCTACTTCCACTTAGGCCCCTGCCCTGCTAATTCCAACCGCGGCAGCCTCTCCAGACTCCGGTCTCTGTGTCTCAACTCACAAGACTTGTGTGTTCTGGGTCTCGGTCCAGAGTGAACTTCCAGGCAGAAAGGCGAGATCATGGTACGGCTCACAGCCCTGTTTTCTTTTAGGGATCGCAGTCCTGGACTGTCTGTCGCCAAATGTCTTGAAAAAGTTGCTACATATTTTTTTCTTTCCACTGTCCTAGTTGCTTATGACAGGAGGACAAATCCGATACCGGTTACCCCACGATGGCCGGAAACAGAAGTCCCTTCTATACTTGGTAACGTGCGTGCAACATATTGTTACACGTAAAGGATATATTCTTCCACGATCTGACTTTTCTTTTATCACCATGCCAGTGACACCTTTCCATGTCACTACGTTCAGATGCACCTTCTTCATGGCTGTGTGGTATTCCGCTGCGGAAATTTACTGCCAGGTAACTACTTCTCACTGATGGCTACTGAGATGGCTTTAAGTTTCTTTTCTTTTTTTAAAATTTTTTTATGTTTATTTATTTTTGAGACAGAGAGAGACAGAGTGCAAACAAGGGAGGGGCAGAGAGGGAGGGAGACACAGAATCTGAAACAAGCTCCAGGCTGAGCTGTCAGCACAGAGCCCGATGCAGGGATCAAACCCAGGAACCGCGGGATCATGACCTGAGCCGAAGTCGGACGCCTAACCGGCTGAGCCCCCAGGCGCCCCTAAGTTTCTTACTTTTGTACACGACGTGGTGATGGGAATTATTTCTGCATCTTTGTGACCTTGCCTGGGAGTGGCCGCCACTTCCGACCTCTCAGCCAACCAACCTTGAGACTTCTCCGAGGGCATTTGCATTTTAAGCCTTTTTTTGATTTTCATGGGGGAAATTTCTATTTAAATGTGAAGACTCTTCCCAGACTTTCTGCCATGGAAGCTAAAAGCAGACGGGCCCGGGTAACTGGTTTCTTGCTTTCAATACAGAACCTTCCTCAGACTTCACCAAGACAACTACAGGCACATCTTGTTCCTTTCGCTTGCCGTTATGATGTAAGCATTTCCCCAGATCATTCGATATTCTCCGTAAGACGGCCGGGCCAAGATTCGAGCCCTTGCCTCACTGGACGCGTCAGCCGCTGCCATATACTCTGGTTAAAATCAACCCTGCAGTGACGGGGTGAGGGGAACCGCCTCCCCACTCCCACCGCCGTCCTTAAGAGAGATTTCCTAACGTGAAGTCGCTGCGCCATTTGTGGGTTCTCCGTGTATATTGCCAAGTCGCTTTCCAAAACGTTGTGCCAACTTACGTCCAGTAGGTTAAGAACC
Source organism: Cryptoprocta ferox (assembly GCA_028646485.1). NCBI lineage: Eukaryota > Metazoa > Chordata > Mammalia > Carnivora > Eupleridae > Cryptoprocta > Cryptoprocta ferox. The sequence goes on along the minus strand of CM053565.1, from coordinate 55,854,899 downwards.
TCCTTCTCGCGTGAGGTCAGTGGCCCAGGCTCCACCCAGCTGGTGCAGACAGCTCCGCCCTTGAATCACACCACGAGCAGAGGCAGCATAGGACCCGCGCTGGCCATGGGCGGTGGTGGGGGTGACAGCAGGGGTGGCAGTGGGCCCAGTGGATGTCTGGCGTGCGGCATTGGTTGTATCCTGCTGTGCCGAGGTGGCTGGAGCCGGCAGCGGGGCTGTGCTCACCCGGCCAGCCCTGCAGCAGGGTGCTGGGCTTCCTGGCCAGCTACCCCGCCCTTGACCCTGACCCCCCCTTACCCCTGGTAATCTGTGAGCCTCCTAAGAGCTTGTTACAGATTTCCCTTTCTGGGGCGCCCTGCCGGCTCCGTCAGTGGACCATCTCAGGTGTGTAATTCAAGCCCCACGTTAGGTCTCGAGGTTACTTAAAAGTACAATCTTAGGGGCTCCTGGGTGGCTCAGTTGGTTAAGCATCTGACTGGCTCAGATCATGATCTCATGGTTTGGGGGCTCGAGCCCCGTGTCGGGCTCTGTGCTGACAGCTCGGAGCCTGGAGCCCATTCGGATTCTGTGTCTCCTTCTCTCTCTGCCCTCTCCCCCCACACTCTCTCTTTTTCAAAAATAAACAAATATTAAGAAATTATTTTTAAGTAAAATCTTAATAAAGATTCCTCTTCTGCTCGACTACACCAGAGTCTTCCCACCTGTGGCAGCCTGCTGCCCACCTGATACTCACTCCCACTTCTTTCTTGCCCACGGAACCATCCCTCTGTTGGGGCTGCTGAGCCCCAGGGTTGTGGGATGCCTGGCGATGCCAACCAGGGCACCCTGGCTCCTGGCTGTCTCGAATCCCTCACATGGTGCGAGGCTGAGTGGCCCGTTCTGTCCAAAAGGCCTAACAGAGGATCTGCTGCAGAGCCTTCTGGGACAGGTTTCTCTTCCATAAAACGGGACAGAGGTGACCAGCCGGCCCTGCCTCTTCCTCCTTTCTTTCTAGTCTTTCTCTTTCTTTCACTGGGGTGAGGACTGTGTACAATGTTTGAGGCTCCGGCAGCCAGCTTGCAACTCGTGAAGACAAAAGCCCAAACTCACCTGCTACAGGTGTGGGCGCAGAAAGACGAAAAGAGTCTGGTCCTGGCCGAGGACAGCCCCCACTTCTAGATTTCCGGATATATGAGGGCAAGAGACCCCTAGGAGTCGAATCTCCTGTGATTTGGGTTTTCTGTTACCTGCAGCTGAATTATTTCCTACATCCTATGCCATTCTTACCTGGACACACGTCAGACCGGCGTCTGCAGAGAAACGCGTGTAGATGCACAATGCGTGATGGCTCAAGGGGGCCCTTACACAGCCATTTCAGGCCAAGTCCTCGGTCAGGATTCTTGGTGGCGAGTAACAGATACCCCGCTTTGGGAAACAAAATGAGAAAAGAGAGTTTGGCAGAGGAGATCGGGCAGCCCACGGAAGCCACAGGAAGCCTGGGAGCCTTTCCTGCTGGGTGGGCAGGAACCCAAGGCAACAGGCTCCCAGCCCAGGTATACCCAGGGTGCTCCGGTTGTGGGGTCTCCTGGCCTTGAACCCTCTGCTGCGGGCCCCAAACTGTCGGTGCAGCTGCTAGTGATCCCCCCCAACTGGAGTCTTTTCTATCACTACGTCCAGATACAAAGTCCCAACAGGAACATCTGCTGTGCTTGGCAGAGCCGAGCTGCAGGGGTGGGGAGGGGAGATCATATTTGGCCGTTGTTCGGCGTCAAGCCTCACGCAACCACAGGCTCAGGCAGCGTGCACAGGGCTGCACCGGGCTTCTCAGCGCCGCGCACCCCAGACGTGCACTTGGCGGCCGCGCCCCAGCCCCCGCCCATCCCGCGGGGTTACGCCCGAGTCCGAGCGAGCTGTGCCCTGATTGGCGGAGGCCCGCACGCTCTGGCCAATCACCTGGAGGGAGGCGGCCTCGCCGCCAGGCTCGCGCGCGCCGTGCAGGCTGCGGACCCCGGCGCTGCGCGGGCAGGGGTGTGGGTGGCGGGAGGGACGGCGGCGCGAAGCCCCGAGCGCAGCGGTTCGCAGCGGAGCTTCAGAGCCAGACTGGGGGGTGTGGGTTCAGGGGTCGCCGCTCCGCAGCTGTGCCCTCTTGGCCTCCGTTTGCGCATCTTTGGAGGGGGGCGCTCCTAATGCTCCGTGGATGCGCCTCCACCTAAGTAAGTGCTTGATCCCCTCCTCTCCCCTGCACTTTCCGATTAAGAACAGACTGAATGTCGGGGCGCCTGGGTGGCTCAGTCAGTTGAGCGTCTGACTTCCAGGCTCAGGTCATGGGTTCGAGCCCCACGTAAGGCTCTGTGCTGACCGCTCAGAGCCAGCTGCAGATTCTGTGTCTCCCCCTCTCTCTGCCCCTCCCCTACACTCACACACACTCTCTCTCTCTCTTTCTGTCTCTCAAAGATAAATAAACATTAATTTAAAACATTTTAAAAATAGCAGACTGAACATTGATGTTTCATGCCCACTCACAGCAAACATTCAGTAAGCACCCACTGTATGCCCGATGTGGTGCCGGGTCTGTTGGTGAGCACAGCGCCGCGGGGGGTGACGCCGGCTGCCAGGGCAGCCCCTCCACGTTGGGAGCAGTGCCTGTGTGGGCCGCTCGACCCCACAGGATGCGCAGGAGCTGGCGCCCTCTAGTGCCAAGGGCGTCCCGGGCAGAGGGAGCACGGCGTGAGAAGAATGCCCGCAGGACCAGACAGCTGGCGGCTCCCAGGGAATGGGACCCTGCAGGGCCTGGGCCAGGTCTGGAGAGGGGGCCACGAGGCTCCTCCCAGGATCTCACCCTGAATTCAGGCTCCCCCTGCTGCCCTTCGTCAGAAAAGGAAAATTATGGGTTCCCTCCCCTCCCATTTTTATGCCGGGCTCAAGGTAGATGCCTGGCTACATCCATTTGTTTTGGTGGCCTGTCAGTGTAACAAAGCGCCCCCAAACTTAGCAACAGTATCCAAGGGTCAGGAAATGGCTTACCTGGGTGGTCCTGGCTCAGGGTCTCGCGTGAGGTTGTGGTCAAGCTGTGGGCTGGGCCAGCGGTGTCTGAAGACTGGATCCGGCTCATGTGGCTGTTGGGAGGCCGCTGTTCCTCGCCAATGTGGAGGGGGTGACCCAAGAGAGGGCCTCATCTCTCTCTCTTTTTAAGTTTGTATACGTAAGTAACCTCTGCACCCAACGTGGGGCTCGAACTCATGACTTGAGATCAGTAGCCACGCGCTCTTCCGGCGGAGCCAGCCAGGCGCTCTGGGCCTCAGATCTCTCAAACCCTAATCTCAGAAGTGCCATGGCATCGCTTCTGCCCTATTCTATTGGTCACACAGACCTAGGCTGGTGCAGTGAGGGAGGGGACCACAGGGACAAGAGTACCAGGAGCCGGGCCATCGGGTCGCCCTAGAGCTGGCCCACCGTAGATGGCTGCTGTGGTGTGCCTGTGTCCGCCACCTGGGTGTCTGTTTTAGAAACTAATTAGCAGTTTTGTTATTTGTTTACATATTTCTTAAGGGTTTTATTTTTTTGAGTAATCTCTTCCCCTAATGTGCGCCTCGAACTCACGACCCCGAGATGGAGTCGCACGCTCCACCGACCGAGCCAGCCAGGCGCCCTCGCCCGTTTTATTATTAAGATGCCTCAAGGCCACCCTCACGTCCGCTGAAGCAGGTTGAGGGCCACACCTGGAAAGCAGAACGTGGCTCTACTGCCGGGATTCTTCTGGAAACCCTTCTTGGAGGCCTTCACGCCTATGGCCTCAACCTGCCCAGTTTAGACAAATAATTCCCTTGGATACGTTTCAGATTTCTTTTTCCTGAAAGCAAATCCCTTTTTGTGATTCAGACCTTGCCGGTCTTGGTGATTTAGGTGAAAGGACCATCCAAACTGTCCCTGCAGCCTCGTCAGGCCCCAAGGAGAGGTCAGCACCCCACCCCCAGCCCAGGCCTGAGACCACCTGCCCCCCTGGGAGGCATGGCCCCGAGAGGCCAGGGGCCAGGCGCTGCTGCTGGCGGGGCATCCTGGACTGTGGGCGTCCACCATTACGGACAGATGTGCCGGCTGCTAAGGACAGCACAGCCCCGACGACACTGCACAGGGAATGGGCCGGAGCCCAACTGAGGAGCATCCGGGAGACAGGAATGGGGGCCTTCAGCGCTGGGACCCATTACATCAGCCATCCAGGGTCAGGACACCATTTGTCAGCTCTGCCCCACGTGGCCCCTGTGGAAATCAAACAAGCAGACTTGCCATTTTTAGAGAGAAATTAAATGCATCGATATAAAAAAGTCAGGCAGCAACACGGCGGGGAGAGCGTGGGGAGGTGGACAGAGCTGTGATTTATCGGCCCTTTAATAAGTATTGCTGGGGCTGCCCTGGCTGCCTCCTGCCAACCGCACGGTGCCCGTGACCCCCTCCGCTGAGGCCAGGAGTGGAGCTACCCCCCCCCCCCACTTGCCAACCCACCGCCCAGAGAGGCACATCTCCTCCCAGCTGGCGTCTCGGGAGCACCAAATACAAACTCATTGGGAAAAAGGTGGAGAAGGAGTGAGGGGTGAGGGGCCGGCAGGCGGGGGCTGTCCCGCGCGGGGGAAGGTCTCACCAGCTACCCTGGGGCCGATTCCTGTGCAGCCGCAGTGCAGCCGAACACCCCTCCGCGCTACGCCTGGGTTGCACCAGCCGAGGAGCCTGGAGGGTCCTCACTGGCTGTACCTCCTCAGTATGAACCTGCAAGGGCCCCTCGGGACCACTGCCCGCCCTCCCTCCACAGGCGCCTTTCCCCTGCAGCCCCAACACCAGCCACGACCACCCTGTACCGTCTACCAAGCCGGTAGGTGAGAAATGACCCCTCCTGGTTGGTTGATCGTGCGTGTCTGATTTCGGAGGTCTGGGGCCGCACTGGGATGTCTGTTCACAGTCACTGCTTGTTTTCTATTCTACTTTTCTATTTTCTGCTGGTTTTCTCTACTGATTAACAAAGCCCCTCTGACGTGTTGAGGATTTACCCACAGTGGCCCAGTTTGTTGCTGTGCACTAGTTCTGGGGTGGGGCTGGGAGAAGGGTTGACCTTGATCTGAAAGGTGGTCTACAGGTTTATATTCACTACTTTATTGTCAACCAATACTTAGGGAGGGCCTCGTGGGAAGTGTGCAGGCCACAGCTGGAAACACAGTGGGCAGAAAGAACTCGCATCCTAGTAGAGGGAAAAGACTTAAAAACAAGGAGACTGGAGAATGTCCGAGGGGGTGTGAGCTACAGAGAAAAAGCTGGGGGGGGTGCAAGTTTACAGAGGGGCTAGAGGAGGCCCCTCTGAGAAGACAACACTGAGCTAAGATTTGAAGGAGGACATGGGGCACCTAGATGGAAGGGAAAAGAGGGGTCTCCAGAGGCATGGATGGTGCAAAGGCCCCGGGGCGAGTGCGGGACTGGGTGTACTCCAGCAACTGCAGAGCAGCGGCCAGAGCAAGGGAAGTGGTCAGATGGGGGAGGGCTGTGGGCTCCGAGGACTCTGGCTTCTCACCGTGAGCAGGTGTCAATTGTGCAGCGATGCGGTCTGGGCAGCTGAGTAGGATTCCCGGGTTGGGTAGAGAGCACTGAGGCTGGGAGGCGAGTGACTTACAGAGCTTGCCTCCCCAGCCCTCCACCCCTGCCAGGACTTGGGGCTTCTGAGGCACACCCTGGCAGCCCTTGTGGAAGAGAGAGAGGCCCCGGGCGGTAGGACATGGCCCCCCAGGACTCTCTGCAACAGAGAGGGGAGGAGAGAGGACATGGGGTGGCGCTTGTTTGGGAAGCCTGGCTTCTGCTGTGCACAGGGCCGAGGTGTCACCCATACCCATCTCCAAAGGGCTCCCCGTTAGAGTGGGGACGGCACCTGCTTGGCTCTGTCACTCAGCCCATTCCCCTTCTTGCAGGCTGTCAGGGGGCCTCACCCTCACTCTGGGGCCGGGTCACATGCGGTGGTGGTGGTGGTGGTGGTGGGTGTACGCGCCGACGCTGCGGCTCCCTGCGGCCTTTGTGTGGCGCCCCGCCCCGGGAGCCTGGGCAGGCCGGAGTCGGGAGCTGGCCGGCCACGGACGGGGGTCGGGGACCTGGACGCATGGCCGCGTGGGCACCGGACCGCCGGAGAGAAGGGGCAAGGTCCTGTGCTGGAGAGCCCGGGTCCCCGCGGGCCTTTGGAACCGGGGAGAAGCTGTCTCCGCGGAAGGGGCGGGGGTCGCAGCCGCTCAGGATTCTGTTATTCCCCAAGCAGAGCTGACTTAATGGAAATTGTCCCGAAGCCTTTTCTCGCCGCTCTGCTGCGGGGCTGGAGCAGGGGAGGGAGGGAGGAGAGCCCGGAGGAGGGGGAGGCCGGCCCGCCCTGCGGGGCGGGGGGCGCACCTGCAGGCCGCTGTCTCCCGCGCCCGCCCGGGGGAGGGGCGACAGGGTCCCCCGCCGCTGCGGCCTCGCGGGCCCAGGGACGCCTTTGTCTTCGGACGAAGGGACCCTCCCCGCCCCGCAGAATGCGCAGCCAGATGTCGCCCTCCGCGCTCCGAGGGGGCCGTCTCGTAAATTCTGCGTCTCTCTTTTGTACCGAAGCGCCGGTTCTCCTACAATAATGACCTTTCCGCGGCGGAACAGCGCCTCCTCCTCCCAGTCCTGGTTGGAAGGCTCGGGGGCCCGGGGCCGAGGAGGGACGGGCGAGCACTGACCCCGGGGCAGGCGGGCGGGGCCGGCAGGGGAGGGGCTGGGGCCGCGCACCTGCAGGAGCCCCGGTTCGGGCCCCATCCGGAGGCGGGAGCGCGTCCACACCTCCAGCGCAGGGCAGGGTCGCCCCCGGCGCGGGAGCCCCGACGTCCCGGAGGCCCGAGGGTCGGACGGGGGCGGGCCCCCCAGAGGCAGGGGCGGGGCCGCACGTAGAGCCCATTGCGCACGCGCCTCCCGCCCCGCCCACCACGCTCCCATTGGGCGTTGGGCCGCCGCCCCGCGTGATTGGCCCGGGCTGCCGCGCTCTCGGCCAATGGGAGCTCGGCTCCTGGCGAGCGCGGCGGCCGGGAGAGGCCGGCTGCGGGGGCGCGGTTGCCGGGGCCGCGGGGGATCTCCTTGAACCCTCCGGCCGCCGCCCTTCAGTGCCGGGCGTGAGGCCGCGGGTGAGCCTGCGGTCCTGGTAGTGGACCTGCGCACAGTTCCGCAGTCCGCCCAGCGGGAAGCCCCCTCCCCACGTTGGCCGGGGGCAGCCCTGGGCGACCCACGCAGGGTGTCGTAGTCTCCCCCGCCACCCGCGCTTACCCACTCGGCGTCATCCTGCCGGCCCAAGAAACAAGACCTTAGAAAGCAAACAAGCCTACCCTTGTAAAAACTAACAGTATCACCAAAAATGAGCGGTGGTGGGGTTGGAGGCAAAGACAAAATGTTTTCTTCTCTGTAGTTCATAAATTATCTTCAGTGGATATATAATTTGTAATGAAAATATTACTTTTTAAAATTAATGCTACGCTATGAGAATAATACTAAGAAGAGGAACAGTGTTGGCCGGGGATGTAGAGAAATCAGAGCCCTCATAGGATGCTGGTCCAGCCCTCATGGAAAGCAGTCTGTCCACTCTCAAAGAGCTAAAGATGGAATTACCTCCCACTCTTAGCTATATGCCCAAAGGGATCGAAAATAGGAGCTCCAACAAGTACTTGTATTCCGATGTTCATTGTACCATTAGTCACAACAGGGAAAAGGTGGAAACAACCCAAGTGTCCCATCCGCAGATAAACGGATAAACAAAACGTGGTCTCTCCGCACAGTGGAATATCATTCAGCCATAAAAAGCCATTCTGACATGGTGAGTCTTGAAGACATTATACTAAGTGACATAAATCAGGAAAAGACAAATATTATATGATTCCACTTATGTGAAACATTTAGTGTAGGCAAACTTTAGAGACAGAAAGGAGATTAGCGGTTACCAGGGGCTGGGGGAGGGTGGACTGTGGAGTGATTGCTTAATGAGTACAAAGTTTCTGTTTGGGATGATGAAAAAGTCCTGGAAACGGGTAGTGGAGACGGTTGCACAACACTGTGAATGTACTTTCATGCCACTGAACTGTACACTTAAGAGTGATTTGAAAATGGCAGATTTCATGTTCTATCTGTTTTACCTCAATTTTAAAAAGTAATGATGTGGGGCACGTGGGTGGCTCAGTCGCTTGAGTGTCCAACTTTGGCTCAGGTCACGATCTCACGGTTCATGAATTCCAGCCCCACATCGAGCTCACTGCTGTCAGCCTGTCAGCGCAGGGCCTGCTTCAGATCCTCTGTTCCCCCCTCTCTGCCCCTGCCCTGCTTGGGCTCTCCCCAAAATAAATACATATTTAAAAAAAGTAATGACGTAATTAATATACCAAAACCATGGAGTTGTACACTTCAAACAGGTAGATTGTATGCTGTGTGAATTATATCTCAGCAAAGCTGTTGAAATTTTTAAGGCAGTAATATTGGAAACAGTGCCCCATTCCTGCTCCAAAAGTGCTCTTGACCTGGATGAGGCAGGATTTGAGTTCGGAAGGAGGTGTTGATCACTTCCGGGTGGGCTGCGTTGGCCGGTGTGTGTGGCTCCTTCTCCCTCCGCTGGGCGAGCTGTGCACAGGGCCTTGCCAGGAAGCACACCACCCCAGAGGCTGTGTCCACTACAGAGACAAGGCCCCCGAAGCACACAAGCGCACCTGATGGGGATAAAACTAGACCCAGCTCCTCACCGAGTGCTCCCTCCACTCCTCCTCAGCTCCGCCCCCTCGGGGATCTAGGCAGAAACAGAGCAGAGTCACCCCAAAAGGTGTCTTGCTTTTTACTCTCACAGGGCAGCCTCCTTTTTGGTTCCTAAGCTACCTCCCTTCCCATCGGGAACACGGGCGCGGGGAGGGGCGGGGACGCCGTCCACTGGGTGCAGAAGGGTCGCCGGGGTGGTGGTCGGGGGCGGGTGTGGGGTGGGGAAGATGCTAGAAAACGACCAGCTGCCCGTCCCCGCCCCCGCGTCCTGCAGGTCGGCCGCCTTCCGGGCCGCGGCCGCTGGAGGGCGCCCTCGGACCGCTCCTGGCGACCGGCTGGCTCCCGCCGGGAGGGCCCTTGGCGGCGCGGGAGGTTGATCTCCTGGTTCACGCCGGCACGGTGGGCGGAGGGCAGGAGCGGGAGGCCTCCAGAAATCTGTGGATCGGTCCCCAGACCCGCCAGGCGGCCACTTCCCGCCCCAAGGCTGCGCCGCAGCTGGCGAAGTTGCGGCGAAAATGCAGCAAAGACTTGGTGGGCGGAGTAACCGCCTTGCGTTCCTTCCAGGGCCATGTGCCTCCCTGTTAACTGCTTGGCGCTCAGCTCTGCAAGCAAACCTGGGCTAATCCCGCCCTATGAATTGGTGTCCGCGACGCCGCCTGAACACTCACTTCCTTTAAGACACGCTACCAATGGCCAAGACCCGTCATTCCTCTCGGGTTACTCTGGCCCATCCCCAACCCCTGTGTGCCTCAAAACTCCACCCTAGGAAGAGCTGGGGTATCCTCAGCAGGTGACCTGTGAGCAAGAACCAAGAGGGTGACTGTCACCCTCTCCTTGCACCTTCATGCCTTTCCCCCACCTGGCAGGACCTCTGGCTGCAGCATCGGGGCCTGGAATTCAGGCTGTCTCCCCCCGGGGGGCCTGGCTGGGAAGGGGGCCGCATCCACACCGATGCCCCCCTGCCATGGGCTGTGGCGGCTGCAGGGGTTTCCTCTTCATCTTCCAGGGAATTAGCCCAGGTTCATTCCGGAAGTGGGACCCTGAGCCAACCCCTTAACCCCAGAGCCCGTTCCCAGCCTCTGCCCTGTGGCTCCTGCATGCCAGCAGATGAAGGTCTCCGGCTGCCACTCTGTCCTCCGTGGGACTTTACCCATAGGACCCCGTCTGCCTCAGGTGGCCTAGTCACAGTCACTTGACATCAAGGGACAGACATGGTCTGGCTGTTCAGGATGATAGTGAGAGCATCGCTGCCATGGCCTGTGATGAGCAGAAGGCCTTTGGCAAGTAGGGGGGCAGGGTAGGGGGTGGCAGCTGACTCACCGGGACCCTGCCCTCATCCCCAGCACCACCGGGAGAAGCCAACAGCCCCAGGCTCTGGGGAAGCAAATTTGAGGAGGAGGTGGCCCTGCTGCCCTTGCTGGAGTCGGGGGACCCGGTGCAGCTTGGGCAGGGGAGCGCTCCAGCAGCTGCATGGGCTCCGAAGCAGTGGCCGGCCCTGGGTCAGCTGGGTCACAGAGCAGCCAGCCCCTAAATCATTCTGGGCCCGGCCTGCCCGAGGGGGAGGCTTCCGCTCCAGGTGGGTGACTGGGGGCCCTCTCTATCACCTCCACAGTCTGTTTCCTTTTTCCTGTGCTGGCTCCCTTGGCCTCCTGGGGCAGTCTCCTCTTAGGTGGAGCCTCCCAGCTTCCGGAGGCCTCCGTGGGAGAGCAACCAAATACCTCTGAAAGGAGCCTGTGATGTTGGGAAGCTCTGGTGCCCCGAAAAGTTTGTAGGGCAGGCAGCCGACAAGCCCAGGGCGCCTGAATTTAGGTGGAGACGTGGGTCTCACTCAGCATGGCGGGCTGGGGGGCAGGGGGGCAGGCACCACTCACCACTCGCAGTCTCCTCCAAGTCACCCCGGTGACCCTCCCCAGCACCCCTGGGTTGGCTTTCCCTTCCCTCTCCATGGTCAGCACAGAGGGTCCTAGCCCCCCAAATAGCAGGGGAAGGGGTGCGTCCCACTATGTTCACCCCGAACTCTCACCAAGGAGATGCCCTGAGAGACAGGCGTGCTGTCCCCTTCCCTCTGCTTTCCTTCTTCCTGTGCGCGATGCGCCCAGCTACCCGGATGGGGCCTGTTTAATTGATTCAATTTGTCCAACAGTAAAAACACTCTGCAGATGTCAGCCTCCCAGCACCCCACCCCCAGGGAGGCAGCAGACACCTGCCAAGGCCCTGGGGCTGGGAGTCCTTCCAGGGGCCACTACAGCCAGACTGCGGGGGAGGCCCTGGCTCCCATGCTGCTTGTTGGGAGCCGGAGCCAAAGAGCCACCTATGGCTGAGGGACTGTTCCAACAATGGGCGGAGAGGCATTCTGAATACTGATCAGATTAGAATCTTTCTCAGGGAATTACGGTTTTTACGGACTCCCGGTTTCAGGCAGATCACTCCTGTTTTCGTCAAGGCACTATTCCTGGGCCAGTGTTAGGGCTCCATCTTCTCCATCCCCTAGGGCTTGGGGGCTCTTCCAGGTCAATGTGGGATGGGAAGGGGGGGCTGAGGATTCCCTGGGGCCTGACAGGCCCCCCCCCGCCCCTCCCCCCATGGCTTGGAGTCTCCTTGGTTGCCACCTGGTGGGAGAAAAGGAGCTGAGGCTCTGAGCTCCCAGCTTGTTGGGGACTCCAGGCCCCTGTGTAGACAGGGTAGCCCTGCATCTCAGGTCCCGGCAGAGCTGCAGTGCTCTGTGTGCCTGTGGGGATGTGTTTGCAGCCACCGCCTCACTGGGAAAAGCTTTCCGGCCGTTTCTGGGGGGAAGGTGGTGGGCTAGGAGGGAGACTTGGACCTGAACCCCTCCCTCCGTGTGAGGGCTCCTAGTTCCTAGAGCCCCACTTTCTACACCAGAGAGAGACCACTGGAGTGAACAGCAGGGATGACTTAGGGAGAGTTTGCGCAGCTGGCCAGGCCGTGGCAGGGGCTTCTTTCTGCCCCACCCCCCACCCAGCCCCATCTGGGACAAGAACCCTCAACCATGCTTGGGAAGGGGCTGTCACTCTGAATACGTCACGGATTAGCCAAATTCGGACACCCAGTCTCCCCTCCCCCAAGTGCACCTTCTCAGGGAAAATCGGAGACTGTCAGTCACTTGTTACATTTTACAAACATCCCAAGCTCATTTTTTATGGGCTCTTCTCCACAATTCCTAGCAGACAGGGAGAAAGCAAGGGGAAGGGAACCGAGCAACCGAGAACGGAAAGGGCTTGTCCAAGGTCAGACCAGGCACAGGCCGCGTGTCAGACGGTTGATTCTTTCTCCTGCGTGTGAACGAGCTGGGGGCTGGGGGAGGCCGTGCCCCCCGAACGGCCATTTTGGAAGGACGTTGGGCGGCGGCCTGCAGCCCCCCACCAGCTCCCCTGCAGCCCGGGCCGGGGCTCCGGGGGGGCGGGGGACCCGGGCGGCGGGGACTGGGAGGCGGGGCCCGCGGCGCTGAGGAGGAAAGAACAAAAGGGAGCCCCGCCCCCTCCCCGGCCAGCCCTCCGCGGCCAATCGTCGCGGTCGCTGCTGATGGCGCCCTCTGATTGGCTGCACGGTGACCAATCCGACGCCGGGGCCGCGAGCCCGTGCGGCCCCACGTGGGGCGGCGCGCGCGGCCTTTCGCGGGCCCTAGCGGGCGGGGCGTGTGGCTCGGGGCCGCGCCTCGGGGACGGGACGGCGACCGCGCCCGCGCTTCGGCCCTGGGACCCTCGGCCCTGGGACCCTCAGCCCTGGGACCCCCGCCCCAAGGCTCCCCGAGCGATCCAGCCGTCGCCCAGGCCCCCGAGTGCCCGGAGCACGCGAAGTGCTATGCCATCTTCTGGGTGATTTGCTGTGCGGGGCCGGGGTGGTGGCTGCCCTCTCTGCACACGCGGAGGTGAAGTGACAGCCTCAGAGCCACCCAGCCTGTTAGGGAGGAGGCCGCTGAGGACACTGTTTCCTGATCGCGCTGTTCGGCCGCGGGGCACCCCTTCCCCTGGGGGCCTGGGCGCAGGGCTCCCCGCCCACCCCAGCGCTCTACCCCCAGAGGACTGCGCTCACAGTGTTATGGGGCTAGGCCCGAGAGGCTGGAGCAGCTGGAGCGGAAGGAGGGACGGGGTGGTCTGCTGTTGGGTAGTGGAGGCACCTGGTGGCATCAGTTCATTCACTGAGTCAGCTACTGATGCCTTCTTCTGTAATGTCCTGGGGTTACAAACAGCAGTGGCCCCAGCGGGGGCTTGGGGGCTAGCCTTCCCCTGGCTTCCATTAGCTACTCAAAGCTACACCAAAAGGAACATACAAGAATGTTCTTTGATAGGAGTAATTGACATGGTCTTACATTTTCATAGCCCCCTCCACGGGGTATTTGAGCTGAGGATTGAATACACGGAAACCCAATGAATTAAAGGAGAGATCGATCGTGCAGTACCCAGCGCCAGCAACAAAGGGGAGCTGTTACCCTCCAGACCTGAAGGGCAGCGGTAGTCCTGGGAGAGGCACAGCCCGCAGGAGCTGTGACCTTGGGGAGAGGGACACTGCGACCTGGCACGGAGGAGAATGAATATGTATACTGACCTCACTTTCCTCCCGCCTGCTTTTCTTGTCTGCCCGCTCCTCATTGGCTAAATCCAGTCCAAGCTGGGGCAAAGGAGTCCCCATTGATACTGTGCCTACCGCACAGCCTCTGGCTACCGCGCAGGGCAGCTGGGGCAGTAGGGTGTCCGGCGCCTGTTCTGAAATGTGAATAAAATCATCTTAGAAATGTTGCTGTTTTGTTTTATGAGCAGTGACGTACAATGTAAGTGAAACCCATGTGCGTCCTAAGCGGAGGTAGCCTCCAAATGGGTGGGGCAGGGCCCAGCTGAGCCCGTCCCTCCTGCAGAGCCCTTTGGAGCCTCTCCGGCAAAGGCATCACGCAAATGAGGAGTGGAACACGAGGCAGGGAAGTGCGTGAACTCGCTCCTGTCAGGGCCTGTGGGCGACGGAGTTCAGGTGCCTCCCCCTCCAGGAGGCCTTCGTGGTTGCTCCATTTTCATTAACAGTTGCCATGGGGAACTAAGTCCCAGTGGCAGGGACTGGCCTTGTTCACTGTCCTCTCTTCACCTGGGTGCTCGTACACACCGGAGGACGTGCCTGGTTGAGGCCAAAGACAGTTCTTCCCTCTGAGGCGGGGGCGTTTATTCACCCAATACCCAGTCAACCTTTTCAGGGGCCTTTTTCTGCCCAGCCAGGGCTCAGCCTCCGGGGGCCCCGAGGAGAAGAGGATGTGTTCCAGGAGCGAAGCCCATGGCCCACACACGCGTTTAGGATGAGGCAGCCTGAGCCAAGGGCTCTGGAGAGGTTCCGGAGGGAGAGGACTCCTTGCAGACTGGGGACAAGGGGAATAGGGGGTGGCACTTGAGGTGGCTCTGAAGGGCAGGTAGGAGTTGGAGCAGCGGACAAGGCGAAGCCAGGGGCAAAGCTGAAGCCAGAGGTGAAATCACATGGCATCTGGGAGCCTGATCTTTCTGTTCATATGAACGGGCCGCCCGGCCTGTCCTCTGAGGCTGGCCTCGCGCTCGGCGTAAGCCGCGTGATTCGTGGCTTACGCGTGTGTCTGGGTTGGTTCTGTGGCACGGCTGTGCTCTGTCTCGCCGTCTGGGCTTATCCTCCCCATCTCCTGACAGACACGTGGGCTCTCTCCAAAGTTTAGGAGCAGTGCTGCTATGGACATTCTAGCGCATTCTTCCGGATTTGTGCCTGGCAGCAGGGTTGCGGGGGACGCAAATGTTCAGCTTTAGTAGATGCCACAGTCCTTCAAGTGGCGGTCCTGACCGCCATTCCCACGAGCAGTGTGGGAAGGTCCCGGTGGCCCTGTCCCTGTGCCAGTCCATGGGATCGTTCTTTCCTCTTTGCCATTTGGGCGCTGGGGGGAACACCCTCCATCCTTGATCATCCTCATGCCTCCGCGAGTAGGATGCTTACCTGAGGCGAGGGGTCGTGTCGTGTCCCCATTTACGGGGCGGAGCTCTGGGAGGTGAAGCCACGGCTGGCACCCTGGAGCTGCTTCCGGAAGCCCAGTCTCCATGTTTGCAGAAATTGGAATGTGGCCGGGGTGGCTTTCTGGACGGCCGCGGGGCCTGGAGCTCCGGTGCGGGGTCAGGACAGGTGCAGAAGAAACCGGGCTGGGGAGGGGACTCGGCTTCGGGGGAGGGCGGGCAGCGGCAGGGGCCGTGGGAGCCGATGAGGGGCGGTGGGGAGGGCGGTGCTGTCAGCAGGGCCAGCACCCACCTGGTGGGGCTTTGCCGGGTGAACGTTTGTGCTCAGACCCCGAGCTGGGTGCTGGGACACAATGGTGAAGGCACGGGGTGGGGGCCCTGGCCTCACGTTCATGGCAGCCCAGGGCAGCAAGGCGAAATCAAGGAAACCCACAATAAATACCTCATTACAGGCTGTGATGAGCACCCTGTGCCGAGAGAGAGGGCTGGCCTGGCCTCAGAGATCACAGCATCCCGGGGACTATCGAAGGAGGTGTCCCAGGAGCATGGGGATGAGGGGCCGGGAGGAAGGGGAGGGCTGGAGGTGGGGGCCCTTGGCTCGGACGGGCCTGCAGCCACAGAAGAAGCCCCAAGAGCCTGGGGGTGGACTAAACCATTCGCGAGCTCTCCACAGAACTCCAAAATAACAGCGACTTGAACGAGGGAGGGCTTTCTTTCTCTTTCTTTCCAGGAAAGCTCTGGAGGCCCCGGAGTCATCAGGAACCCAGGCTTCATTTTTTTTTTTTTTATTAAAATTTTTTTTAATGTTTATTCATTTTTGAGAGAGAAACAGAACAGGAGTGGGGGAGGGGCAGAGAGCGAGGGAGACACAGATTCCGAAACAGGCTCCAGGCTCTGAGCTGTCAGCACAGAGCCCGATGTGGGGCTCGAACCCACCAACGGTGAGATCATGACCTGAGCTGAGGTGGGAGGCTTAAGTGACTGAGCCATCCGGGTGCCCCCAGAACCCAGGCTCCTTCTGCCACTTGGCTGTGTCATCCTCAGCTGCGGCTTCCGCCTCAGGAGGCAGGGAGGCTGCTCCAGCCATCAGTGTACATTACAACCAGCAGGAAGGGACAAGAGACAAAGAGGAGCACAGCCCCCGTATTTGAAGCCCCTTCCCACTGCCTATGACACTGCCGCTCACCCTCACTGGCTACAGCTCGGTCCCAGTGCTGTGTCTAGCTGCAGGGGAAGCTGGGCAATGCGACCTGGACCCTGGACAGCAGGGCAGCACAGTCTCCGCCCGTCCCTGTAACTGGAAAGGAGGAGGTGCTGCTGAAGGCCAGAAATGACCAGTGGGTCGGATCCTCGTCCTCCCTGCACATGACACGTCCCCCAGCGCCCGGCCGCCGTGGGGCCACGCTGGAGCCTCCACCGACGGGCTGTCCTGCTGGCATCTCACTTCAGCTCATTCCCTCAGATGAGGAAAGGAGGTCTCAGGGGAGCAAGCAGACTGTCCCAGGGCCCACAGATGACAGGCCAAGAGAAGCAGGCCCTGCTGAGAATTTTCCAGAACTTTAACCTATCGGGGGTGGGGTGGGGGTGGTTCAAGACCATAAGACCCCCATCACTCCCTTACCCAAGATGCTCCTTCTCTCCTGGTCTCTTGTTGACTGAGGCTGTCTCTGCCTCCTCTTTAAACAGGACACAGGCATGGCCACAACCCCCCTCCTTATCTTCCCAGAGCACGGGGGGCAAGGCAGGGACAGTGGCAGGTGGCCGATCTCTGGATGACCAGTGTGCCCTCAGCACTGGATGGGAGCCCAGGCTAGAGGAGAGAACCTGGGAGCTTCCCCTCTCAGTCCTGGGGGCTCCCCCCCCCCGCCCCGCAGCGATCAGCTCTCCGCTTGGGCCCCAGGGCAGCACCCTCCGGGGCCAGAACTGGGTCTCCGATCTGAGTCACCGATGCCAACCCCCTGCCGTAGTCTGTCTTTACGTTCCCCTTAGAACTTAAAAAGGGGCACACGCTTGTAAGAATAAAAGCAGCCATTTCCAAGGCGCAAAAGGTCAAAAGGCAAGTTCTGCTTCCCGGGGGTGCTGATGCCTCGGCTGCTGGACCGGCGCTGAGAGCCAGACGGCGTCCGTACCCGCGCGAGTACCGCGCGTGCGCACACACGCACGCACGCACACGCGCGCACGCGCCGTGCGCCGCCCTCCCGCCGGCCGCGCTGAGTGTGGTCCGATGGCTGCAGACGGGCCCCTGCGTGCCTCGATGCCCGTGGGAGGTCCCGGCGTGGCGGTACTTGTGCAGCGGCTTTGCGGGGCTGGGTCCCCAGAAACGCACCGCCTGCCCGTCACCAGAGCGCTGGCGGGACCGGGGGGTGGGGGGACGGGGAAGCAGGGGCACGGCGGGGCCGGCGCCCAGACCCCTCCCGTCCTCCCCCGACGCACTCCCGACGCCTCCTCCGAGGCGCTCAGCTGCTGTTCCCTGCAGCGTAGCCGGGCGCAGCGCTGGCGTCCGGTGTCCTGTCCCTTGGCGTTGCTCTCTCGGCACGCTGGCCTCCTCTTCCGGTTTCTCCGCGCGGCAGGCGGAGGGGGCATGACCCAGACAGGGCCCGGCCACCTGTCCCAGCTCGGTTACCCAGTAGGGACGCAGGGTTCTCTGTCCATGTCCAGGAAAGGGCTCCCTCCCTGGGCCAGGGCTCAGCGCACTGTGACCTCCAGGCCTGGGTCCCGAGCTGCCCCCTGCGTGGGGGGCGGGTGGTGGCTCGACAGATCCGGTGAGGACGGTTTCCGCGGGAGGTGGGGGCATGTGCTGTGGGCACACGTGGCCAGGAGGCCCACACTCTGCCCCGTGGAAGCCACGCATTGCGCCTCCACTCACACCCGCCCCTCCGGGGGCCCTGCCTGGCACAGTGTACTTCCTTCCCAACACACTTGACTGTGACGGTGGGAGGCGACTGGGACCGTGGTCCCCTGGGGCGTGTCCACCTCCCTGAATTCTGGTCAGGCTGTGCCCAGTGTCTGCAGCCTCGAGAAGATGCCAGGACTACCCGCTGCCAGTCTGATGGTGCACAGCAGGAGGAAGGAAGAGGAAAGGAGGAGAGAATAAAAAGGGTTCCACCCCAGACAAGTCAAGATGACGTCCTCTCTTCTCCCCACGGGGTCACAAGCCACTGTTGGTGTTCGTGACCCCTCTGCCGCTGACCTTCCACGTTGCCCTCGCCTCAGCCAGTGCCTGGATGGGTGGCTTCTCCCTGCTGGGCTGATCCGGCCTTTCCTGCTGAGGGGGTTGAGGCCCTTATGCCTCTTGCCCTCCTGGGGTTGCAAAGGTCCCCCACTAGCACATCGGCAGGCCATAGGGGAATGATCCTGAGGTCCCCAGTCCCACCCGTGTCCTCCTGCCTGCTGCAGGCCAGACTGGGAACCCCACACCCCCTTTCCCCATTGGCCCGGTGTGGCCCCAGCTCCTCCTGGCAGTGTCCTCCCCTGGGTAACACACTGCAGACCAGCCTACTCTGAGTCAGGACAGAAAGCAGAGCCCCCAAGGTCACTGGCGGGACATAAGAATCTTTGCCTGCTCCTCCAGCTCCTGGACGCGGGTCCGGGGCTGAGCAAGAAACTGCCCTTCTGATGGTCTGCGGGCTGCACCCCCTGTGGCTGCGCGGGGCCCAGGGATGGTCATGTTCCTTGTGGTACCTGTGCTCAGAAATGAGTTGCTTGGTTGCAGGGACTGGGTGGGGTTTCCGGAACAGGTCTACAGGATCACAAGGCCCACGACACAGCCAACTCCAGAGTAGCGCCTATTCCCGGTGGGGACACGCCGTGATGGAGGGACCCACTGGACGGCGCCCAGCTGTCTGGTCCCCTGAGGTATTAGAGTGGGGATTCGCGGGCTCTTGTTGCCGACAACTGAGTATTTGTCAGTGGGGGTACAGGTCAGCCACCAGGAGGAGCGGTTCACAGTGGGGTCCGTGTGCAGAGCCCTCCTGCCTGCCCACTGTGTTCTAGCGCGAGCCCATTAAGCAAGCCTGAGGCTGGCTGGGGGGAGGGGCGCCGACGGCAGCCCTGGGGTGGTGACCATTACAAGCTTTCTGCAGCGGGCCCCTGATGACGTTCACAGGAGCGGGCCGATGCCCAGCCCCTGGGCACAGTCCACCGTGTCGGTCCACTCTCCTCCTTCTTGAACCTCCCTGGGTCATCTGTCACCTGCTCTTTCCCTCATGTCTGGCCAGATGGTCAGACACAGCTCAGGACTCTGTGTAGACGTCAGCCTAGGACATCCAGGCCTCTGATCAAAGTTCTGTCCCCTGGAAGGACTGTTTTGTAAGGCAGGACTGTAATGGCACCGTGGTCCACTTGGGGCCGGGGGTGGCACATGGGTAAACCTACGCTGCTTCCTCCTTAGTCAGCAGATCAGGGCTTCACAGAGGCCCTGGGTTTGTGACAGAAGTGGGCTCCAGGGGCCTCTGCTGCCTTAGGGCCTGCTTGGCCTCTTCTGCAGGCACCCTTTCTACTCCATGATGGACAACTGGGTGCACCTACTTATGCTCAGGTGGGCTAGGGAGCACCCAGTTCGACAAACAGTTGGGTTTCAAGGTCAACCCACTGCCCCACAGCAACAAATAAATATAGGACGTTGTATAAATTAAAATTTTAGATGAAGGGCGCCTGGCTGGCTCAGTCAGTAGAGCTTGTGATTTTTTTTAATGTTTAAAATATTTATTTTTGAGAGAGCGAGAGGCACAGAGTGTGAGTGGGGAAGGGTCAGAGAGAGTGAGGGACACAGAATCTGAAGCAGGTTCCAGGCTCTGAGCTTCAGCACAGAGCTGGATGCAGGACTCGAACCTACCGAACGCAAGATCATGACCTGAGCCGGAGTCGGATGCTTAACTGACTGAGCCACCCAGGCGCCCCCAGAGCTTGTGACTCTTGATCTCTAGTTGCGAGCTTGAGCCCCACGCTGGAGGGTAGAGTTTACATAAAAATTTGAGATGAGCAGTGAATAACTTTCAGTGTAAGTATATCCCTAATACTGCATGGACCATACTTATACTAAAAGTTATTCTTGCTTATCTGGAAGTCGAATTAAACCGGGTGTCCAGTCTCCCCTGAGCACAGCACGAAGCCAGGAGACCAAGGTTTCACTTGTGTCCCCCTGGAAGTCGGCCGCCAGCTCGGGCTCTCCGGTTCCACCGGGTCTCCGTCGCAGGCCTCTGCTGGCCTCTCAGGGGCCCTGCGAACCCAGGGGCAGATCCTGATTGGCTCAGCTTGGGTCACGTGCCCGCCCCGAAGCCAATCACCTCGCCAGGGGGCCAGGCGCCCTGATTGGCCCGGCTGGGGTCACGTGAGCGAGGGGAGGCGTGGCGGCCCGCGTGGCTCCTACGGGTGACCTTGGGCGGCCTTCGAGGGCGAGGGCTCGGGACGTTCGCAGGTCCGCGCGGCTGAGGCGGCGTCGTGCCCCCCCCCGCCCCCGAGGCTCGGGCGGAGATTGTCCCTGCGCACGTTGGTGCCTGGCAGCGGCCTCGTGTGCCCTTCCCGTAGCGACCCCCCCACTCCCCGCACCCACTTCGGCCGGCGGCCAGCGGGCGTCCAGAGGGGAGCCCCGGCCCCCGGGTACGTCGCCCAGCATGCCCGGGGCGGCCGAGGGGCGCGGTGGTGAAAAATATAATTACCCTGTGGGTGCGGGGGCTCCCGACACTCGCCCCGCTCACCGCCGGCCCCCAAGTCTGTTTCCTGTAAGTGCAAACAGATTTCCTGACAAGGGGCAAGATCTTAAACTTGTTCCAAGGCTCCCAAATAAAAAGGCTGGTTTCAACTTTCCCCTCGCAGCAAACCGAACCGTGAGGAGGCCTTGAACCCGTCCATCGCTGCGGGAGGGGTTCGGGCCTAGCCCACCCCCACCGCCGTCTGGAGCGTTTCTTCTCCGTGGAGCCCGAGCCCCGCCCGCACGCCCAGCTAGAGCAGGTTTCCTAGTGGTCTCAGGGCCAGCGTCCCCCAGGGTCAGGGGCCCGGGCCCAGGGGTGCCCTTCCACGTCACTGTTTTCTGAGATGATGCGATGGAAGGTGGCTCCCGGCCACCAAACCCGCCCTCTGCCCACCGCTGAAAGCTGCTTCAGCTTGAATCTTTTTCTTTGGATGAAACCACTTCAAGGAAGAAGCAGCCGAGATGCCCCTACTTTCTGCCGGCGGCTGGGTTTCCTGGGAGAAGAGCGGGATGGCTCTCTTCCTTGGGCTCCTTGACCCGGACTTCTTGGCCTGCGGCTGGTCCTCACCGAGGAGCGACCCCGCCCGGCAGCCTGGGGCACGGCTCCTGTGCTGGCCTCCTACCCCACTGGGCTCTGAGCTCTTGGCGGGTGGGGACTTTCCCGAGATCCCCTCAGCTCTGCATCCCAGTGCCTGGCAGAGGGCCCCGCACACAGTAGGTCTTCAGCATGTACTTGTGGAAGGGACAGACAGACGGACGGACGGCTCAGATGCTAACAAGCTGTGTTCCTGCCAGGAGCAGATCACATCTTTTTATTTTTTTTTTAATGTTTATTTTTGAGAGAGCGAGACAGAGTGAGAGTGGGCAGGGGAGGGGCAGAGAGAGAGGGAGACACAGAATCCGAAGCAGCTCCAGGCTCTGAGCTGTCAGCGCAGAGCCCGACGCGGGGCTCGAACTCACAAACCGTGAGATCGTGACCTGAGCTGAAGCCGGACGCTTAACCGACTGAGCCCCCCGGGCGCCCCGGAGCAGATCACGTCTTAGCAGGGACTAAGAAACCCCCTTTCTGATGCGCAGGAATTCTGGTTCCAGGGTGTTGGCAGCTTCCCCGCCAGCCCTGGGTATCAGAAGGGGCCTGCTGTTGCCTCTGCGTCCAGGGAGACGAGACCGGTGGCGGTTTGTTCTGGACCATAGCCTGGGACGCCTCGGGTGCTGGGTGAGTACCCGCGCCTTTCCTTTGTGCAGACAGGTGCTGTCGCCTCGGGAGCCCTGGAAAATCAGGCAGGAAACGCCCACGGGAGGGGGCCCCGCCGAGCGAATCTGGGGCAGCGCGTGGTGGAGAGAGCCCCTGAAAACTCGGTGCGACTAAGCTGGAGAGAGAGGACCACGTGGGGGGATGCGGAACCTGAGAGAACAAACAATGTTCTGAGTGTGCGGTGGCATCAGGTGCCCGCGGCCTCGTGTGCTCCTTACAAGCCCTTCTCCGGGCTCCGGCAGCTCGCCGTTAGCGCCCCTGCAGGGCGGTAGCCGGGCATGCGTCGGGCGCTGGTGGAGGTGGCTGCCGCCAGGCGCTGCTGCTTCCTGCTTCGTCTGGGAGGGCTCCCCCCGGCTGCCAGGACCCGAGTGGGCTGAATGGAGTCAAATCGTGCGTCTGAACTTCAGACACCCACATCCGACGTCGGTGCTGGAGAACTCTGCTCCCGGACTCCATGCCCTCGGTACCGCGCCAGACACAGGGGCCAGTCTGGAGGCTGCCCTGCCCCCCTTTTGCCTGAACTGGGCCCTCTCAGGACTCCCAGGGGTGTGGGCTGGGGGTGGGAGGCTCTGCACGGGTGGCTGTCAAGACTGCGGAACAGTGGGTCAGGGATCCCGCCAGCGCGGCGGGCCTGCCCCTCCCCCACAGTCCCGTTTGCAGCCTTGATGGTTGCCGCGTCCTCCCGCCGGCCCGGCCGGGCTGGCCGCGTGTGAGCAGATCTGCCGTGCCTTGAGTAACCAACTGGCTTTCTGTTTCACCGGAGCTGGTCTGGACTCGCGGGAAGGAGGGCAAAGGAGGGGGTCCCAGGGCCGTCCAGAGGGCCCGCAGCCACCCCGTCCATCCGAATCCCCCTGGAGTTCTGGTCCTTAGCTGATCTGACGGAGGCTCTCTCCCCGGGGGCTGCTCGAGCCGTGGGGCCCTGTGTCTGGCTGGACGCGTGAGCACTGTGCGTGCTCCCGACAGGCGGATCCCAGGAGCTGGGGCCCAGGGACGCGGCACCCGGTGCAGGGCGGAGGGGCAGCAGACAGGGAGCTTTGACCTCTCCCACCCCAGATCCTGCTCAGAACCCTCCTCACCTGAGGCTTCTCTGCTCACCTGGGCCGGAGGCTCTGGCCCCGTCTGTTTCAGAGCATTTGCCCCTGCAGCCCCCGTGTTTCTGCCATCCTCGGGGCTGGTCAGGGAGCTGCGTGGCAGCCGTGGCACCCCAGGCTAGCGCGGGGAGGGGGAGGCTTGTCTGCTGGCTCTGGGACCCCACCAGGCCTCCTCCTTCACCCTTCAGGGGCGGCAGGTGGGTGCATCCCTGACACGTAGGTGGCTCTGTGATCCTTTGTCAGAGAAGGGGGTGTAGCCCCCTACATGCGCCCCCAGGGAGGTCCCTGTCAATCTCAGGGCTGAGCGTCCGGGGAGGCCGCAGGGACCCTTGGTGGAGCGGCTGCGGCACCTTCCTGGGCCCTGAGGAATCGCCAGGTGGGGAACGGCGGGGCCTCTGAACTGGGGTGGGGGGGGTGGAGTCTGGCTCCACTGCATCCAGCCTGGGGCCGGACGTTTGTCCCCAACCCCGAGTCCTGTCACTGCTGGCCAGAGGATGAGGAGACTGTGCTTAGGAGAGTGGAGGGCCCAGCCGTGGCTCGGCCGTTCTCCTTCCTCCCTGGGGCAGCGATGTGGAGCCCAGAGGAGGGGCCCTGCCCGAATGTGGCTCCAGGAATCCCTTCTGCCACCTCTTGTGAACCTCACTGTCATCGGTGGGCAAGAATCAGGGACCCTGTTTTATAGATGAGGGCTCTGAAGCCCGGGCTGCACCCCTGCAGCCTCCCCCTGCCCACCTCCGCCAGTCCTGCTCTCTGGAGGCCCGAGTCACCCGGCCTCTTGGTGCCCCTGCCAGTGGTGGGCCCTGAGAGGACTCAGCCTTTAGTGGCCTCCCAGCCTGTCTGCCGGAGCTCGTGTGCGGAGCAGCCCTGCTTCCATCATTTGTCACCGTCCCAGGTCTGATCAGGGGGCCCGAGTCAGGTGCCCAGAGAAACGCACAGGAGGCCTGACTTTTAGAGGAGAAGCAGCTTGGAGACGTGCTGGCTGTCACTGGGAGCCCTGGGGACCGGGACTGGGTGGCAGCAAGGGGGCTGAGACCCTTGGGCTCCTGGCAGGAAGCAAAGCAGCCTTGCAGGGGCACTCTCCTCGGTGCCACCTCCGTCCGCTTCCTAGCTGGCACCCAGGGGTCCCCAAGGCAGGTCCCTCCTTGCCTCTCGCAGGGGCCCTTCCGGCCCTCACCATATGCCCCGTCGCCGCTGGGCCACGGAGCCGACCTCTCACCTGTCCCCGGCCGGGTGTGACACCAGCTCCCACCCAGCCCCGGGGCTGGGGCATAAACAGTTTCAGCCCTGCGTCCCCAGTCAGTTTGTCGTATTAAAAACGAATTGCGATCAGCCGGGTTGTCATTTGTACCTGATAAAACATCACTTGTATTGACCTCCCCCACCCAGTGCCGTCATTTATCTTGCTTCGGCGCTTCACATAATGGCTCGTTTGTCTTGATCAAGTGTAGTCTTGCGTGTTTAACCCTTGGGGCTCCACTCGTGTCCACCCCCTTCCCTCGCTTGGGCCCGGTTCTGTGGGGTAGAAGGTTCTAGAAGGCAAGGGCCACCTGGTCTGAGTTAAGGTGGGAAATGGGAGGGGACCGGGAGGCAGCTGGAGGGGGTGGGGGATGGCAGGAGGTGGCCCCCGCTTGCCGTGTCCCTGCAGTCACCAGCCCCCCAGCTCACCCCACCTGCCCACGTTCCCGGGCCCGTGGCGCCCCCTGCCTTCCCTCCCCTGGTTTCCCACCCTCAACCCCCGCCTCCCCGGCCTAGCCCCGTGCTCCTGGCCCCCACCTCAGGCCGTTCTGGGAGCCTTTCTCTGGGCACCAGCTCCTTCCCCCGGGCTGCGCTGGCCCCTCTAACCCTGACCCAGGGCTGCAGAGGCGGTGGTCTCAGTCTGGTTGTGGACCCTCTGCCTGCAGCCTTGGCTGCGTCCTGCTGTCCGGCAGATGGTACAGCGCAGACCTCGCCCTGCGCCGGGGGTGCTCATGGCCCGGCCCCTGCGCTACTCTAGCCCCAGCGCCGCGCCCCGCGTGCCTCCCAGCCGCCGGCGGCGTTCCTCACCTACATTCTCCCTGCCCGGCCCTGTTCGTCCCCCAGGACGGCCCAGATGTCCCGTCCTCTGGAAGTCCCTGCGGACTGCTCTGGGGATGGTGTCCTTGCATGTCCCTGTCAGTTTGGCCGCGGCAGGGAGCTCGGCGGCAGAGATGCCAGGGCTCACTCAGCCCTAATGCTCCGCGTCATCCATGGGGGAGGTTGTCTGGGCCGCACGGCTGTTCCCGTCCTTGGCCGTCGGCCTCTCTTAGGGGGCCATAGCGTCAGAAAGCTGTGGCTGCTGCTCTGGCGTCCCCACCGTGGCTGGCGCACGCTGCTGGCACCAGTGTTGGCCGAATGGAGGCTTCGAACCCGCGACCTGCCAGCAGGAAGAGCTTTCCCACCCGGCTCTTGGGCCCAAGTCAGTGCCGCCCTTTCTGGATCTGGCCACCCCTCCCCACTCTCTGGCCCCATAACTTCCCTTGTCACCTCTGGTGCCTGCTGACCGGCACTGTGCCCACCGTGCCCTGCACTGCCAGGCAGGTCTTGCTGTGGGCAGGAGGCGGTGTGCTTGCAAATCCTGGCTCAGGGGCCCCAGGCCTTCCTCCCTGTCCTGGCCCTGGTCCCGTTTCCTGCCCCTGCACGTAACTGAAGGCACTGAAGGTACCGGGGCTGGGGTCTCCTGTGCCTCCGGCCCCGCCCTGGTCCCTCCACCCCTGCCCACAGAGGGTCCTTAAGCCAGAAACCTAGGTTAGCAGGCTCCCCTTCCCTCAGAGCTGCTGCCCCTGTCAAGTCCCAGCGCTCGGCCCGGCCCCCACAGCCTCCTCTGGACCCTCTCTGTCCCTCTTCCTGCTGGAACCCTTGGGAGAGTTGGGACCGTGGGCCACCGAGGCTGGGACGCCACTTGGCCTGTATAAAGCGGGGGCTGCTGATTCACCGGACTGAGTCCAAGGGTAAAGTCGGTTTGCTTCAGGCACAGCTGAATGCAGGCACGCAGACTATTTGTCAGAGCAGATGTGCGCCCCGACTCTACACAGCCCGTCTCCTCCTGCCCAGGAACCCCATTCGGATCTCCTTGGCCTGGTGGGCCCAGAACCGCTGAAGGAAGAGCTTTCTGGGCCTCGTCTCTGCGCTCAGGGCCCTGGCCGGGTCCCATGGCCTCAAACCTTCTGCACCCTGGAGATGGTCCTGTTCCCTCTGCTCTCTCTGGCCAAGTTGGTCCAGGGGAGGAAACAAGAAAGTGGAACACGTCAGGGGCTGGTGGCTGTGTGTGTGTGTGTGTGTGTGTACATGCACACACGCACGCGTGGGAGTTACACACCTACAGAGGCGGGGGGCATGTGCTGCGTCACGGCCCCACGCCCCACGCTTACCTTGCCCCTGCGTACCGGCCCTGATGCGTCCCCGTACTGGGGGCTCTAGTCCCAGCTGGGACCTCCCTCCCCAGGGCTCCTGGCGGTGGAGGGAGAACGGAGCGGGCCTCCTCGCTGGCTACGGGGTGGGGTTCCCGAAAGACCTCAGGCCTGCAACCGCGGTGGGCATGGCTCTCTCTAGCTAGGAGCCGGTTGGGGTGGCTTCCCGGACACCCTCCAACCTTGGGACGTCAGCTCTACATTTAACAATCCGGAGCGCGGCTTACGATGCGTGTACGTAGCCGTCAGCGGGGAAAATGCTTGTTGGATGAGTAAATTCATGCTCTCTCCTTGCGGAGGGTGTCTGCTGTCCCGCCGGTGTGTGCCGGGACCCTCCCCCAGCTGGCCATGGCACTTTGGGGACCACCCTCCCCGCCCCGTGCCCAGCGGGGGCTGACCCTCCTCCTCTCCTCCGGGGCACCTGCCCTGGTCACATGGACATCTGACTCCGCTCCGGTGAGATCTGTAAAGAAATGAACCCTCATCTTGGGGGCCTCGAAGGCCAGAACCGCCCCAGAAACTGGTAGCACAGTCTTCTCATGTGTCTGCGGTTCAGTGCCCTCAGGGGCTTGCCTCTGCCTGCCTTGGGGTCACACCTGGCCCAGGTTGGACGCGGGGCTTGGGCATGTCCGCCGAGACCCCCAAGACTCTGCGGCCTCCAGGGAGTCGCTGTGTGACATGCACACGGACACGAGGCACAGTCAGGATTCCGGACCACTGAACACTTGTACAATAGTTCATATATTTATTCTTAAGCAAGTTATCAATAAAAAATTTAATACTAAAATGCCTTTACATAGAGTTTGCTGTTCATAAAACCTTTTGCGTTTTTTTTTTGTTTGTTTGTTTTTAGTGTTTACATTGAAAAAAAAATCCAACCATCCTCTTAGTTTACACATTTACAATAGTCGTGCTTCGCCAGGTCTAACCACGGTCAGAGGGACGGCCGCACCGCCCACACGCACAGGGACAGGGAGAGAGAAGAGGAAGAGGAGGCGGGGGAGGAGGGCAGAGAATCAACACGAGGGCCAAGAAAAGGGTTGTCCTTCGCTCAGTGCCTGGGGTTTGAACTTTTGCGGCTGGGCCGTCCACGCTCAGCGCCCGGGCACCGGGCGTGTCTTCTCCACCGGGCAGCCTTCTGCTTCTCCGGCCGTGAGCAGGCCCTCGGGCACCGCCTCCCGGGTGACCGCCAGGAATGAAATATTGCACTCGTGCGGAGACAAAGGGGAGACTGGGGTGGGAGAGGTAACCCGGGGCGCAGGGGACGCCCTCCCTGCCCCTACACTTCCCACGGAGCCAGGAGTAGGAGGTGGGGCCGGGATGGTTTCCTGGCTGGAAAGGAAGGGGGGTGGAGAGGGGCCGGGTTGGGGTGCCGGGCACCCGCCGACATCCCGTTTCCTGGGCACCTGGGCTGCAGGTCTGTGGTCACACAAAAACTCGTCCTAAGGAACAGTGACTACCTTGGGGGGGCTTTCCTGGGGCTCCCGGTAGGTGTGGTGGCACATGGGGACACGTGGCCCTCACTACGTTTCAGGGACAAGGGCGGTTGGGTCACGTCTGGCTTGTCCTGTCTCTCTTGGCCAACCAGGAGAAGTGAGGAGGTGACAAATATTCTGAGGCTCCTGGGGCGGCGCTGAGCGTCTGGGCCACCCGTCTGGCACTGGGTGGAGGGGTGAGTAGCCCCCGAGGGGTGCTCCCTGCACTTGGCCAGGGTGTGGGCTCTGGCGGGCAGGAGGGACCCCTGCTTGCTGCGCACCCCAAGGACCAGCCTGCCACGCCATCTGCCTTCCCAAGTGGCCACAGAGAAGGCCCAGAAACCTCCATGTGAGTTGGTGGGGGCCAGTGCCTTCCCTGCTCTGAGTGGAGGCTGCGCAAAGTGGCCATCAAAACGGAAATCAGAAATAACTTGGAATATTCAGGAAATAAAATGAAAACATCACCTTTCGTATCGCTACTTAAAAATATTTGTTCATTTTTGTTTCGTTTTAAACAGAGGTAAGATACATTTATGGCTGCTGTCACAATCCTGGGCTGGGGGGGCCAGCGGACCCTGATTTTTATCTCAGCTTCTGGATTCCCTTCTCTCTCCAGGGACCCTCACCATCGACCTTCTCCGCTCCCCCCCCGCCCATGGTCTTCCTAGGAGGTGGATTAAAAGGAAATAAGGTCGAGTGTGACTTCCATCTCACACAGCCCCCGGGGATGAGTGGTGTAACTGAGGCTTCCCCCTCCTGTGGCCGCCTCCACCCTCAGCTGCCTCTGTCGCCACAGACGCCCCTGTCGGAACTCAGCTAAGCTGAGCAAAACAGTGCATTTTCAACGAAAACCCCCCAGAACAAAACCTAGACACACACACACACACACACACACACACACAAACACACACGCATGCACATACACCCTTCTCACGCGTGTGGGGAAAAAAATCCTTTTCCACTATTTTTTCCATAAAACTTCCCGCAGAAATACAATATTTACATAGAGAAATAAATAGACAACACACCTGATTTCTGCTTTCCCTGGTGGGAGACAGTCGGAGGTACTAGGGAAAATATGGCTTGGATTCTAATCTCTCGGGAACGGCCGATGGGGCCGGGCCGCCGCTCGCCGGGGAAGGTGACGCGAAGCCGGGCCGCTGTGGGGGGGGGGGGGTTGCATATTTGCTCCTGGCTGCGGTGGGGGGGGGGGCTCCCCGGCTCTGGCCGCCCGGCCGGGCTCAGCACAGGATGGGCGCCCCGTCGGCTGCCACCAGCCGGCCCGTGGTGGGGTCATAGGTGCCCGCCAGGTAGTAGAGGTCCCGCCGGTCCTGGTCCTGGCACTCGCGGCTCCGCGTCATCTGCTCGTACTGCTCCCGCCCCACGACCCGGCACTTGTGGGAGATGGTCTGCACGTCGTTCTCGTCCTCGTGGCACGACTGGTACAGTGCGTTCTGTGCGGGGGGCAGGAGCGCTGGGACCGAGGCCTCGCCCCCGGGAGGCTCACTCGTAGGCCTGGGGGCTGTGCCCCCCCCCTGCAAACCTGGGCTCCTCCCAGGGGAGAGCGGAGGGCGGTGGAGGAGGCGTGCTCCTCCTGGGAAGCCATCACCCTTCCCCTGGGAGCCGTGGAGGCCGGGGAGGGACCCTGCGTTGTTTCCTGCAGGGCCGGTGGTGGCCCTGGGCTGGGAGGCCCCAAGGTGTGGGGGACGGGGAGGGGGTGGTCACGAATGGGACTACTCCTCCCGTTTTGGCTGCCCCCCCACCACAGCCCTCCACTCCCCCAGGCCCCCCTGCAGACTCCCCACATGCCCTGGGTCCCCCCAGCCCTGAGGTCCCCTGCCCCAGGGCCCTGCAGGTCCCTCCACCTCCCAAAGACACCCCCCCCCAATCAGCCCACCCACCTCAGCCCTCACCTTCCCGTCACTCTGCCGCTTCCCCAGCTTGGTCTCCTCCGGGTGGTAGAACCACTTGACCTTCACCACCATGTTGCTGCCCCAGGACTCCCACATGCTCTCAATGCGGCCGATGTAGGGCAGGTTGGGCCGCCCAGCGGAGAGGAAGACAGCACAGTCCCCGATGCGCAGCGTCTCCTTGCCCCGGACGATGGCCTTGTAGAACAGCTTCCTGGCTTTCCCCTTCATGCCCCGCCTCTGCAGGGAGACAAGCAGAGGCCGAGGGCAATGAGGGGGCCCAGGCGGCAGCCAGGACAGAATGACAGGGACACACACACACACACACACAGGGAGGGAATGTGCAGGAGGAACAGACGGCATGTTGTGTGTGCAAGCGTGTGTGCATGGGCGGCCCAGGTCCACGCGGGGCACTGTGGCAGCCGGAGGAAGGCCAGCAGAGCCAGAGGTCCGGGACACGGCGGCCGCACGCAGACCCAGCCTGCACACCGCTCGGGATGTCAAGATCCAAAGTGACTGCAAAGGAACAGTGGGCCCGAGGGGGAGGCAGAGAGCACAAGGTGTCCACCACACACACGTCTGCAAGGACAAAACGCCCCAGACAACCTACGTCCACATGTAGAGCGTTGGCAAAGAAAACGTTTCTGTCCCTGCAGCGCAGAGCTCGGCAGCGGAAAGCTGGCCGCGTGTGCTGTTTACGGACACGGGAGGACGTGCGGCCAAGGGGAGGTGCCGCCCGAGAGACAAGCACAGGCCGGGGGCTCGGTCGGTTGAGTTTCTGACTTGGGCTCAGGTCATGATCTCATGGTTTGTGGGTTCGAGGCCCGTATCGGGCTCTGTGCTGAAAGCTCGCAGCCTGGAGCCTGCTTCCGATTCTGTGTCTCCCTCTCTCTCTCTCTCTCGGCCCCTCCCCTGCTCACACTCTGTCTCTCTCTCGAAGATGAAATAAACATTGAAAAAAATTAAAAAAAAAACATTAAAAAAACAAACACACACAGGCTGTCTGCCCCGGTGCAAACATCCTGTACTCGATCTTACAGGCAGAGGCAAGGACTCGGAGGGGACACAGTGGCTGTGGTCACCTGCCTTGTCGCATCAAGTGGCAAAGTTTTCTCTTTCCTCAGTTTTCCTTTTTTCCTTTTTTTTCTTCCTTCCTTCCTCTCATTCTCTCTCTTTCTATTTTCTTTTTTTTTTTTTTTTTTGGTGTGTAGTTGAAATTAAATAGAAAAACCCAAGGAAGAAAGAGAGGGAGCAGGCCAGCCTCCTTGGGGCTCCTGCTGCCCCCCACCGCCCCGGGCTGAGGCCCGCCTACCTGCGTGGGGTTCCCCGACCACTTCCAGAGCTGCCGGGCGGGCAGGAAGGCTGAGATCTTTGGCCGGTTTTCCACGGACGGCAGCCGCTGCCTCCGGGAAAGCTCTTTGGCTTTGGAGAAGCTCAGGGCCTCCTTGCGCTTGAGCTTGGACTTGCTGCCGCTCGGGCCCGTGCCCGCGCCCCCGCCGGCCACCGCGGCCCTGGACAGGAAGCAGCGCTGCGCGTGCGCGTGCGGTCCGCCCCCCTTGGAGCGCAGGGCCTCGGGCTGGGCCAGGAGGGCGGGCACGGGGTGCGTGAGGCAGGTCCGCAGGAGCAGGGCCGGGTCCTCGTCGTCGGAGCTGTAGGACGAGCCCTCGTCGTCGGAGGAGCAGAGGCTGGAGGTGGACAGGGAGCCCGAGGAGGAGGAGGTGGTTGAGCCTGAGGAGGAGGAGGACACGGACAGGCGGGCCAGGAAGCGGGAGGGCACGCCGGCGGCCAGCCCGGGCCCGTCCTCCTCGTCGTCCGAGTAGGAGCTGTGACAGTCGCTGTCGCAAGGCAGCGGGAACTCGGCCTGGCCCGTGAACTTGCGCAGCGCCAGCCCCATGGGCAGCGGGTGCACCGGCGCCCGCCCCTTCCTGTCCTTGCCCACGAGCGCCGGGTGCGCGTAGCTGGGGCTGGGCAGGGGCCGCCCCAGCTTGGGCCCGAGGTCCTTGTCACCCATGAGCAGCGCCTTGCAGTTCTTGTTCTTGGGGGACGTCACGCCCTCGTGGTCCAGCTTGACCAGGAACTCGCCGCCCGCCCGCCGCCGCGCGCCCTTCTCGGCCTCGGCGCGCTCGGCCTTCTTGGCCCGCAGCAGCCTGTGGGCGCCCCCGGGCAGCCCCGGCCCGGCCCCGCCGACGAAGGGCGCGTACGAGCTGGCCAGGCTGCTGAAGGAGTCGGCGCGGAAGCCGTTGCCGAACACGGGTGCGGCCACGCTGTGCACGGGGAAGAGCGCGTCGCGGGCCCGCAGCTTCTTGGCGCTGCCGTTGAGCTGGAAGAGATTCTGCAGCACCGCCGGCCCCTTGCTGCCCGCGGCCGCCGCCTTCCGCTTCGTCTGCGCCACCGCCGACCAGCTCAGCAGCGGGCTGCCCCTGCGGCCCAGGAAGTGGTCCGAGGCCCCGGCGGGGGGCTTGGCGCCCGGGCTCAGGAGCTCCGCCTTGCCTGCGGGGAGGCCAGGTAGAGTCAGGCGCACCCCCTGCTCCGCCCGCCCCGCGGCCCCCCATACCCCGAGGGGACGCCCCCGCCCCCACCCCGCACCAGGCTTCTCAGTGGTCCCACGAGTACCGGCTTTGTCTTTGCTGATGGATTTCTTCCCGGGGGTCTTGGAGGCTTCGGGGCCTTCGTGGGCCTTGGGGGACAGGCTGGGGGCGGTGGCCTCGCTGGGGGGCGGGGCCTCGAAGGAGGCTTTCTTGGTCCTCCGGCAGCTGCTGGACACCAGCAGGGCGGGCGAGGGCTCGGTGCCTGCAGGGTGGACGCGTGGCCTCAGCGCCGTGCCCCGGGGGCTGGCTCCACGGGGAGGGGCCCCACCCCTGCGGCCCCGGCGCTCACACTGGATTTTGAAGTCCGGAGGCAGCAGCCTGATGTTGGAGACGGCGATGTGGCCGGTGTCCCCATCATCAAACTCCACGACCACGGAGTCCAGGTCCCCCTCTTCGTCACTGCAGGCACCTGGGGACGTCAGGGCCCTCACGGCTCTGCCTGGCAGCCAGGTGGCCTGCACAGGGCAGGAAGGGCTCCTGGCGCCTGACAAACGTCACGGGGAGAATTCTGCCCCTGTCACATTCGACCTTGGCGCTGCCACAGCCGCCAGGGGACTCACGGCCCCTGGCCGCCTCCCGCAGCTCTGCCTGGGCGGCACGAGCACCGCCGCCCATCACCCCCACTTGGGGCGCACGCGCAGCACTCAGGACCTCCCCCAGCCTCCTGCAGGCTCACCCACCGGTCAGACCCCGGGGGCTCCACATCCCCTGCCTGGGGCGGGGGGGGGGGGTTGCTGGTGGCCTCGTGGGGAACTTCCGGGTGGCTTACCTCGGACCACGTTGCCTGGATACAGGCAACGGGACTTCTGGCTCCAGTAGGCACAGACCCTCGTGCCCGGCGGGAGGTAGCGGCTGGACTGCGGCCGGACATCCAGCACCTGCAGGACCGGGCGGGGGTCGGGTGGTGGGGCGTGAGTGGGCAGGTGGGGCCGCGGGGGGCCCGGGAGGGGCGGGTGCAGCCAGGCCCACCTCCCCGGGGCGGCGCGAATGGGGGCCGTCCCCTCACCGCCTCCTGCAGCAGCTGCTCCAGCGAGTAGATCCTCTGCCGGTTGCCTCTCTCGCCTTCGATGACGATGCTGTAGCTGGGGGGCGCGGGGGGGCGGGAGCGTGAGAGGGGCCTGCGGGTCTGCGGCCCGCCCACCCCCGGCCCAGGTCCGCCGCCCTCCCTGCCCACGCCGGGGCCTCACATGTCGGGGGGCTGCAGGGTCCTGACGCTGCCCGCGTACAGCAGACTGTCCTCCTTGGGGACGAGCACGGGCAGCCCATCCTGCAGGTGCTCCTTGTGGATGGTGCAGGAGCGCGCTGAGGGGGACAGGGTGTCAGCGCCGGCCCCGCCCCCCGCCCCCCGCCTCCCGGGCGCGTCCTCGTGGATGGTGCAGGAGCGCGCTGAGGGGGCGGGGTGTCAGCGCAGGCCCCGCCCCCGCCCGCTGGCCACTCACCCAGGGCGGCGCTCTGCTCTGCGCTCAGAGGACCACTGGCTCCTGCCGGCTCTTCCTCTGCTTCCTCCTCCTCCTCCTCCTCTTCCTCCTCCTCCTCCTCTTCCTCCTCCTCCTCCTCCTCCTCCTCCTCCTCCTCAAAGCTGCCGTTGTCGTCAAACGCAAAGTCGTCCTCCACAGCAAAGCTCTCCAGCAGCCGACTCACTGCCCGGCCCTTGCCCTGGGGGGCCAGAGGGGTCAACTCCCTCTGGAGGTGGGGATGGGAGAGGTCTGTACCCTGACTGGGCGCCCGGGGGATGGGGACGCTACCTGCTTGCCGACAGCCTTGCTTTTCACCTTGCCCACCTTCCTGCCCTTCCCCAGGATGGCCTTGGCATTGCGTGGCGACAGGGCGATGGACAGGGCCCCGTTCTTCCGCTGTTGGGTCGGGAGGGAAGGAACCGAGGTGAGGGGGGCCCCAGCCTCCCTGCCTGACAGCCAGCCCAGGGCGTGGTGCACGCAGACCCTGAGCATGACCCTGAGTGTGAGTTCGGGGCAGGCCACAGTGAGCAGGGAAGGAGGGTGGGGTGGGGGCTCCTTTTGCATCTGGTGCCCGCCTGGAGCCCCGGACCACCAGGGTGCCCAGTAGCAGGGGTGCCCAGGACATCCGCGGTGCCTGGCAGCAGGGGTGGCCGGCAGCAGGGGTGGTGGCAGCAGGGGTGCCCAGGAGCCGGGATGCCCGGTAGCAGGGGTGCGGGCAGACTCACCCGCAGTCCCGGCTGGAGGATTGTGCTCTTGCGCGTGGCTCTTTTGAGGCGCTCGCTGGCCAGCTTGCTGCCCTCCCCGCGGCAGGTGGAGGTGCGGGTGGGGCTGAAGAGGGCATCCCTGCTAGGGGTGGTCCCCGGCTCCGCCCGCAGCCCACTTTTGGCCTTGCCCTTGGCTTTCTTTTTGCCTGGTGCGCCCGGGGGCCTGCGCCCTGGGGCCCGCTCCAGCTTGGTGCCCACCTTGGCCTTCACCGTGCGCCTCTTGACCTTGACCTCGCTCTCTGGGCTGGACAGGCGGCAGGCCCCTGTGCAGGGAGAGAGCAGCCGTCATAGGGGTCCCAGATGCTGGGCCCCCCGGCTGCCAGGCTGCCCCCAGCCCGCCCTGGCTTCCTCGTTACCTAGTAAGCCCTGCCTCTCCTTCTTCTTCTTGGCCTTTTGGTTGGCTTCCATCTTGACCACGGAAGAGGGTGAGGGCCCCAGCACGGCCACACTGGGCCCCCCATGCAGCGCCAGCCCGGGCTCCTTGGGGGGTGCCTCTGTCCCCAAGAAATCTATGCCGTTCTCGCTGTCATAGCCAGTGCCTGGGGAAGGCAGAGGGCCCAGATGCCTTGGTGTCGCAGCCACACCATTTTGGGGTGGGGGCGGGGGATCTGTTCATCTGCGTGCACGTGGATAGGCTGGGGGGCCGGGAGGCGGGCCCTACCCTGATGCCTGGGAGGCATCTGGGCCAGCGTCCAGGTGAGGGTGTTTGGATGAGGATGGGTTAGGGCAGGAGCCCCTCTCTGACCTTCCTTTCCCTGTTTCTCCTTTCCTTTCTTATGCCCTGGGCAGTGGGGCGCCAGCCTTGTGAGCCTGGGGATCCCCTTGCCCAGGGCAGCCTCGGCCCCTTACTGCCCTCCTGCTTCCTGCTTCCTCTTCCCCTCCCTTTGTTCTCTCTCAGGCTTGAGCTTGGTGCGGGTGGGGCCCGGCCTGGTGGGGAGGAAGCGTCTAGATTTCCGGGCTCCTGTCTGGCCCTGAGTGCTTGCTGGGGGCCAGATAACCCCGCCGGGTCAGCCCGCAGGAAGCGCCTGCAGCCGGCACAGCGGCTATTTTTAGTCCCCTTTCCGGGATGTGTCCAGCGGCCTCGTTCTTTCCCCGAGGGAAGGCAGCGTCTCCCTCCCCGGCTGCCCCGGCGGGGAGCTTCTCCCGGGGTCCCCCACGCGCCACAAGCTGTGACCTGGCCCGGCGGTCCTGGCCGCAGCGCTCAGACTGACGACTTGCCTGCCTCGCGTGCCGCGGCCACTGCTGACTGGGCTGGGAACTTGGGCGTCTCCCTGCTGCCGCCACCGTCGTCCGGCTGCGCGTGCCGGGTGGCCCCAGGCACCTTGGTGCTCTTGGCTCTCGACAGCTTCTTCCGGATGCGTCCCCCTGGGGCGGCCTCCTTCCGCCTGAAGGGGCTGAGGCCAGCAGGCAGCCCCTTGCTCTTGACCTTCGGCTTCAGCTGGGCCACCTTGTGGGCCATAGCAGACGCCAGCTCGCCCTGACCGCTGCTTCTCTTGCACCGGACTTTTTCCTGTGAACGGGAAGGCGGTGGCTGCGCTCAGCCCTGTGGCCTTCAGCCTGCTCTCTGCCAGGGTCGGCTCAGAGGTGGCGCTTCCTCAGCGCTTGTCCTCTGAAGGGGCCAAGGGGGCACAGGGCTCGGCCACTAGAGCCTACTGCCCTGTGCCTGTCCCATACTCCAGGTCCCAGTACCTCCCAGATTGGGACGGACGTGAGGGCCCAGCTGTCTATTCTGGGAGGGATGGGCAAAGTGATGACACGCTCGGGGGGGGACAGCTGCCTCCAGGCCACCCACCGCACACGGGGTGCCCCTGATAGAGGACACGGTGGGTTCACCGCTGAGGAAACTGTGACCTGTAACACCTTGCGCTTTTTCTTTCTGCTGGAGTGAGCAGGGGTGGGGGGAGGACGGGGACACGGATCATCGCCAGCCCCCAGTCGCACCTGCAGGCTCGGGGCCGGGCTCTGCCGTGAGGCCCCCGAGGCCCCCCCGCACCCCCGAGCCCAGTGCTCACCGAAGGGGCCGGCTGCAGGCCCACATAGACGCCGGTCTCCAGGCGGCTTTGCTTCTTCGCAGGCTCGTCGCCACCCCGCAGCTCAGCACACAGCAGACTCAGGCTGGACCGCACCGCCCTGGGGGCAAGGGGGCGCGGGTGGGCAGGGGCCAGCTGCAGGGGTGCCCCCCCCCCCGCCGCCCTCTCCCGGACAAGGCTGCGCTCTTGCCACAGGCTCCTCAACACACGAGGTGCTGCCAGGTGGCCCGGGGCCGAGCCAGTGCTGAGCCTGGCACCTGCTTCCTGCCAGCCCTCTCTCTGGCTGGGGAGGGGCAGCCCAAAGCTCAGGAGCCAGGGCTCTATGGCCGAGCTGGGGCCTCAGTCTTTATACCTGGGAAATGGGGACGGGAACTATTCTGGCTCTCTGCAAGGGTAGGGGAGGCCAGTGCAGATCCTAGGCCTGGCCCTCGGTGAGTGCCAAGGCCAGCTGCCTCCAGTTTGGAACAAGGAGGGTGTCAGGTAGAATGGGGTCCCCTCCCCACTCCCTGCCGCTGCCAGGAAGAGGACAGGGCACAGTGGCCAGAGACTCATATTCAGGGTCCGCCTCCCAGCCTCCAGGGACCCCGACTGCTGGGCTCAGACCCCTGTTCTTAATTCCAGGTCTTGAGGGAGAGGAGCCTGAACCCCACCGCCCACATTCCAGGTGGGGCCTGGGAGTCTGCTGACACCAAGTCTCAGGTTCCCCAGGTCCCACAGGTGTGGGGCTGGGCCTGTCACCTGACCCCTCCCCCCTCACATGGTGTTAATGAAAATGAGTCACAGATGGAGGCTGCGGACCCTGGCTTTGTGGGGCCAGACATCGCCTTTCACCTTCCGGCCAGGAGAGGGGGCCAGGCAGGAAGCGGCTGTGCAGTGAGGCTGCCTCCCCCCTACCCCAACCTTCCGCTTCCTGCCTGGTCCCAGTTGACGGCAACCACCTCAGGGCACGGCCCCGGAACGGAACGGGGGGGGAGAGCCCACTCGGGATTCAGGAGGGAGCCCGATCCTCGAGGAGGGAGGGCCCTGAACTCAGCGTCCTTCCTTGTCCGGAGGCTGCTACCCTCCAGCCAGGGCCCGGGCTCTTGGGTCAGAGGAGAAAGTGGCTGCAATGCAAGTACCAGTCCCGGGGCTGGGGGCTTGGGCGAGGCCGGGGGCGGCCTCGCCGGACTCCCTGACGCGGCCACTGGCCAGACCGTGGCCTCGGTGGGCCCTGCCTTGGCCAGAGGCCCCGATAGCGTTGGCTGCTTCTCAGAGGGAGAGCCCGGGAGTCCCCTGGCTGGGGACACCTGGGCAGCAGGGGGAGGGACAGCTCGGGAAGACCCCCCAGCCATATGGCCTATCCCCGCCACCGCCCACAGGCGATGCGAACCCCCCTCCCTGTAACCTTCTCTGCATTTGCTAATGTTTTGTGACATAAAGCCCTGAGATTAATTTTTTGCCTCCGTCTTAATTGAAGGAACCATTTAGTGCCGATTTAACTATTATTACCAAATCATCAGGATTGATGCAGCGCGCACACACGCTCGCCAATCGCGTTTGGAGCAGCTCGCTGGATTTATGCAAATCGGTCTGCCGGGAGAGGCAATTTGTAGCCGAGAAGGACAATTATGCCCGGCCCGGGAGCGAGCCGACGAGTGCGCCGGGCGGGTAATGGATAATAACACCGCGCCGGCAGCGTGCGCAGCACCGCGGCGTGACCGACGGTGTCACACGGTGCAGAGAGAGGGGCTTTTCCGCCACACCGCCTGGCACCCGCGGGGACCGGGCGCGGGCGGGGGCGATGCCACGGCCAGGTGTGTGGACCCGGCGTGGGGCGGAGGGAAGGGGGGTCTGCAGCGCGCTCCGTCCGTGGCTACGGTTCTGGGAGGCGGGTGCGGGTCCTCAGGGGAGCTTGAGGGGGGGCCGGCAGCGGGGGGGGGATGCAGAGAGGGGCCTCGAGGGCCCCCCGGGCCCGCCCCACGCAGCCCCGGCCCGGGGCACCCCACACGCCCGGACTTACTTGACTTTCTTGCCGTCACCCCTGGGGAGCTGGCCCCCGGGGCGCAGGGCGGGCAGCAAGCTGGGGTACTTGCGCTTCCTCGGCCGGCCCGGCCCCCGCCTCGCGGGGCTGCGCGAGCTCTCCTCTCTCCTGCAGGCGCGGGGGTGGGGGTGCTCAGAGGCTTGTGCCCACCCTGGGCCCCTGCCGGGGGTCCGGCGGAGGGCACTGGCCCTGGAGGGCTGCAGGGGCAGGGCAGGCCCTCCCGAAACTTGGGGAGCTGGGCCCTCAAATGGAGGGCTGGTTTCTCTGCTCGGCCCACCCCACCCATGGCCTCTGGGGGCCATCCTGGACCCCAGCCTCCAGCCCAGCTCAGCCTGGCGTGTGTGGGGTCGCTCCCTGACCCCGAGGCAGTGGTCCTGGGCCGCGCTGTACCAGCCGGAGCCAGGCCATGTGCCCTGGCGCCTGCACCACGCCCCGCTTCCACCCCGGCCCCTGCTGCGGCCCGGCCCACCCAGCTGCGGCCCGGGGCCGTACTCGTGCTCGTGCCTGCGTTGCAAGCGCGTCAGCTCCCGCTGCTTCTCCCTGTAGCGCCGCTGCAGCTCCGCCAGCTGCACGCGCATCTCCACCTCCTGCGTGTCCAGCCGGTCGATGGCGGCCTTCAGTGGGCATACCTGGTGGCGGGGCACAGGGGCCTGTGAGCCCGGTTAGGGCCCCATGATGGGGGCAGCCAGCGGGGGTGCTCGGGGCTCCCCTTGGGTTGGAGCACTGGGGGCGACCAGGGCCGCCCCCCCACTCACAGGCTTGGTCTTGGGGGTCCAGGTGTCCTTCCGTTGCAGGATCTGCATGCGGGGGGTGAGTGTGGGAGCCCTGCCGGGGTCGGCAGCTGGAGGCTGGGCGGAGGAGGAGGCGCTGTCCCGGCTGGCGGCCTCCACCAGGGACCAGGCTGAGGCCAGCGTGGCCAGGCGCTGCAGGTCGAATGCCAGCATGTCCTCTTCCTCTGCGGGGGACACGAGAGTCAGTGTGCGTGCGGGGGGCGGGCACATACTGCCCCTCAAAGAGGCTCTGGTTGTCAGCCTGAGTCTCACTTACAGCCCAGACCCTCCAGGCTGCCCAGCTCCCCAGGACACGAGGACCAAGGACCAGGGTGAGGTGGCCGGGAACAGCGAGACGGGCACAGGGGCATCCCGAGCACCCTGCCTCAGCCCCGGGGAGGGGAGAAGTCCCCCTTGGCTACTGCGGGCCAGGCCGGATGGGATGGCACAGCCCTAGGGGAAGCGCCCAAACCGTCTAATAGAGGCACGTGGCTTATCAGGCTTCAAACAGAAAGCGCCCGTGCGTTTCTTGCCCCTCCCAGATTCATGAGAAGTGGGGTGAGAGGAACGACCCAGTGCAGGGTCAGAGCTGAGCCAGTGGAGGGCAGTGTCCATCCAGGGGTGAGGCCTGGAGCAGAGAGACTCAGGACAGGGCAGGGTGGTGGCAGAGGCGGGGAGTCAGGCACGCATGGGCAGGCTGACCCCACGAGGAGCCCCAGCCAGGAGCAGCCCGGCGGGTTAGACGGGACGCTGGGGCTGAAACCGCCAATGGGCAGTTGTGATTTTCAGAACATACAGCTCTGCCCTCCGAGGTGGCTGGGGAGCAGCGATACCCCAGTGGCAGTGAGCACATCTAATCCCTGAACTTGGCTTCTAATTCCACCTCCCAGGGAAGGAACCAAGCTCTCCTTTTCTCCTCGGAGAAAGAGCTCTTTCCAGGGGCAGGGGCGGTGTGTGGTGAGCCGGGAACACAGGAGGTGCTCAGAAAAATGACAGGGACATGTCGGTGCGCACACGGGCCAGCTGCTGGGGCCGAATCTGAGACAACTCCATGATCCAATTACCTAGTGAGAGTGGCAGATTACAACCGGCCAGAGAGAGAAGGAATCCCCGAGACCCACTGACGTAACAGATGAACGCATGAACAGAGTGCACCAAGAGGCAGGGAAAACTGGTTCCAAGCAGTGAAATACTCGTTAACGGCAAAGGGGGGAGATGTCACGCGGCCATCAGGGTGAGCCGGGCCCGGCGACGGGACAAAGCGGCAAGGTGGGTGCCGGGAGCCGAAACCTCTGGATGCCAGCTCTGAGCTGGGGCCACGGGAGGCTGTATCCGGTGGCCCGGGAGTGGGAGGGAGGGGGAGGCTAAGGGGGTCTCTCTTCCCAGGGTGTGGGCTGCTCTCCCACCAGCAGCCAGGGCAGGGCTGTCTGGAAGCCCCACTTCAGTGACAAGGCCCCCGTGGTGTCCTATCTGTTGCGGTCGCTGTGGTCCCTGAGCAGCTCCTTTGCTCCCCTGTCCCCCGGCCCCGCC
The DNA here is from genome assembly GCA_028646485.1 of Cryptoprocta ferox. Lineage (NCBI taxonomy): Eukaryota > Metazoa > Chordata > Mammalia > Carnivora > Eupleridae > Cryptoprocta > Cryptoprocta ferox. The sequence continues at coordinate 55,814,184 of CM053565.1, read as the reverse complement.
CCCGTCCGCAGGCTGAGCCAGTTCAATCCCGGTGGGGGAGCCTGGGGAGGGGGCAGTGGGTGTGGGGAGATGAGGCGGGGAGGGGTGGGGGGTGTCTCTAACTGCTGTCCCTAGAAGGGCCTGGGGCAAGGCCGCCCAGATAAGCCGCAGCCCCGCAGCCCCGGATTTCAGGCTCACTCAGGAAAAAAGGGGCGTCCACGCTCCGCGAGGGACAGGGCCTGGACTCCCCAAACATCCAGGGTAGAAGGAAGGCTCAGGTGGCTCTCCAAGGGCGGAATGTTCTGGGTGCCTTAGGGCTGGGCTCCTGCATGCAGACCTCCCCATCCAAGGCCAGACAGGGTCTGACTACACCCCCTTCTCCCACCCCGGGGCTCAGTCTGGGGCCCAAGTCCCTGCAACTGGTATGGAGATCTGAGGGGGGCCCACCGAGGCCGCCCCCCCCAACTTGAGCCCAGGTGGGGGCAGGCCAAGGGTCCTGCAGCTGAGATCTGCCAGGTGGGGCTGAGGGGCTCAGAGCACCCAGGTGAGTGAGGGTGCCCATGAGCAAAAGGCCTGCGGTTTGAACCCCTGCCCAACCACAGCTCGGCTGCGAATCTGCTCACCTCCTCACCCCCACTTCCCAGAGGTCTTCCACCAAACGCCGTGGCCAGCCTGGAGGGGGTTTAGGGGGTCCCTTCTGGGGAGGAAGGGACGGGAGGCTCTGCTGGCCCTCGGGACCCCTGCTTCCTGGGACAGGCTTCTCCCACTTTCTCCCTCTGCGAATCTCGCTGCTCATCTGAGATCACAGCCGATCTCCTGATTCGTTTCAGGCAAGGCAGTCACTGCTCATAGGGAACAGCTCTGGATCTGAGTCTGTGCAGCCAGGACTGAGGACAGGGGGTGGCCTGGGGGCTCTGGGGGGGGAGGGGGGTCCTGGGGGCTCCAGGGGGGGAGAGGGGTCCTGGGGGCTCCGGGGGGAAGAGGGGGTCCTGGGGGCTCTGGGGGGGAGGGGGGGCCTGGGGGCTCCGGGAGGGGAGGGTGGAGTGGAGACCTGGCCGTGCATCTCCCTCAGCCCACAGCACCCCTCAGTGACGGAGGCGCCTGGCCTGGGCCGCAGCTGCACCGCCCACACGGGACTCACGTGGTCCCCACGTGAGCGTCCCTCAATGAATGGGCCGCGGTCCAGCAGGCGCTCACATGCACAGACTGGGTGGCCACACACACTGGGCCCGGCATCCGCTCAGCACTCTCGTGCCAGCCGCGCTCACGTGGTGGGTCCGGACAGCACAGGCCCTGCCCGGGGCTCCCCCCGTCAGCCTACAGCCCGGGGCCCTAACTTAGGCCCTCCTAGGGGTCCACCTGGGAGCCCACAAGGGGGTGCTGCGCGGCAAACCGCCCTTGGCACAGCTGTGGGCCCGTCTAGGTGGACAGGAAGAGTGACACAGAGGCCTCTGGGGAAATTAACTTTATGAGAACATTTGCTTTATCTCCAAATAGCACAAAAGGCGCCTGTGGCAGGCAGCGGAGAGCTGTATGCATGAGGAAAACAAGTGGGCAAGCCGCGAGAACTTTGTTGGGCTCTGTCTATAAATATCAGCGCGCACGATGCCTGGCTGGGGGTGCTCCCCCGCGAGGGTTTCCTCAGGGGCCCCTTTAGGGCTACTGCTCCGGCAGGGAGGGGGGTCTCCCAGCAGAGCGCCAGGGGAGCAGGGCCGGCCTGCGTGGGGTCCCCACGGGCTCTAGACCAGGGCTCACTGTGGGGTGGCACCGGGCCCCATGCCCGCACCCTAGGGCCCCTCCCGGGGCCGGGAGCCCACAAGCATCTCAACCTGCAGATCAGCCCGGGGGCAGGAAGGACCGGCACCCCAGCCCCCAGCCCTGGTGAAATTTTGGGGGACATGTGGTCAGTCTTGGACCACTTCCCCTGGGCCTAGGAGGCAAGAGCCGATATGTCCCAAGCGGAGCCCCGGAGGCCTCGGGCCAGGAGCCACACAGCCTGAGACGGCAGGAGGCTGGGGCTCGATGCCCGCAAGCTCTTCTCTGCCTTCCCGGCTGCAAGGCCCCAGTTGAGCCACCTCACCCCCCCGAGGGTCTCGGCATCCCTGTATGTGACCAGGGGACAGCACATTGGGACAACTGTGAGTCCCCCACAGGGCGCAGCAATGGGGGGTGCTGACCCAGACGCGGTCCCTCTGAAACCACGGCCAGGGTGCAGTCCTGGCGCCCAGGGCCCAGCTTCAGGGGCCCCAGAGTGTTCACAGGGTGGTGCTTACCTCGCAAGGCGGGCCCCCTCCTCTGCTGCTGCATCTCCAGCTCGGCCAGCTCACTGAGCAGGGCAATTCCATGAATCCCTGAGCTACAGGGCGAGGGGGCTGTGCGCGGGGGCCCCGGGGCAGCAGCAAGCTGTGGGTCCAGCGGGCTGACACCTGGCAGGTCCCCCAGGTCGATGGTGGCTGCCACCAGGGCGTCCAGGCCCGGGAGTGCCCCGGGCAGGTGGCTGTTCTTGGAAGGTGGTGCCCGGCCCTCCTCCTCCAGCTCGTCCTCCGGATACTCAGCCCCCTCCTCCGGCTTCTCTTCCCTGGGGGCCTGCTGATTGCCCGGCCTGGCCTCACCGAGGGCACTGGGGCTCCCCGGTGGCTGCAGGGCCGGGGCGCTGGCCCCTGATGAGGGCCCTGGCCCCACCTCCGCACCCCTCTCCGCTGCTGCCCCCTCCTCTGCAGCCCCTCCCTGAGTAGAATGAGCCTGGCCGATGGCCTCGGGGCCCCCTCCCTCGAGGAGGGCCCCACATCGCAGTTCTCGAAGCCCCTCCAGTGGGCTGAGGTCTGCTGCCTTCCCCAGGGGTCCCCGCTCGGCAGGGTGGGGAGTGGCGGCAAGGTCCTGGGTGGCCTCCCTGGCCCCCGAGGGCAACCCCGGCTCCTGTGGGCTCTGGGGGCTTCGGGGGGGCAGCTCCCCGGGCAGTAACGTCCTCGCTGGCTCCGGCTGGACCCTGGGGGCTGCAGTTTGCATAGTTTTGGGGTCCGAGAGGTCAGGAGAGTGCACGCTGGGGGACAGGGAGAAGCCCGAGCTGGCCACAGGGCGCGTGTATCCGGGAGGCAGGTCTGTGAAAGAGGGAGCGTCGTCAGCGAGGGCAGCTGGGGGCACGGGTGGCCTGTTACAGATTCGGAGAGGGTGGCCTCCAATCCCTGACTCCCAGCCTGCCCTCTGCCTTGGAAACAGGGGATGGGGAGCATGTCACATTGAGAGGAACACCTGAGGGCAGGAGAGGAGGTCCCTGGAGCCAGGGCCCCAGGCCCCAGCCCAGCCCAGGACACTCGCCCTGGCCAGACGCCTGTGACCCCCTCGGCGACTGCCGCAGCCCCAAGGGTCCACAGGGGTCCACAGGGGCCCTCCGGGGCACGGCGTGGTGTAACCAGAAGGGGGTGGTTTAAAACAAGAAACTTGACCCACGGCCTTCCCAGAACCAGAACGAGCCGGCAGCCTGTCGGAGGCATGCCCCGTTAGTGCATTAAAAAAAAAAAAAAACAACTAAGAGAAAAAAAAAAAACTAGCAACCACCCCCCAAAACCCCAAACCCCCCCCAAAACAAAAACACAACCTCTGTTGGCTCAGTCTCCTTATTGTGGGATCGGGGCGGGTTTTCTGTTCGCCACACGGGTTTGCCGCGTAAATGTGCGGCCGTGCGGCCTCGTTCAGGGGGAGCGAGAGCCGGGGGGGCGGCAGGCGGGCGGTGGGGCCCAGACGGCCCAGGAGGAGCTCCCTCGCCCTGCGTCGCCGAGGCCCAGAGCCAGGGACGGGAGCCGGTCCTGTGGCTGTGCCCAGGCCCTGCCACCATCCCCCGCGGGCCAGGCACTTTGTTGTTCGTAGCCCCCACACAGCTGAGCCCAGCCCTCGTCCTGCCCCATCTGCCAGGAGCTGGGGAGGCGGTGGTGGGACCCCTCAGTGCTCGCCCCAGGGGTCATCCGGGATCGCGCTCAGGGCCCTCCCAGGGGGCCTTCGCAGGTGCCAAACCAGGTAGCCCCCTCCATTCAGCTCTGCCCACCCCGAAGTGGAGAAAGGCCCCTGAGTGGAAGGGGGTGGGCCAAGGTCAGCCCAGCGCTGCCCACTCTCACCTGGCTCCAACGTGCTCCGGTCGGCTCCGGACGGCCGGGCCTCCCCACTCTTGTCCTCGGAGCTGGGCAGCTTGGCGCCGGGCCCGGGGCTGCCCGAAGGGCGGACGGATAAAGTGCACGAGGCGCCGGGACGCGGTGGCGGTGTGGGGCAGCCGGCGGGGGGCTTCGGGGTGGGCGAGTGGCAGCAAGGGGACAGCTTGGCAGGGCCTATGGTGGCAGGTGAGGGAGTGGCCTTGGCTGTGGGGGTTAAGGCAACTGGCTTGTGGGTGGGCTTCAGGGTCTTCTCCTGGGCTGGCTCCTCCTGCTCCAGGTGGTCCTCGGGCTTCCGCTGTTAGGGGGAGGGAGAGGCTCAGCCGGCTGGAGCCCCTGCTCGGGGCATCTCGGGGTCCCAGCTGGGTGTGGCCTGGGGCGGGTACCTGGGCGGGCGCCGCCCGCTGCTGCTGCAGGGCATAGAGCTCTTGCTGGCGCCCGAGCTGGGACCGCGAGTACACGGGGAGCTGGCCGGGGTGCTGCACGTGGGGGGCGGGGCCCCGGCCCGCGTACATGGGGGGCCACAGTGAGGCCTGGTCCATGACGTCAGCTGTGGGGAGGGCCGGAGGAGCCGTCAGACAGACGCAGCGCAGCCAGGACGGGGTGCGGGGCCGCGTCCCCAGCCTCCCGAGCCTGAGCCAGCCCCGCCCCTCACCTCCCGCCTGCTTCCTGGGCCTGGGCGGGGGCCAGGGCCCGGTCCCACCGCCACGTGGGCTGCTCCCTTCTTCAGACCCACTTCCGACACCCCCCCATGCAAACAGCCTGCCCGGGAGGCTCTTACCAAGCGCGTGGGGGGCTGTGTGGGGTGTGGGCTCCGAGGGCAGGATGACGAGCTGTGCGGGGCTGTCCTGGGAGAGGGGGAAGACGGAGGGCATGGAGGCGGGCACGGAGGCGGCGAAGCCGGGGGGCAGGTTCTGGTGCAGGGCGGGGTGCCCGAGGCCTGGGGAGACAAGGCCCGGTCATCAGGGCGTGTGCAGCACTGGGTCCTGTCGCTCTCGCGCCTCCCACACCAGGCTGAGCCCCAGCCCAGCCCTGGCCATCCAGCCCTGTCGGGATGCGTGCCCTGCCCCAGGCGTCCTGGCCGCCCCCCGCCCTGCCCTGGGAGCACTGACCGTAGGAATGTCCCCCCATCCACAGGGAGGGGCTGCGGGTGCGGGGCAGCCATGGGGGGTGGGCGGGGTGGGGGTGGGAGGCCGGGTCCCCCCCCAGCTGGCTGCTCGGCAGTGTGGAGCCGCCGGCGATCATGAGATGAGGGGCCAGGTCTCCGGGGCAGCCGCCCGCCGGGTGGATCCGGGAGAACTCCAGGCGGTCCTTGTCCCTGTGCGTCACGGAGGGTGGAGGGGGCTCAGCACAGCCGCCTGGCCACCTACCCACCACTCCTACCCCATCCTGTGGACGTCCACCTGGGAGGGTCCCGGGGCCTCCGCCCCAACAGTGGCCCCGACAGCGGAGGGAAAAGTCCGAAGGGCTCCCCTAGACACGGGCAGAAACCCCAGCGAACCCCGGGGCAGGAGGTGCGCAGACCTGCCCCAGAGCCCGACATCCCCCTGTCCCCCAAAGGTCAAACCCCTGTTCTTACTGAAGCAGGAGCTCGCGGCCGGCGAGCCCCAGGCGGTCCTCCGACAGGCGTGCCCTTTCCTCCTCGGCCTCCAGGTCCAGCGCGTGGGTGGAGCGGGGCCCACCGGCTGCTGCGCGGGTCGGACACGGCAGAGGGACGGGGGTTGCGGTGGCCGGGGAGCCAGAGGCTAAAGCAAGCAGGGAACCCACTTCGAGCCAAGGGGGCCGACACACCGAGGGAGGGTCTCCCGCCGTGGGGGCCTCGGGGGTTCTGCCGAAGGCAGGTGTGGGGAACTGGTGGGCTCGAGGGATGGGGGCGGCCCGGTCAGCCCTGCGAGGGACGGGGCCGCAGACGTGGGGTGGGGACGGCGGGCGAGTCCAGGGCCCGCCCCTCGTGAGCTCCAGATGGGCGACGAGGGCAGGTCGGCCGCACCCTCGGCCGCCCACCCCCACCGCGCAGGGGCCTACCTTTGAAGGCAGGGGCTGCCCGGCCCTGCCGCCCAGTGTTGGTGCCGTAGGCCGTCTCAGGCCGGCTCCCCGTGTCCTTCTGCCGGGACAAGGCCACCGCGATGCCCACGGGAGGCTGCCTCACTTCCGCGTCACTGTGTGGGGTGTCGTGTTCCCGGCTTCGGGCACAGTCGGGCCTCTCTGCCTCTCCTGGGGCCTGGGCCGGGCCTTTGGAGGCCGGGAACTTCACATCCTGCTGGGCACAGCTGGCCTTGAGGCAGCCCAGGCCCACGAAGGGTGCCTTCTGGCCGACGACCAGTGCTTGGTTGCTGTACTTGAGCAGGTTCTTCATGGCCGAGACCTCGTCGGGTGGGGCGGGCAGATCCTGCGGCAGGAGGGCGGCCTGCTGCAGGCTTCCGCTGAAGGGGTCCAGGTAGGTGCCGCCCTTGTGCTCCTCGCCAATGGCCATGGCAGCGCCCTGGCCCGACTGGATGCTCCACGGGGGCAGGTGGGGCCCGCCGTAGCCCAGAGATGCCAGCTCCAGGGACTTGCGCTTGGCTTCAGCCCCGCCGCCCCCCGGCTCCACCTCGGGGGTCACCAAGTGCTGCTGATGCCGGATCCGGGCCACCTTCTGGGCCCCAGGGGGACCGGAGGGGGCCTCCTTGCTGGCGGTCTTATCTAAAGTGCAGCAGGCCTGGGTGACCTTCCCACCCAGCGGGTCCTGGTGACTTGGCCGGGCACAGTCCTGTGAGTGGGCAGGCAGCTCAAAGTAGCCACTTTTGTCCAGACCACCTTTGGGGAGCCCGGAGAAGGGGGTCTCGGGGCCTGTGCTGTTGAGATACTCCAGGCCCTTTAGCCGGGGGTTGAGAGCCGCCTCGAAGCCCCCAGGCCGCCGCTCGGCCTTGCCCTCGGCCTTCAGGTGGGCATACGAGACCCCATAGGGCACAGTGTGTTCAGGGGCCAAGGCCCCATCAAGGTGACGGTCTTTGCCCTCACCCGCCACCGCACAGGCCTCAGCTGCCTGGAAAGGGCGGCTCTTGTCGGCCAGGTGTCCCACGGAAGGCACGAAGGTGGGCCCGCTGGCCTTCAGGTCCCTGGGGACTTTGTCCTGCAGCGGGCAGAGCCCCTCGGGGCCCGCGTGCAGCTGCAGGCAGGGGAAGGAGCCGGCGGCCGTGCTGAGGGCCGGGGGCGGCCCGGCGGGCAGGCCCGACGGCACCGTGTAGGACACGGCATGGTGCAGCATCTGCCGCCTCTCCAGGCACTCGCTGAAGGCCGGCCCGGGCTCCGCGGGGCCCGCCGCCTCCTTGGTGCAGCGCCCGGAGGCGGCGACGCCCACCCCGGGCCGCACCAGCACGCCCCCCGCGCAGCTGGCCAGCGAGGCCTTGCCCATCTCGCCGTTGAGCACCTTGGTGTTGAGGAGGCAGGAGGCGAGGTGCTTGGGGCGGCCCTCGCAGGCTCCCCGGGGCGCCCCGCCGCTGCCCTTGCAGTGACCGTCTGCGGGCACGGGCAGCACCAGCTTGTGCCGCTCCTTGCCACCGTCCTCCTCGCCCGCGGCCGGCCTCTCCTTGCCCTCCACAGCCTTGGCGGCCTTCTCTCTGCCCAGCTCTCTGCCCATGAGGAAGCGGTCGAACTCCTTGGCTCCCTTCTGCAGGGGGCCGGCCTCGCCTCGGTCGCGGCTGCAGGAGCTGATGGGGTGGCCGGGGGCGGCCCGGGCCACGCCGGGGAAGTTGTGGTTGGCAGGCAGGAGGGTGGGCTGGGGGGGCAGGTTGCGCAGGTAGAAGTTATCTGCGTGCCGAGAGAACCGCGTGGTCACCGGGAGGGCTGGGGCAGGGGCCGCAGAGGTCAGACTTCCCCAGGACACAGGCTCCGGGAGCCTGCCCACCGCCAGCTGACAGTGACCCCGGGTTACCGTCTGAGAAGGTTTAAAGTTGTAAAAGAGTCGCCACGTCCAGTCTACTGCTTTAACCATGTCTGAGCGCGCCGTCGGCTGGCGCCGCATACATTCTCGGTGCCGTGCAGACGCCACCGCTGCCCGTCGCCAGAACTTTATTGTTGTTCCAAAGCTCTGTCCCCGGTCAACACTAACTCCCTCTCCCTAGGAAGGTTCTGACTCGCGTTCAGCTCCCCGGGAGATGGGAGTCGCAAATGGCCCAGGACCCCTGCCCTGCCCAGCGCCCACGGGGATTAGCACAGGGAGGGCAGGGGCGGGTGGAGGGGGGTATGGGGCCACAGGCATCTTCGCCCCCCTTCCCCCCGCAACGCCAGGGGAGCATGAACCGGTTGGGCCTTACAAACGGCCATCAGAACCTTAACGCTGGGGAGGTCGCTGACTCACAGTTGCGGGTTGGCTAAGTGGACGGTGGCACACACAGCGTGTGGCGTGATGCGGCCACCGCACAGCTGGCTGTGCCCGGACACCCGGCCGCTGCAAGGGACCCTGCACCGAGGACCGCGAGGTGCCGGGCTCTGACTAGGCCCCTGCAGGTGCGAAGACCCCAGGAGAAAGTAAGGCCAAGTCTGAGGATGGGCTGGGGCTGAAGGACCCCCGCTCGCCTACCTCCTGAACCCCCTGGCGGGCCCCCAGCCCCTCTCTGCATGTTAACTGCGGGCACCTCAGGCTGGGGGCTCCGGGGATGTTTGAAGGGGGAAGAGGAAATGATCGCAGCCGGCAGCCCCGACAGCTCTGGGCCCTTCGAGGCTGGTGGGTGGTGGGTGGCGGTGTATGCACCCCCGGCTCCCTGTGCTGGGCCACGGCCTGCTGTCCAGCCTGGGCCCACGCTCTCTATGTGGGTCCCTGGATGGCCCTGGGGATACCCTCTGCTCCCAAAGTGGGGCTCCTGTCTCTGGCGACCTGGGGTGCCCAGAGGGAGCAGACAAGTGGAAACAAAGAAACATTTGGAACGTGTAAAACTATCCTCGTGCACTTAAGTTCCTTGTCAATTTCCTGCTAATTAAAACAAGGGGAAGAGAGTAGCCTGGGCGAAACCTAATTAGCTTGATTTCCACCACAGCTCGGGGTCACCCCTGACAAATGCTGTCAAAACGGCTGCACATGTGGGAGTGTGGGGGACCCCGCCCAGGGCCGGTGGGGGCTGTGCTCTGGGTAGCAGAGCACGTGGCTCGTCATGCGGGAAACTTGTTTCCGGGGAGCACCCTGCACCTACCCATCTCCTGGGGCGGGGGCGGGGGTGGGGGTGGGGAGCTTTCCTGGCTGGCCCGGCCGCAGGCAGACACTCGTCCGCATCAATCCCAGCCAGTCAGTCCTCGGCTGGGTCAAGGCCAAGGCTTGCCGGACCTCAGCTGCCCCGCCTGGCCCAAGGGTGCAAGACACACCATGTCTGGGAGGGGGAAGCTCGTCGGGGGGAAGGACTGGGGGCAGGGCTAGGAGGACATAAGCGCTGGCCATAGGCTCCACCCCAAAACTGCCTCACTGGGGGTCACTTCTCTGGGGGCCCCTTCCTTCCCTGAGGCCCCCTTCGGCACATTCTGATTGAACTGCTAGGTCCTGAAGCCCAGCCCCGGGTCCTGTCCGTCGCCCAGACCCTGCTGGGTGCTTGGTGGGCCCCTCCTTTGCCTCCACTGACGGCCCCAGGCTTGGGGCTCCTGGGGCTCCCCGGAGCGCATCTGTCCTCACCCAGCGTGGCCCCTCTCCCTGGGCCCGCTCAACCTGCCCCCCACCATGGGTGTCCGCCACCTCCTGGGTGCCCCTGGTTAAGCCCCTCTGTGTGGAAGATGAACTCCCCCTCCCCTCCGAGCTGCTCCCCCGTAGATGCTCCCCCTCCCACAGCCTGGCCATGAATGGGGGGTCACCTAGGACCTCTTGACCCGCATGTCCCCTCCACACCCCTAGCGGAGCCCCATGCCCCAATTCAAGTCCATTATCACTCGTCATCTGAAACATGGTAAGGAACCCAACAGTCTCCCCCTGGCCGTCTCCTGGCACCACCCCATCCAGGAAAAACCCGGGGGACAGGGCACTCAGGACTCCAGCCACTCCCTCGGCGGCCGCGTCTCCTGTGGGCTGCCTGATGGGATCCATGCCCTTGAGGTCGGGCTTTTGCATGGGAGAGTGTGTGCGCACGCACGACAGGGCACACGTGCAAGCACACACACCCTCCCCACAGCCCCGCCAGCCCTGCCTTCTCATCAGCCAAGCCCTGACCTCGGCATCCCCTCTCCAGAGACACCTCCCGGGGGCCCCTCCTCTGCCTGCTGGGGCACACTGATGCCCCAACACAGGCTGCAGCCTTTGTCTGACCTCAGGCCCTGGTGTGTGGCTAGGTGAGGCAGGAAGTGTAGGCTTCTGGGGGCCTCTCCCAGCCCCGCCCGACAGCACCCTCCCCCTGAGCTGTCGGGGTGATGAGGGATAGGAAATCGGGTGTGCAGGGCAAGGCTAGGTGCTGAGGGGCTAGGCGCCGCCCCGTAGGGGCTTCGGTTATTTGGGATGCCTCCACCAGAGCCGCAGACGTCCAGACAGCATGGCTGTATCTTCAGAGCGCGCACCTGACCCCAGCACGTGACCTTGGCCATGGTCCTGAGATTTAAGTCCTCCGGGAGCCTGAGAAGCAGGCTCACTCTCCTCGGTCCCCTCCCCACCGTGCCCTGAGACCCCGAGGGGAGGGTCTGCCCAGGCTGGCCGCCTTCACCTGGTGTCCCAGAAGCCCCTGGCCCCGCCCGGCCCCTCCCTCCCGGATGCCCTGCGCCCCAGACCCCAGCGAGGCCCCAAGCCAGCACTTGCCTTTTTGGGTTCCATAGAAACGATGTTGCCCATAGAGAACACTGCTGTTTCCATGGTGATCCAAGTGGCTCATGGGTAGGAAGGTGGATGCCAGACTCCCCGAAAATCTGGGGTACCCTGGAGCTAGAGGAGCAAGGAGACTGGCTGCAGAGGCACCCCCAAGGCCCCAGCCCGCATGCACCCTGACCCCAGGTTGGTGAGAAGCGGTGGGCGGCCCGGGCGCGGCGCCCCGCAGAGCCCGGTGTACAGCCCGCCGGTGGGAAATCAACCCATCAATACATCATATTAACTCTGACTCGACGAACACCGTCCCTCTGGCGGCACAGACTGAATTGCTGATGGGCTGCGAGAGAGGCAGCTGGGGGAGGGTGGTCCCGCCCCCCGTAGCGCACGGCGGCCGCAGCTCCGAGGCAGGGCAACAAAAGCGCCTCTTGGAGAGGCATCTCGGGAGGACGGGGACGCAGTGGACACGCACGCTGCGTGGAGGCCCTCGCGGCAGCGGCTGAACTCCCAGCCAGGACAGCCAGGGCCAGACGCCACCTTGGCCCACGCCCTCCGACGGGCACCTGAGCGCTCGGGCAGCCCGTACCCTGGGGCTGGCGCGGCCGGCGGGTGCGGACTCCCCTTTTGCTGGGCTGCGGGCACCTCAGGCTCTCCGGTGGCCGGGCCTCCGCTCATATCTACAAAGGGAGCTGGCCCTCAGCCCGACACCCTCCCTGGGGCCTGACTCATGCCTGGCAGGCCCTTGCCTGTCCCTCTGGGGCCTAAACGGTCCTTGGGGCCTCGCCCTGCCCAGCACAGGAGCGTCAGCCGCTCCCTGGAGCTGGCCCCCGCTGTTGGCCTTGGACCTTGGGGGCTCCTGCCACCTGGGACACACACCCTGCCCCCAGACGGGATGAGGACAGACAGACGTACGCACAGCCTGGGAGGCTCATCCCGTCCCCAGGCCCTGACCAGGCACACCCGGGGGAGCCATGTCTGCTGGGTGGCCAGAGCCACCAGCCACGCTGAGTGTGGAGGCACCACTGGTCCTTTTGCACGTGGTCCAGCAGGGAGGGGTGGGGTGGGGGCCACAGCTGGGGCGGCCGAGTTGCCCGCTGGGCTGAGGCGGGCAGGAGACAGTCTTACTCTAAGACTCCTGCTTTGAGGGGCACCTCAGTCGTTTGGGCATCTGGCTTCAACTCAGGTCATGATCTCACGGTTCGTGGGTTCGAGCCCCGCGTCGGGCTCTGTGCTGACAGCTCGGAGTCTGGAACCTGCTTTGGATTCTGTGTCTCCCTCTCTCTCTGCCCCTCCCCTGCTCACACTCTGTCTCTCCCAAAAATAAATAAACGTTAAAAAAAAAAAAAAGACTCCTGCTTTGAGCTAGTGCTCTGAACTTTTCCTCTGAGGCAAACGTGCTCTGTAGGAGTTTCTCTTGGGGACCCCATGATTGTCCCAAGAGCAATCTGCTCCCAGGAGCGGCTGCTCAGTATTCAAGGTGGCCTTGGCTGTGAGGAGGGAGCAGCCATCCAGGGTTTTCCCCGGGGAGCAGAGGCCCCAGGGACAAGGAGGGGGGGGGGCTCCTGTGGGGCCCTGCAGACAGCAGTCCTGGCGGGTCCCATGCCGGTGCATGTGGCCTGTCGCCCCTGATAAAAGGGAGCTGTGAGCCCCGTGCCTGGGGAACGGGCACCAGCACCCCTGCTAGTGTGTCACCGTGGAACCCCAACGAGTCCCGGGCCAGAGCGCCCCGTTCCATCTTGCTCACTGACTGTTTCCCCGGGCCTGTTTATGACAGAACCCCTGCGCTGTTCGCGTGGAACATTCCTTGTAGCAGCTGGTGACTGAGCACTCCCTGGACTATCTTCTGGGAAACACCTTTCCAGAAGGGGCGGTGCCAGAACCACATGACAGACCTCCAGGCTCCCCCCCCCCACCCCGACCCCCGCCCCCCGCCCAGGGCCTGGGGCATTACTCCTGGCCTGAGGCTGGTCTGCCTGGATATGGAGGACTGCAGAGGTGGAGGGTGGAGGTCCGCAGAGGTGGAGGGTGGAGGAAAGCAGAGGTGGAGGGTGGAGGCCAGCGTGGCCGGGCTCTCTCTCAGTGCTGGGGGCGGCGGTAGGTGCATGGGGGACGGGGGGGCAGCCCTGGAGCCCGGGAGCACCCCCCACCCCCAGCAGGCCCGAGGCTGCGGGGTAGCCGTGCCACCGCAGACCAGGCTCTGGAGCTCAGCTCAGAAGTAAAGAATGGAGCCGCAGGGGCAGAGCTTGGAATGGAAAATGGTCCGCATCAAATGGGGTGGCCTGCACCCCGATCCCGGTGGGCCCGGCGGCTGCGGCAGGCCACCCCTCAGACCCTAATGATGCAGTGCGGGTCCGAGGGGAAGCTGTGGAATCCCGTCCCCCAGGGATGTTCCCAGCAGCCCCGTCCCAAGGCTGGAGAAGTCCCTAGATGGCTCTCTGCTTAGGGCTCACACCCCAGGCACATCTGAGGGCTCGGGAAAGGTGCCAGCCACTGCCCGGGCCCAGCCCCTCCTCGCCCCCTCCTGCTGAGGGCGAGGCTGAGTCCAGAGCCTGGCCAACTGGCCTAGTTTGTGTGCGGAGACGCATCTGGAACAGCTGTTCCCTAGATGAAACTCAGCCCCTGGAAGACCTGACAAACGCTGAGAGCGGCCGGGCCGGGAGCGGCCGGGGCGGCGGGCGGGCCGGGCGCTGAACCGCCACAGCTGTCCCCTTTTAATTGGCCGCCGTTAAATGTTTTACGGGGCCTCATTTTGGTAAACAGAAGTCTGTAAATTCCTCCTTCCCAGAACCCGTTTCCCGGGCGTGGACACCCCCGCCTCCCCGTGACCCCTCGGGAGGTCCAGGCCTGCCGCCCACCCGTGGCGTCCGCTGGCTGAGGGGGGCCCTCCCCACGGCGCCCTGTGTGTGTGTGGGGGGGGTGTTCGGTGTTAGGGTGCCTGCCCGAGTCCCTCTCCTTCTGAGCCTGAGCTGGTGGCCGGCCAGGCCAGGGAGCAGGGGCCCCCTCCCACCTCCAGCTGCCTGAGGCCCTGCCCTCGGGGATCCCAGAGGGGGATTCGGGCTGCAGGGAGGAAGCTGGGGGAGAAGGAAAAAGCAGCAGAAGGGGCATGGGTGGGGGGCTGGACTGGGATCTGGGGGGGGCTCCCAGCCAGGCATAGAAAGGTCCCTTTCTCCTCACCAACAAGATCATCCTCTCTGAACTGAAGGAAATAAAAGATGATTTTACAAACCGCAGCAGCTGCCATGGGAAGGCAAGAGGCAGAGCTGCTGTGGGCCCTCGTCGGGGCTTGGCAGAGGGCGGGGGCTGTGGTGCTCAAGACGGCACGGGGTGCAGGGAGAGGGGCAGGGGCTGGACGCTCAGGAGCCCAGGACCCCACGTTCCTGCAGGGAATACAGTGGCTCAGGAGCCCCTTCCCAGACCCTCGTAATCCTTGAGGTGGGAGCTAATCAACAGGTGGCAAATCTGCGTAAAGCGCTGGCCCACGGTGGGGACCTGGGCCCCAGGCCTGTCCCCGGCCTCCCACTGCTCTCCAGGCCCTGGGGGCCCTTGACGAGCTCTGGGGAGGGGTCCCGGGCCTCAGCGGATGTCTCACTGATGACACACTCCGTCCTGCCCCCGCTGCTGTGAGTTGCCAGGACACTCAACCTAGCCCCATGATGTGAGGGGAAACGGGGGACTCCAGAGGGTCAAGGCCTTCACTCGATGGGGGTGATGAAGCGGGCACCCTGCCCTTCCAGGGACCACCGTCCTGGGACGGGGGGGTGCTGGGGACTGCTCGTGGGTCTCTCGGGAGGCTGGGGGGCAGCCACGCTCCCGGCCAGGGCTGGGGGCTGGGGTGTGTGGCCAGCCAACCAGAGGGCCAGGATTCTCTGGGGGGAGGCCGGGGAGCCCCAGACCAGGCCCACAGAGCTCTGCACAGAGGCAGCAGGCTCAGCAAACTCTCCGGGAGGCTCCAACCACCTTCACTCGGCCAGGGTCCTGCCCGGCTCTCAGGACAAGGACACAGACACCCCCGTCCCCCAGGCCACCTTGACAAACAGCACTGGTGTCTCCCTGCAGGGTGCCTCCCTCCCCTACCCTGAGGCTCCCATGGCTGGAAAGTTCTCACCGGCAGTGGACCCTCAGGTTGTAGCTGCCACTAGGGTCCCGGCATCAGATCCCGAGGGCAGCTCCCCACAACATGACCACACGGGGCGGCTGCCAGGAGCTCAACTGCCCATCTGACCAATCAGACCCCATCTCCTGAGGGGCAGGCCCACTCTCTGGGGATGGGCAGGGGTGCGTACCTCCAGATGGAGCCCCAGAAGACCTCCCCCCGGCTCCTGCCAGCCCTGAAGGACCCCACCCTTACTGCCCCCTGGGATGACCCCCACCAAGACACCTAGGGACACAGCCTGGGCAAACGGCCCCTGCTCCTGGCCCAACGCCTGACACTGACTGTATGC
Source organism: Cryptoprocta ferox (assembly GCA_028646485.1). Taxonomy (NCBI): domain Eukaryota; kingdom Metazoa; phylum Chordata; class Mammalia; order Carnivora; family Eupleridae; genus Cryptoprocta; species Cryptoprocta ferox. The sequence goes on along the minus strand of CM053565.1, from coordinate 55,798,879 downwards.
TGACTCCCTCCCACGTGACGCTCCTTTCATTCAGGATGTCAACGGATTTCCACTGGGGCACGCAAGTCTGCTACACGATGGGGACCAGCCGGACACTAGGTTAAGAAGGATTCTGAAGCTGCACCCACACGCGGCTCGAGTGCCGTGACTGACTAATCACATCTGCCCTGGGAGGAGCACCAACCTTGCAACAGCCCCCTCCCCAGGCCCTCCTGCTTCTGTCCACAGGCCCCCTCACACCTGGTAGTCAGATCCCTGGGTGTCCAGGCCAGGCTTTCAGAGTGCGGCTCCCAGGACTGACCCCTGGACTCTGGGAGGACCTGAGACCCCTTCTCTGGGACGGAGGCCCTCGGGGAGTGCCCCCGACTCAGCCTTCCGCAGCTGGGCGCTGGGGTTAAGGGGGGGGCTCGTGTGTATCCCTGTTTCATTCCCCTCCAGTCCAAGTGCTCCATGCATACTCGCTGACCCCCGGCTGCCCAAGGCGCAGGGCCTGGCGGCCTCGGTCTCTTCCCCAGCTCAGAGGAGCACGAAGCGTTGGGGGACGGGGCCAGGCTCCCGCGGGCGCCTCTGGAACAAAAGCAGCGGGCAGCCTGCCCGGGCTCCGGGCGGCCTGCGGACAGTCCCAGGCTCCTGGCACGCGCCCCGCGGGAGGGGTGAGGCAGCACAGGGAGGAGACTCGCAGCTCAGAGGAGAGCCCTCAGAGGGAGGGCAGGCCTGGGCCCTGGGAGGGCGGGGACCCCAGGTCGCTGAGGCCTCCAGCTAACAGAACCTCAGAGCCGGGAGCTGGGGGCACACCGGCATCACCCCCACTGACATCCCACCGCGCAACTGGCTGTCGGGAAATCCGGGGGCTGCCGCCTGCCCTGCCCAGACCTCGACCCGGGCTCCGCACCCTGCCCTCGGAGGGCTCCAAGCCCCCCGGGTGGGGCGTCCTGGCCACACACAGGTCATTGCGCCCGGGGGACGCTGGGTGCTCGGAGCCAAGAAAACCCCCCCATCCAGCTGCCCGTACAGTGAGGCTGCAGACAGGCCATGTGCTCAGGCAGCGACACGGGGCCTCCGGCTCGCCCAGCCAGGGCTGCCCCCACACACGCTCCCGCGGCAAACGGTGGCCCCTGGCACGGCAGTGGGCAGCTGCAGCAGGGGGACAGAGTGGTGGGGGCAGCGCTCTGAGTGTGTCACGCCTGCCCTGAAAGGTAAGGGCGGTTTGCAGACAGGGAAACTGAGGCTCAGAGGGCCGGTGGCTCCCCCAGCCTCTCAGGCGCTGTGGACTTAAGGCTCACCCTTGCAAGGGGCTGGGGCCTGGCGTGGTCCGGCAGGTGCTGCCCCGGCCACGGCTCCTGGGCAGGGCTCACCGCAGGCGCCCCTCCTCCCCGGTCCCCGGCCGGGGTCCCCGAGCAGCCTGGACCCTGAGAGCCTGGCCCGGCCGACCAGCAGGAGCTGCAGAAGGGGCACATCCGCTCCCAGCCCAGGGAAGGCAGAGGGAGACGGCTCAGAGACGGCCACACCGGACGGCCGAGGAAGGCAGGGGCAGACTCTCTGGACGCCAAACCCGCCACACACCTTCCCAAACCTGTTTCCTCCCCTGAAACACGGGCGAAGCGCCGCCCCCACATCGCGGTGTTGCCCGGAGAAGTAAACGAGGCAGGTGCCATCCCCGGGCCGGGAGCAGGACAGAATGCCGTTTTCCTGAGCACCACAGGTGTGCCACCTGGGCTGACCGGGAGCCGGGGACTGGCCCTGGCATCCCTACCTCAGGGCCACCTGCGGCCGCGAGAGCCAAACCAGGGCCAGGCAGGCTAGACCAGTACAGTGCCCCCTGCCGGGGACTCGAGTCACGGGGATCAGGGCGGGCCGTGCCCTCAGCAACCAATTACATACGTAAAGAGCCACGTGAAGGAAATTGTGGGGCCACAGAGGGGACCTGCCAGGGCACGAGGGCCGGGCCCAACGGCGGGGGAGGGGGGCAGACTGCAGTCTGGGACGCTGATGGGGAGGTGGGCCAAGGCAGGGTGCAGCCTCGGGGGCTGAGGGCACGGGGAGGGGTGGGGGAAGGCTGAACAAAAGCCCCAAGAAGGCTCTGGGTGGGGGGCGGTCAGGGGTCCACAAGAGATGGGCCTCCCTCTGGCCGGATATGGCCTATCCCGTGAGGCAGCCCTGATTCCCGCGTGGGGAGCTGGGGAGCTTGGGCCCCTCCCCACACTCGGGCCTCAGATCTCAGAGTAGCCCGCCGCCCCCACTAGCCACCTCCTTCCGTCCAGCAATGGGCAGGAGGCAGGGAGGCAGGGCAAGGGGGTGCCGCAGACACGGGGCCGCTATTACCCCGCCCAGGATGGGGTGCGCTAGGAGGGCGATCATCAGTGGGTCTGTGAGGACCGAATCAGAGGCAATTTTAGCCCATCAAGGAAACTGAGGCCGGGAGAGGAAGGGGCTGACGGGGCCTGGGGGCAGGGGCTGGGGTCCAGGGCAGAGACCCACACATCAGACGGCCCCTCTAGACGGTTCTGGGAAACGAAGCTTAAGAGCCAGGATGGCCTCTGAGGACACACAGAGGTGGTAGCTGCTGGGTGACACCTCTGTCCTTCACACAGACGTGACCTCAGGCTCCTGCTCCCTCGCAGAAGTCCCCATGAGGCCTGAGGTCTCAGAGGGGACAGAGGGGTCCGGGAGCAGCGAGGGGCACCCGACAGCACTCTGGTGCAGTCCCCAGTGCTCCTGCAGGCTGGCCCGGCCCTGGATGGAGAAGCGGACGGCGGGGCCCACAGCCGGCGGTGGCACGCGTCCTGCGGCCACCCAAGGCTCCCCTCCAGGTGGCACAAGAGACCACGAGTAGCGGGGGCTGTGGTCGCAGCAGCCAGGGGGCCCCACCCCTCCGGAGCCCCCAGGAACAGAATCCCCTTTCACGGCCCTGTGGGTGGTCCCAGCCAGGCAGCTGGGGGCGGGGTGGGGAGAGGGGGGCCGGGCTCCGTGACAATGGGACCAGCTGTGCCGTGCCCCGGCCCCCTGCTCCGACCCACCCAGGGCAGGCGGGCTGGACACTGGCTCACCCCTGCCCCGGGCCAGTTCCGACGCCCACTCCCGCCCTAAGCCTCAGAGGGGAATGTCCAGTCTCTGGCAGGACCCGTCGCTTGGGTGCGCCTGGGGGGTGGGGTGGGCCAGAAGGCCTGGGGGCTGGACAGACAGGCTCTGCCTCGGGCCAGATGTTTCGGGGCGGCTGCTCCAGCTCCAGGGTGCCTCCCCTGCACCCCAGCTGCTCTACCGGGGAAGCGGCAGCCTGCCCCCCAGATGGCGAGCTGGGTCCACCGGCGGGGGGGCGGGGAGCCCTGCCTGGAGTTGGGGGGAACCCGCGCCCCTCTCCCCCGACCTGGCCCCCACGTACTGCCCGGGGCCTGGCCTCGCTGCACTCCTTCCGAGGCTCTGCCCCCGCCAGCCCCAGGTAAGGGGGGCGGTGGTGAGCAGGCTCTGCTGGGCACCTGCCGCCCTGCCCGTCCTGGAGGCGGTGGAAGGAAGCAGGACGCGGCTGAGAGCGGACCTCCCAGCAGCCCGCCCAGGCAGCCCACCGTGCCTGCACGCTCCGGCCGTGTCGCGTGCCCCCCGCCCGCCTCACCCCCTCCTCTCCGAACACACACGGCAGAGAAACAGGCCCCGGCACGCGGGGAGCCAGCTGGCACCCAGTCAAACTAGCAGCCAGGCACGCTGCCAGGGCAGGCAGCCAGCAAGCGCTGCCACTCGCTCCGGCCCCGCCCGCCCGCCCGCCCGCCGGCCTGTTCGCTCCCCGCTCGCAGCGAGGCGGCCGGCACCACGTGGCCCATCGCGGAGCGAGGCTGCAGCGGGTGGAGGGCGGGGAACCCCGGCAGGAAGGAGATCCCGAGGGGGGGCGGCTTAGCGGAGGGCAGAGAGGAGGAGGCGGCGGCGAGGGGGTAAACTGAGGCATGGGCCTGGAAGGCGTGTGCGGTTGCACGGTCGCCAGGATCCACACACTCCAGCTACCGGCAGGTGGGCCCTGGCAGGTTTCGGGGTGGCCTCCTCCTCAGGGCTCCTGCCTCTCCCGAGGCTCATCTTCGGCCTCAGGTGGGCCCTGCTCCCTACAATGCCCTGTGCACGGGAGGCCGGGTGGGTGGCTGAGAGCCACACCCCGTTTCCCTCTGTCCACCTGTGCTTGTCCACTAAGCCCATCAGCCCGGCACGCACGCCCGCCCCACTAGGCCGTGGGCACGTCCAGCCTGAGGATGTCCGGGGGGGTGGACACGTGACTTTGAGTCCTGGGGCGATCCAGGGCTGGCCTGAGCGGGGGTGGGGGGGACGGACCCTCTTCCTGCTCACGCTGCCCCTGCCTCAAAGAAGTTTCTACGGGATGCGGGACAGAGTGGAGGCAGGAAGGAGGCCCGCACTGGCCCCCCACCCGGCCAGCAGCCTCCCCTGCGGCTGCAGCTAAGGGCGGTGGGGAGCCCTGAAGGCCGAAAGCCACTCCGCCAGTGCAGCCGTTGGCTCAGGGGAAGTGAGTGGCGGGAGGCCGTTGAGGGCGCCGTCTGCAGGCTGCCTCCCGCCCCACCCTCCCCACAGCCCCCAGCGGGGCAGGACAGGGACAGCTTCTCCCTGGGCCTCGGGGCAGGTGGCACTGCCCACAAACCGCCCTCCGTGCTGCTGAGGACCCCAAGGGTGGGACGGAGGGGAAACTAAGTCAGCCAGCCGGGTGCAGCTGCGCACCTGTGGCTGGGCCCGGGCGGGGCGGTGGCCGTTACTCCATAACTTCGTTATTTTGAGGGGGTCCCACGTGGCCGCTGCAGGCCACCCCTCCCTCCTACAGACATCCTTCCCAGATGCTCCCGCCAGGGCTAGGAGTTTGCCTGGCAGACAGAGAGGCGGAAGGGGGGGCACCCACAGCCACCAGGGAAGCCTTGCCCCCGGGCCCCGCCCCCCCACACCACTGGGTCTCCCCTGGGGAGGCTACTGGGAGTGCAGGGGTGGGAGGCGGCGGAGGTGACCCCGGGCCAGGGCCCCCGCCCTGGCCGCCCAGCATGTGCGCTCTCCGCAGTGCTCAGAGCCGAGATTATTTTAACAACTGTCCCTCACTTGTCACCTGTCCTGTTTGGAAAACAGCCCCTTTCTTGTTGCACAAAGAGGCTTCTCTGGCTCTCCGGCAGCGCCGGGCGCTAATCTCCCGGCCTGGAGCTCGGGTGGCGGGCGCGGCGAGTGGGCGCGCGCTCTGCAAACGCAGGGCTTGCCGCTCAGCAGTCCCTGAGTTACGGCGGCGCCGGTGCCAGGAGCGGAGAGCCCTCTGTGCCCGCTGCCAACTGCAATTACCTCTCCGCGTGCCAGCCACCGCCGCCGGGCTTAACCCTTCCCGGGCCGCACGGATACCAGCAGCCACGGGCCGGGGCTGCCGCCCATGTCACGGTGCGAGTGGCTGAGCAGACAGCAGGCAGTTGGGAAAACTGAGGGGAGCCCCAGAGTCCCAGAGGGGCCCCCCGGGGCCGCCCGGCCTGCCTGCATGGGGCCGCATTCCGAGGGGAGGCCAGGGGCCCGGGAGGGACTCTGCTCCAGGCTAGGCCCCCGAGGTGGCAGCATGAGCATGTTGACAGCTCTCTCCTCCCCACCCCTCCCTCCCAGCTGGCACATCTGGAGCCCATACCGCTCTGAGTCTGGGGAGGTGGGTGCAGCCCCAGGCAGAGGGTGCAGCCTGGCCCCGGCCCGCCCAGCTGTGTTCCACATTTCCTCAGCTCCCCCACAGCCCTCTTGGCCCCACCTCCTGCTCCCCCCCCCGCCCATCTGTGGTGCACATCTGGCCAGGACCGCTGCCTGGTGTCCCCCACCCCCCCGCCGTTTCCAACCAATTACCACCTCCCCTGTGCTTGGGGCTTCCTCCCCGGCCCCTGGCCCCTGGCCCCTGGCCCCGGACTCACCTTCATGGGAGTGAGAGAACCAGATCTGGGAGGTGGCGGGGTGGGGCCCGCGGTAGGCCTGCTCCGAGGGGGCCGGGGTGGGGCCGCTGGGGTGCGCGGGGGCCGCCGAGCCCAGGCTGCTGGTGAGGAAGCTGCCCATGAAAGAGGGCGCCGGAGAATTCCCCATCAGGCGGCTGCTGGCTGTGGACACGGGACAAGAGCGAGTCTGAGCCGGGCAACCCCGCCAAGGAGCCCGGCTCTCGAGCCGCAAACCCCTGGGGCTTTTACCTTCAAAAGCAGGAGAAAAGGCCCACCCGGGCTCCGGGTCCGGTGCCCTCCTGCCACCGTTTGCACTGTTGTTACCAGCATGCCCCCCACCCCCACCCCAGCCGGTCAGCGGGATGCTCCAAGGCCCCTCGGCCACCGGCACACCTGCCGGGGTGCTCTGCCCACACCTCCCGGAAAGGTCTGGCGTCAGCAGGGGTCCTGCCCCAGCCCTGCGGGCCCCGCAGCCTCTGCCTGCCTTCTGGGCAGCACTGGGGGGAACCGGCCTCTCCCCACGGTGGGGTCCTCGACCTTCTCTTAGTCAGGCCCCAGCCGGGCACACACAGACAGTCATCTGCCCCCAGGACACTCTGCACTTCCGCTGGTAGTCAGCTCTCCATGCCCACCTGCACCCTGGCCCCTATGTCCCCTCTCTGCCCAAAGCCAGGGGCCAAGGCCAGGCTGAGAGCGCTCCCAGGATCTCCATGGCGACGGCAGCCTGTGCAGGAAGGACGCAGGCGGACACAGACCGCTTTCCGAGGAGCAGCCCCTGGGGACTGGTGGGGGGTCAGGACTGCCCTGCTTGGCCCCCACCCTGGCATCTTGTCACCCCTGTTCCACAGGCAGTGAGCCTGGCTTGGGACCAGCCCGGGGATGGGGAGCAGCGACCTGGGCGCCTAGCACTCCATCAGGCCGTGTGTAGGGAGGGGCCTGGTGGGGTTTGCAGGAGTTCTCAGGGGTCCCCGGAGGCTGCAGGCCCTGCCCAAGGTGAGTCAGGGCAGCAGTTTCCCTGCCCAGGAGGCAGGGGGATTTTGTGAATTTGTGATTCCTCATCCAGCCTGGTTTGGCCCTGGGAGCTTCCCAGACACGGGGTGACTCAGCAGAGAGGAGGCAAGGCCCAGGGCAGGGGAGAGGGAGGAGCTGCCCTGGTGGGGACCCTGGCAGCTTCCCTCCCCTCCAGTGTGTGAACGGCACAGACCGGAGGAGTGGGGCCTCTCCTGGGCGCCGGCCACAGAGGCAGGTGTGGGAGTGCGGCTGGGGGCTGGAGCACATGCCGGCCTCTGTGGTGGGTGTCAGGATGCAGGGAGGCCCTGGGAAGACCCAGGGGCAAGGCACGAAGGTGCCCGGGAGCCAGGGACTTCCCGGACCGCAGGGCTGGGACTGCCATGGGACGCGGCCAGACCACAGGCGTCCAGCCAGGGGAGGGGACTCTGGGCTGGGAAGGGAAGTGTTGGCCTCCAGGGGCCCTCGGTGGGGAGGGGCAGGAGTGGGAGGGCGGCCCCTGCTGGGCCCCAGGGACCCTGGGGGGAGCCATGCCTGGGGGATGAGCAGGCCTTTTCCTGCCTCGCCCAGGCCCAGGCCAGCCCCGAGTCTCCCAGGCCTCCCCACCCCCGCACCCTCCCAGGAAGGTCCCTCCCACCCTGCTCCTCCGGGGACACTGGGAAGCAGCCCAGTCCAAAAGTCGGGTCTGGATAACGGATTTCTCCAGGAGCTCAGCCTGAGAAGCCCACACCTTGAGCTCTCCCACACCACGGGGGCGAGGCGGCGGCCTGGCTCCAGGCTGGGCGGGAAATGCAGCTCAGGGTCCCATGGGGCCCTGTGGCCCGGGGTCCAGGGAAGCCAAAGCTTGCAGGTGGGTCCCTCGCAGGGTCTCCCAGGCTGATGCTCCGGCAGAGACAGCCGGCGACCTCTGAAGACCCCCCACCACGTCCCCAAGGGTCAGCCACCTGGGGCCACGGTGGGTGGGGAGCAGGGCCTGAGGCCCAACACTGGACCCCCTAGGCTGAAATCTGGGTTGTGGGTCCCAGGACATCATGTCCCCCCCAGAACATTGATCCTGGCCTTGGGTGGGGACGCTCATGGGTGCTCTGTTCCCAGAAGGGGGTCCCCCTGCACAGGGGCCTAGGAGGGAGGGCAGCGCTCAGCTCAGCCGGCTCCTGGCCATAGCTCTGCAGGGAAGGGGACACACCAGTGACAGGCTACACTTCCCACCTCAGCCAGAGACCCCGAGCCTGGGGCCTACCTCGCCCCACACAGCCTGTCTCCTGACTTAGGGGAACTTCTTGGGGCCCCTCAGAGAGCTAGTTTCTCTGAGTCCAAGGAGGGGATCCCTGCCCCAGACTGTGGGAAATGAAGCGGAAATGCTGGAACGCTGTTCCAGCCCAGCCCCTGCCCCCAGCCCCTGGCCTGCAGGGCCGCCCCTGCCCACCCTGCTAACCAGGGCCCCCCTCCCCCCGCCTCCCCTGGCCCGGTGGGCTGACTCCCTCGTCTACCTGGGGAACCTTCTCCACCTGTTCCTTTCAGGTGGAAAAGAGAAGAGGCTCGTCATGGAAACAGGATGCCTGTGCATGTCCGCTGTAAATGTACATGAGGAAGGAAGCAGAGGTCGCTGGAGACCCCACTGCCCCCCCACACCACAAGTGCTCCGGGCCCGACAGCCTCACGGGGGACATTTGCTGCCCCCGACTGCACACACGGACACCCCGTGCCCTGAGCCGCCATGGAAGACTCCTTCGGGGACCCAGGTGGCCTCTCCCTCCTAAAACCCAGGTCTGTGGTGCCAGGTCCCACCAGGGGCTCCCATCCCCCTCCCCTGACCTGCAGGCCAGTCCCCCTCCCCCCTTTGGCTCCACAGGCCTTGCTCTGAACGGTTCAGTCTCTTCCCCACCGTCCTGGCCTAGAAGTATGGATGTAGCGGAAGGTCCTGCAGGCCTTGCCAGGTGGGCTGCAGGGCCGGGTGGCGGGGAGAGGGCTCATGGCCCCCGGAACCTCCCCCCCCCCCGCCCCCAGCCGGCTCTCAGCGTCACCTCCACCTCCAAGGGTTCTGCAGATGGCAGTGTGCCTGGCCAGCAGGGGCCTGGGCAGACCTGGCCGCCACCTCCCCAGCCCCTCCCGCCAACCAGTAGCCAGCCCCAGACAGAGCGTGAGCAGAGGCGGCCTGGGCCTGGGCCAGGGCTGGAGCCTCGAGGCCAAGTCTGGCCGGGAACTGGGCTGAAGGCTTCTTTCCTCTTGGCAAGGTCCTTGCCCACGGAGCGCTGCGGTCACCAGCCTGGGAAGGGCCGGCGGGAGCCCCGAAGCAGCAGGGGAGGCCAGAGGGGTGCTCGGGCTGGACGCCCCCGATCCCCACCCCAGTCCTCCAGTCCCGGAGCCGCTCGCACAGCCCCCCTCGGACCAGGGGCTCTGCAAACCTCACGCTAACTGCTTTCACGCGGTCCCAGACGGCGGGGCCACCGTGGGGCAGACGAAGGAACGAGGCATCGTTAGTCTGGACCCCGGGGACCCCAGTGCCTCTGCCGCCCTGTCCCCTCCAGTGTGCACGGCCACGGTGGCCACTGCCCAGGGTTCTGTCAGCTCTCGTCACAGATACGTTCGCGTCCACGCTAACCTCGCGGAAGGCGCCCGGGGCTGTGTGAGGTTCCGGCAGGCTGGCCGCTGCGTCCTGAGCGCCGCGCATGGCCCGCTGTGCCCGCCAGCAGCGCCGCCTCGGCTCTGCCTAGCGCCCCGCGGAGGCCTGGCCTGGGCGCCGGGCTGGCTGAGAAAACCGCTCCGGAAGCCAGCACGCCCGGGCGGCCTGGTGGACACCGCCTGGCGGCGTAGGCCTCAGGCGCAGCCGCGACCCCGGAGCGGCATCTGGCCCCAGACGAGCCGGCCCCGCGCAGCTGCCCCAGCCGGGATGCCCTGGGCACCCCGGGAAGCTCCCGTGACCACTGAGCCCAGCCTTGGCCCGCGGGCTGCCGTGCGGGGAGGCGGCACCGAGCTGCCCCTGGAGAGGGGGCCCCACGTGGCCAGGCGACACCTGAGAACGGACTCTTCCTCCACCAATCTGTTCGCCAGGCCCAGCTGCCACGGCCAAGGTGCTGAGGACGCCCCTGCCCCAGAGCGCAGGTGTTGCCCGGGGCGGGGGGCCCTCCGGTCTCGGGGCCACCGGGACCCCACGGGTCTGACTGGCAGCAACGCCGGTGGCCCAGTGCTTGCACCCAGGGTCTGAGGTGCCAGGTGCCCACTGTGGCCCTCCCCCCAGCCCCCATCTCCCCAGCAGGCTGTCCTGTGGTGGGGGCACCGGGACCCCCCAGGACCCTCCCGGGGTCTCATCTCTGTGACCCCAGGCTGAGGGCAGAGGGAGCAGAAGCTGGGGAAAGGCGGGTGGACGGAAGGGCCTCACAGAGCTGGGCAGAACGCGCGTTTGCTGCGTCTCACGTGAGCCACGGGGACACCTTCCACCCTTTCTAGAAACTGTGATGTGGGTTGTGAAGAAAAGGCCTCACGGAGACCGCTGCCGGCCGCTCCTGAGGAGCAAGCCCTTCCCAGGCTCTCAGGGGTCCTGAGGCTTCCTGAAGCCCAGCTGACTGGCTGCTGGCACAGGACGCCTCCGGCTCTGCGCCTGCTCCACCCTCCCGCTCATACCTGCTCAGGCTCCCCACTTCCCCCAGGCCTTGCAGGGCCCACCTGGGCGCACTGGGGACACCCGGCTCCCCTGGGGCATCCCTGGGTCTCCCCCAGGACACCAGAGGCAGCTGAGACACTGGAGGGAGCCGTCAGAGAAGAGGAAGCAGAAAGCCCACCCCGGGGACCTGGCCACACTCCTCCCATTCCAGGATAAGGGACAAGGAAGGAGAGCGTCCATCGGTGACCAGCCCTCGTCCTGCGTGGACGAAGATGGAAAGGTTGGGAAGCAAGTCGGGGGAGGGGACAGGAAGGGGGAGACCGGGCCCGGGACGGTGCGGGGGGGGGCTGCTCTGGGCCTGCCCCTGCCAGGAACCCCTGGCTACAACAGGGACCCACTTGGAGGCCCACTCCGGGCGTGCCCGAGTCTGGAGCCTCGGTTCCCAGACCCACCCAGGAATGGTCCCGGCCGAGCTGGAGCGCACCGCCGGCCCGGCACACACATGCGTGCCCACGGGCACAGAGGCAGCAGAGCGACCGCGTGTGGGCACTCATGCGGCGTGTCTGGGCCCACACACGTGGCTACGGGTGTACATGCTGGCTACAGGCGTGCACACAGGATACAGATGTGCACTCGTGTCCGAGGCATGGCTACGAACACGCACGAGGTGGCCCACCCGACTCTTGTGTGAGGGGGGGCCTCAAAGACCCGCTTCCCAGGGTCAGACCCCCACCAAACTGGTGGGCTTACTGGCCCTGGAAAAGGCTCCCGGCCTTTGATTCTGTGTGCCCCCGGGGGGGACACGGGAGGGGCTGCAGGCTGCCTGGGCCCTGCCCACCGCCTCCCCCACCCTGGGCAGTGGGAGCACATTTCGGCTCACCTGTGTTAGAAAAGGGGAACCCCAGCCTGTCGTCTGCACCAAACGAAAGCTCGAGACCCCCGGCCCCCGAGCCCCTGCTGCTTGGGAGCAGGCCCCTTCCCAGATCAGCTGCTCAGCCCCCAGCCACCTGGACCTGACGGTGGCTCCAGGAGTCCCGTGGATTCTGGGGGACAGCTGGCAGGCCACGTGGCCGAGCTCGCCTCCCCACAGGCAGCCCACCCCCTCCGGGGTGGAGAAGCAGCTCAGACTGGCACGCAGTCCCCTCTGATCTGGGACCCCCCTGCAGGGCAGGCTGTCCAGGACCCAGGCATCGTCCAGATCTGGGGGGGTCCCCTCCGGCCACAAGCTGGCCGCCCCCAGATGTTGGCCTGTCGGCACCATTCCCTCACTCGGCCTCGCCAGACACCGGGCCTGCCCTGCTGCGAGCCACCCCTCTGCTGCCACGGCCCCTAGGAGTCCCCGAGGCTCCTCCTAAGGATGGCGCTGCCGTCCACGATGCCAAGACGCTGGCCGTACGAGAGGAGCCTGAGACGGGCGCGGGCAGGGGGAGGGACGGGCGGGGGAACCTCCGGGCCGGCCCAGCCCTAGGATGTGGAGGCAGCCCAGACACATGAGTGTGTCACATGGGAAGCCCCTCTCCGCTGGCCCAGGAGAACCTTCCAGAAGCCCGGGTTGGCCCAAAGGCAGCAGTTCTCAGGCCATAATAGGAAATTTCTGCGGTTGCTGAGCCGCCCAGCCGACAAACATGGAGGCAAGAGGACAGGGCGCCCGCTCCCCCCCCCCCCCCACAGCCCAGGACTAATAAAAGAAAAGGAAAATCGGATATAAGTCTGGTTCTTATTAAAAGGGTAAATTTAGCCCTTTGGCTGGGCAGAAGGGGCCGCCCTCGGACTCGGGGCTGAGAGTGACTCAGAGAGCCCCTCGGCCGGGGGGGCCTGGGCAGCAGTGGCTGAGGGCCACCCCCGCGCTGCTCTTCGCACGGCAGCCAGGACGCCCCCCCCCCCCCAGGACAGTCCTGAGGGCGGGCAAGCGGGCTGGGGGGGCGTGGAGAGGTGAGCAGGGACCACCCCCTGAAAGGCCCCCACCGGAAGAGCACCCCTGGCCAAGGAGAGGGACGCTCGGCCTAGACCCCGCTCTTCTGCTGCGCCCCGTGCCCTGGACCCAGGCCCCCAGCCCCCGAGCTTCCCCCGGACATGCCCCATCTGAGCTGTGGGGCGGAGAGGGCCAAGCAGGTCTGCTCACGGGGTTCGGTCTGATCTGGTCACGCCAGCCCAGGATGGAGACCACGATGGGTGGGAAGGTTCCACGGAGCCCGGGGGTGGTGTCTGCTCTGGCAGCCAAGTGGACCCAGGCACAGGGCCCTGCATGGCCTGGCCCTAGACTGGGCCCAGCGAGTGTGATCTTCCTCCTCCAGCCCCAGCCTCACAAAGGCGACACCACCGGCTGCACTGGGCAGAGGCCCCAAGGCCAGCGCAGCCAGAGAAACTGAGGGGTGGGAGGCGGGCGCTGGCTGGAGGCCGCCGGGGGTCAGGCTCACCCCCCATCCTGCGGATCCATCCCTCCCTCCCTCCCTTCCTCCCTCCACCCATCCGTTCCGCCATTTATCCATCCATCTATCCGCCTCTCCATCTGCTTACCCCTCCCTTATGGGTAGTTACAACCCCCAGACCAAGGTACTCGACTCGTCCGTCTCCTGCCACTCCTCTCCCCCACCTGGAGGCCACCCCTGTGGCAGACCCGCCTGGGTGCCGGCCCCGGAGCGGAGGGCACGGGCCGCAGGCTCCTCACGCCATCGCCCAGCCTGCTGGCCACAGAGGCGGCTCCCCCGGCACTCAGAGCCGGGCTGCGGCATCCCTGAGCCCGGCTCACAAATGCCTCTCCTGTCCCAAGTAGATGCAGGACCCGTGCCCTGCCCGGAGGCCGGCAGCTTCGGGCTCGAAGGCTCCACACCCCCCCAGCACGAGAAACATCCCTCAGATGACACCCACATCCGGCCCCAGGTCCAGACACAAGGCCCGGAGGCCGGGCTGGCTTGGGTGGGCGTGGACACCTAGGTGTCCCCACAGACACCTAACGAGGCTCCGGGCTGACCCAGGCACCGGGCGCCCACAGCCAGGCAGGAGACGCGCTGGCGTGTGTCCGCGAGCTCCGGCAGAGCTGTGGCCGTGGGGCAGCGGGCAGCGATGGCCGTGAGCACCGGGGCCACCACCTCCGGCCACGGGGTCAGCTACCATGCTGGGCTGGGAGAGCTCTGCCCGGCCTTTGCACAGACGCAGGCCAGCTTCTGCTCCCTCCTGCCTGAGAAGGAGCAGGGACTGAGGGCCTGGCTTCCAGAACGGGGCTGGCCTGGGCTGCGGGGTCCCGGAGTGGGGCCAGGAGGGGCACCGAGATCTCCCTGGGGCACCGCATGGACCAGCCTGCTGGACTCGCTTCTCAGAAGCTTTGGGGGGCCCTGATGCCAGGACCAACTTTCTTTTTCTTTTTGACTGTTTGTTTATTTTGAGAGAGAGATAAAGAGTGAGCAGGGGAGGGGCGGGGGGGGGGGGACAGAGAATCCCAAGCAGGCTCCTCACTGTCAGTGTGGAGCCCAACATGGGGCTCAATCCCACGAACTGTCAGATCAGGACCTGAGCTGAAATCAAGAGTCCGCGCTTACCCGACTGAGCCCCCCCCCCGACGCCTCTTTCTTCTTCTTCTTCTTTTTTTTCTGCACGTACTGACTTTCTGTCCTCATTTCCCAGCCGACTCCTTTAGGTCTGGCTCGATCCAGCCACGTGGGGGACTCGCACTCCAGGGCTGCCCCTTCTAGAATACGTCCCTTCCCGACTCGTTCTCAAGGCTCAGTTTGCGCTCGGCCTCCTCCGTGAAACCCAGCCTGACCCACGCAGAGCCCCCCCTCCGAAAGCGGCCGCACGTCCCAGCGGCGAACCACCGTCCGGCCCCCGGTGCTGCCAGGCATGGGCCCCCCCGACGGGTCCAGGGGCCCAGCAGCTCAACAGAGACAAGGAAGCGGCAGGGACGGGCTGAGAAGCCCCCGGATGAGGCGGCCTGACTCCAACGCCCCTCGGAAGCTGGTCCTGCCTCAGGCCCCGTCAGCGCTCGGCCACCCTCAGGCCCTGGCAAGGGGCTGGCTCCGGAAGGGCCTCTCGCCCGGCCGCAGGGCTCGGCTCATGGCGTGGGGCCCGTGGAGGAGGGGTCACCGGGAAACGGGCAGGAAGGGCAGAGAGCCAGAGAGGAGCCCGGGGCAAGCGTGCACCCGTAGAAGAGCCTGGGGGCGCGAACTGGTGACAAAGGCATTGCGGGGTGTGGGATGCGAGGGCAGGGGAGGGGAGACAAGGCAGGGACCTAATTAACCAAAAATGCCGTTTGTCTCTCACACTGCCCACTGAGCACGGGGGGAGCCGGACAGAGGAGGGGCCCCGGGGCTGCCCGCCAAGCCGATGTCCTCGGCCGTGGAGGCCTGGTGGTGGCCCCCAGAGAGCGGGTGCGACTCGTCCCAGAGACGCCTGCGTGAGACCAAACCCCCGAGGGGCACCCTGGCAGGGAGTCTGCATCTGGGCCTGCCCAGCACCCGCGTCCAACGCTCCCAACAGACGGGGTCCCGAGTGACCCAGACCCCAGGCAGCCCGGCCTTCTGAGGGGCCGCCCCTCCGCACCCCATCCCTGCCTTCCCTGGTGGCTCCTGGTGGCCCACAGGGCTTGCAGGGCAGCCGGAGGAGGGGACAGGTGTGCACGGGGGCCACCAGGCACCGTGGCTTCCTGCAGCTGGGCCACTTTGCCGACCCCACTCCCTCACGTGTGTCGAGATAAGATACTCTAGCCTCTAAGAATGGTCAGCAGGAGTAGAAGGAAACCCCACTGCTCAGAGGTAAAATGATGGTGTTTCCGGGGACTCTTGGGGTGCAGGGCAAGGTGGAGGTGGAGAAATTGCACCCCACTGATCCAGAGGCCCCCAGGACAGAGCAGTAGCCCTGAGGTGGGAGGGGTGGCCTCCGGAACGGGGCCAGATTGAAGGCCGGCCCAGGGGAGGCCATGGGGGACCGGGCCACCCCAGCAGGATCTTCCCAACGACAGAAAACCCAACAGCCGCCCCCCCCCCCAAGCTCACCTGCCACCTGGGCGCCCCACCCGATGCTCCCCAGCTCCCCAGTGGCTGGGGGGGGGGGGCCCTGCACGGGGCCGGGGAGGAGGCACGTGGGCAGAGACGCAGTCCGCAGGCCTGTGCTCCCGAGCTGCTCCCGATGTGACCAAGGGCCAACAAGTGGCCTCACGGAGCCTCTGCCGCCTGGACCCCATCTGCCCCAGGAGCCTTGTCCCTGAGCCTGAGGACGGACACCTCTCGCCCCAGCTCCCACCCAGGCTCCCAGCACGTGTCCTGTACAAAGGAAGGGAGGGGGCTTTGTGCCAGGCGCCCCAGACAGGACAAGGTCCCCCAGAGGACACCCCGCACACAGCCTCCGAGGGGCTAGAGCCCGGGGCCAGCTGCCTTCTCCTCGGGGGACCCGGGGCCCGCACTGGCTCCGGGGGGGCTGCTCGGGTAAGCTGCGCCGCGCAGGCGGCTGGTTCAAGAAAGCGCTGCCTGCACCTGACAGTGGACGCCCCGTCACCCAGGCCGCAGCCTGACCCCTGGGCTCTAACCAGGCTCACTCATTAGACAAACAATGACTGAGCGCCCACAACGTGCAGGGTCACCAGCCCTCACCCGGGGTTCCGAGGGAGCCACGGCACCCCGGCCTCCAACAACGGCCCTGGATCTCTCCGTGACCTGCACCGTCCTCGAGGCTACTTGGGGGCCAACCTGCTGGCCTGTTGGTGGCATCTCTGGGAGCAGACGTCTCACAGGGGGTGGATGACACGCCCGGCCGGCGGGGTGGCACGTCCACGCTTGTCTGAGGGCCCTCGGCCGAGCAGGGATGGGGCTTTCGGAGGGGACAAGGCAGAGTGGGGCCTCTGTGAGGAAGTGACGACAGGGTTGTGGAGCAGGAGCGGGCGGAGGCCGACAGGGAGGGAGTTCTCCGGTGGCTGGGCTGGGTCACACGCAGGGAGCCCGGGGACGTGGGGGCCTCGGCTGGCCAGCAGCTGGAGGAGAAGGCGGGCCCAGGCTGCAGAGGGGACCTGGGAGTAGCTGGCATACTGGGGCAGTTACAGCCTCAGGAGGGGTCCAGATCCAGTGGGGCCCCCAACGACCCCTGACCCCTATATGTAACCCCCTCCCCTTGAGTGTGTGCGGGATTAGATTCACTGCTATGAACAGAAAATGCCCTTTGGAGATTAGGTCATAAAAAGACCATGGCTCCTGTCTTGCTCACCACCCTTGGAACCGTTTTCACCAGCCAGCAGCTGACAAGGAACTGGGGCCTGGGACAGCCACGTGGGGGGAGGGGAGCTTAGAAGGGGGTCCCCCATAGCCAAGCCTTGAGGTGCCTGATGCCCCAGCAAACACCTTCACTTAGATTCACTTAGATTCCTGAGCCACAGAAACCGAGAGACAATGAATGTTGGCTGTCATAAGCTGCCAAGTTTGGGATGATCTGTTACACGGCAGGAGCTAACTAATACACAGAGAAGCCTTGGAACCCGATGCGGGGGGGGGGGGTTTGTAGCATTTACAGTGGAGCCCAGAGCAGAGCAGAGAAGGAGGCTTCAGGAAGGGAAAGGGAGGATCAGGAGGGGAGTCAGCAACTCAGGGCACAGATGTGCTTCTGCAGAAAAGCCAGAGATCCAGGTTTATGTGGGAAGGTCCCCCAGCCCGACCCTGGCCAGAGGGCGGCCTCCTGAGCCCGGCGACACAGAGGCGCCCCCTTGTGCCTTCCAGCAGAGCCGTGGAGCACTGCAGACGCAAGCAGCAGGGAGCCCCCTGCGTGGTGTCTCGTCCCGTCCCCTCCCGCCTGTTCGGCACCGCGAGGACCGCTGGCCCATCTCCCACTCAAGGCCCTTTGCTTCATCGCTTTGGGTTTCTAGCACTCGTCATCAGATCTGCAGCAGGTTACGAAGGACGGGAGAGGCCTCCGTGCACCTTTCCGGCCTTTCTCCATCTTCTCTGTATTCACACATGCTTAGGACTTTTTTTTCTTTTTTTTTTTAATTTTTTTTAATGTCTATTTATTTTTGAGAGAGAGAGAGAGAGAGAGAGACAGAGTGTGAACAAGGGAGAGGCAGAGAGAGAGGGAGACACAGAATCGGAAGCGGGCTCCAGGCTCTGAGCTGTCAGCACAGAGCCCAACGCGGGGCTTGAACCCACGAACTGTGAGATCATGACCTGAGCCGAAGTCGGACGCTTAACCGACTGAGCCACCCAGGCGCCCCTAGGACTTTTCAAGAGCTGGCCTAAAGATGCATTGCGACTTAATTTAGATTTAATTCTAATGTTAATTTAAAATAAATTAAAAGCGTATTTTTAGGAGACCCAAAGGGATGCAAAAAGTCTCAAAAAGGGGACCGGCTTTAGGCAAACTGCCCACAGTGACCTGATGGCCGGGGTGGCTGGGGCACGCGGTGGGCTGCCTGGACCGGGACGCAGCCCCCTCCCCTCCCCAACCTGTGCAGGGCGAGGAGGGCAGGGCACGCGGGCTGGGGACAAAGGGATCTGCTGTCACCCTCCTACAAGAAGCCGATGAGGCCAGAAGGCATGTGGGGGCCCCGGTTCCGCCCTCACCATGTTCACGCCCACATCTGGGTCCTGAGCCCACCACCTGCTGGCCGCCAGGGCCCTGGGGAGTGCAGGGGAGGAGGCACCTGGGCCGGGGCCGTGCCCTGTGCGAGGTGCCTTCCTGAGCACACGCACAGGGTGCGTGGACAGGGACAGGAGCAGGGGGGCCTGTGGCGAAGGACCTCAGTGAGACGCAGGCCGGGGTGGCCGGCAGCCCGGCAGGTGTGGGGGGTCAGGTCAGCTCCGGGGGCTGCCAGTGGAGAGCCAGAGGAGGGAGGGACGAAGGGAAGGAAGGGAGGGAGGAAGGAGCGACGGAGGAGGCCAGCTCTGACCTGAGGGTTTCTGGGTCTCCTGTGCTCAGTCGGGATCTGAGGGGCAGAGGACAGAGCCAGCTGTGGGTGGGGGACCCTCCCCATCTGCCACCCAACCCCCTCCCTGGCGCATCTCCCCAGCCCGGGGTCTTCACTGAGCCTCACTCTCATTGGCCCAAACTGACTACGGGTCTGGACCCAGGTGCCTATCTGGGATCAGGGTTTGGGGGTACAGAGAAGGGGCAGCAGAAAGGAGGCTGGCTGCGGAGTCCTGCTCAGGCCCTGCCGGGTACACGCGTGCTGGGGGACGCCCGGGACACAGACGGGTCCACTCACAGCTCCGGGTCGGAGTGCTGGGCCGCATCCGCCAGCATCTCTGCACACTCACGGAGAGACGAGAGACGAGATGCGGGGGTTTCAATGTCGGTTCACCAGCAGGGCCACCCCGGACCCAGGGGAGCCCAAGGGCGAGCCCAGGAGCCTCCCCTGTCCCAGGCGGAGGACAGCCCTACACCTCCAGGCCCCGGGGCCTGCCCTGGGTCATCTGCCCAAGCCCCCCGGGGCCATCCTGCCTCTGACCTTGGACGGTTCCCCGTGGTCTCCGGAGAGAGATCCCCGGCACCCCCTCCACCTACCGACCCAGGGCCGTCCACACCGCACGGCGGGGCTCTGGGATCTGCAGGCCGCTCTGCCCAGACCCGGGGAATCCACCTCCCTCCCCATGATGTCAGACCCCCCCCCCCGGTGAGAAGCCCAAATGCATCTGAGCCCCCACCTCTAAGCCCCACCAGAAGCAAAAGCCCACACAGGGAGGATGGCAGGGCCCCAGTGCCAGGGGCAGGGGCCAGAACCCATTTTCTTTTCTTTTAAGTTTTTTGTTTGTTCATTTATTTATTTTGAGAGAGCGAGCGAGAGCAGGGGAGGGGCAGAGAGGGAGACAGAGAATCCCAAGCAGCACCCACACTACCAGCACAGAGCCCGACGCAGGCCTTGAACCCACCAACTGTGAGGTTATGACCTGAGCCAAAACCAGGAGCAGACGCTTAACCGATTGAGCCCCCCAGGCGCCCTCAGAACTCTGTGGTCAGACTAAGGCCTCGAGACAGACACCATGGAGAAGGGCTGGGGGGACTGTGACCCGTGAAGGTCACAAGCAGGTCCCCCACGTGATCCCTGCCTGTCCTCAGGGAAGCAGCCCTTCCGGCAAGAACTAGGGACGTGTCACTTTGTCTCCAGGCCTCCGGGATATTCCGGGGCAGGGGTGCGAACAGGGCTCTCACGGGCTCCTAAGGGACAGGGCAGGGGCTGCCGACTGTCCGAAAGCCTGGGCACGCCAGTCCCACCACGCACACCTCCCAGGCCAGGCGTCGAGCCAGCGCCCAGGAGCCTGAAAGGCCTGACTGCCCGGGACGGAGACGCCACGGAGAGCAGGGGTGAGACCCACGGCCCTGCCTCCTCCCTCCACAGCCCTCATTTTCCTTTGGTTGGTTGCCCTGCCACACCGGTGACCCCACTGCCGGGCGCAGCCACCCACATGGCCACCAGGGAGGGGACGGCCATCTCCTGCCCTCCCACCAGTGCCCGGTGACCCAGGTGAAGCCTCTGGCTTCTGCTCCCAACCCCTGCCACCAGGTATGACACTAACACAGGGCACAGCTCACTGTGCCAATCTGTTTAGCTTGGACACCTTTTAAAATGTGGCACACACAGCTTGGGAGCCTCTGCAAATGACACAAGATGCTTCTGGAAGGTGAGGAGATGCTGAACTGGCCCCTGGGAGGTGGCCACACAGGCTGGGGACATGCGGAGGGCACTGCCAGCATAAGCGTCCCCATGTCATGCTCCGGTGTGGGGGCGGGCGGGGCAGCTTGGTTTCAGCGAGGAGACCTAGGGCCACTGCAGACCCCGGCACGTCTCCCCAACTCGGTTTTCCCCAGAGAGGGTCCTGATCTGCTCCCTTCTTGTGTGGGCGGGGGGGGGGGACACTGCAGGAGAGAGACCACGTGTCCCCAGGCGCACGCATGCCGCCCAAGCATGGCGCACACACCCCCCTCGTGGCCTCCACCGTCCTGGGTGGCCCAGCTCTGGCAGGTGGCAAGGGACAGAGGACACGGACACCCCACACTCAGGCCCCTGCCGTCCACTGGGGAAGGGACCCCCACTGCCAGCGGTCAGGGTGGCTGCACTGGGGCGGCCCCGGAGCACGTGGGGCGGGAGGTGGGCTGCAGGCCCAGGAAGGCCTTCCCGAGAAGGAGAGGGGGAGTCTGAGCAGAGCTGGGGGCACATTCGGGGCTGGGGGGCCTGGGCGGAGCCGCGTGGCAGAATCGCTTGGGGTTCTGGAAGCACGTGAGGCCAGGATCCCTCTGGGAGCAGCTGCGGACCAGCACCTGTGACGAGGTCTGGGCGCTGGTGGCCCTGTAAGCCGCCCCGTGGAGACCTGGCTGGGGAGGTGGCTCCGGGAGGGGGGGTGCAGAGAAGCTGCGTGGGGCAGTGCAGTGGCCGCGGGAACAGCCTGCTGCAAGCAGGGGCCTGGCCCGGGGGCTCCCAGGGTCCACAGGGAGAGAGGGGGCAGGAAGGAGCCAAAACGAGGTGGGCAGCTCACCAGGCCCACGTCGTGTAAGCTCGGGGGCTCCACCCCGGCAGGGGCCCGGGACCTGAAGGATGGAGCAGGTGGCAGGAGACGGGCCAGCGCGCACACTCAGGTCACCGGGCAGGTGGCTCCCCCCGGGGGCACCAGAATGTGATTCCTTGAAGGCTGGTTGTGGGTGAACGGGAAGACCTGTCTGGTGGCCTGGGCACCGGTGCGTAGGGTGCGGCCAGGGCCAGGCCCTGGGGGCACGTGAGCTCAGCCAGTTATGGCTCTGGCTGGCCCACTGGGGCCCGAGGGGGGGGCCTCTGCCTCTGTCCACCAAGGGGACACGGGCTGTGCCTGAGATGGGCCCTGTCACTCAGTGCTCCTGGGTGGACCCTGGGCCGGCGGTGTAGCCCCACCCACTGCCGGCACAGCCGTCCAGGCCTGGGCTCCGCTCCTGGGGCCCCCAGTGGGCCGCCTTCTCACCCCTGGGCAGCTGTGCCCCGCCACGCCTGCCTCTGTGATGCAGGGGCCAGAGTGCGCTCCCCTGGAGCTGCCCGTGGTGTGGATGTCCCGGAGGAAAGCCCCTGGCTTCCCGGAGGGACAGGAGGGACCCAGCGGGACCTGTCCTTCGAGGGAGGACAGCACAGGTGGTTGGCTGAGTTATTTAATTTACGTCAGGACTCACTTTCTTGGCGGGGTGCCCCAAGAAGGCACTGCTCCCAGACCGCCCTCGGGGACCCCAGCCTGCTGCTTAGAGGTTTCTATGGACAGCACACCCATCCTCTCCTCCCCTCCCCCATTTCTGGAAATTTCCAGCGGAAAACCAAGTTCCTGTCCTGAGTGGGGGGAGGGGCTGCTTCATCTTTCCATCCGGTTCCGGGCACACAGTGGGTCCCCCCACCCGCCCCCGTAGAGCCTCAAAAGCATTTGCATCGAAAGACACTGGACTCTTTGTCGGGGGGCCCTGGGAGGGGAGAGGGGGCAGGGAACCCAACCCACCTGTTTATTCCCTTCTCCTCCTCCCCCCACCCCGGGTCAGAATGAGCAACTCTTCCCGGCTGATCCAATCTGGAACCTAATCGTCTAGACAGCTGCAGCGGCCCTCGGATGCCAGCCCGGCTGGCTCCCGGCTTGGGCGCTGGACGCCTCCCCGCCAGGCCCGCGGCCCGCGGGCTGCTGGCAGGGCCACGGGAGGCAGCAACATCACACATTACGACAAACGGGGGCGGCCCGCTGACGAACAGACCTGCGGGATCTAAACGGAGTATTACCCCATAAAAACGTCGGCGGGCAGAGCGCCAGAGCCCAGGTGGGGCGGCGGCCCGACGCACGTGGCCTTCCAGGGCCCCAGCTCGGTGGGCGCGGCCGGGAGGCAGCGCGACATTTTCGGGACGCCGCGTGCCGGCTCTGATTCTGTGGTTTGCTTGCGGTCCCCAGTCTTCGGTGCGGGAAAGGAGGCCCCAGAGGTCAATGGGGAGCGGGGGCCCCCGGAAGCTGTTCCCTAGTGGATGAGGGGTGGTATGGGGTGGTGGAGCAGAGCAGATCACCTATCCGCCAAACGGGGTGCGGGCTTTGCACCCCGAAGCCCCGAAGCCCGTGTGGAGGATGGATTGTGACGCGAGGGCCCCAGGAGGGACGGCGGCCTGCAGGCGGCGGCTGCTTTGAGAACCTTCTCTGGACAGGTGATGAGGAGCCAGGCTTTCCCGCAGAGGGGCCTGTCCTGGGGATGCTTTCTCTTAGAAACTGCCAGAAGTCGCGCCACACCTAAGGCTGAGGGGTTTTCTCGCGGGACTCGGTGACAGCGCGGCCGGGCAGAGGCTTCAAGTCCCTTCCGCGCTGGCCCTCGTGTGGAGACCGGGATCCCCCTGACAAGACCGCGCCGAGGGAGGGCACGGGCGGTGGGCTGAAATCAGGGGGTCTGGTGGGGACCCCCAGGGACTCTGGTCCCGCCAATCAAGACAGCCGCCGCGCGGGGCCCAGGGGGTGGAGGGCAGCTCCCCTCCGCCGGGGCCGTGTTCAGAGGCTTCTGACAGGGAGGAAGTCAAGAGGGGCCAGAGGCCTCTTCCGGGAGGCAGGGAAAGAGGACTGGTGGGGGGGGGCGACCAGGGCCCCTCGCCGCCCACCTGGAGAGCGCTCATTCCCGGGGGCACTGGCTGAATTCTCTCAGTGCTTAGGAATCACCCCCCCACCCGGGAGCTGGCCCAGGGGCATCCTGGGAAGTGTAGTCTTTTAGGCGTTAGGAGGGCCTGCAGGGATTTCCGGGGCTGTTCCACTGAGGAACCTCGGAGCAAGAGGAGGGCGAGAAGGGGCTACCGTGAGCCTAATCCCTGGTGCAAATTTAACATGCCTGGAAATGGCTGAATTTAGAACCCGCCAACGCTGGAGCTCCGGCCCCAGGTCTTTCCCTCGGAGGTTTCTCTAGCAAGCCCACCCAACTCTTATTTTGGCGGGGAGACCTGGGAACTCCCTAGAGAGGAAAGACCTCGACCAAAGTGCCCCCCACCCCGGGCCCCCGTCTTCCTATGGCCACTGACCCCCAGACACCGGGAGAGAGAAGCGCGGGCCAGAGGACAGGGGTGCTACCTGGCGGGCTCCGGGAGAGGCTGCGACGCAACCCGCACACTCTAGCACATTATTTATGCTCACAGCCCGCTCTGATGACATATGTAAGTTGACAGCGAACATCCTATCAACTTGCTGGAGTGTATCTTGATTGTTAAAACACACTCTTAAAGGTGTACGATCATTTATCAAATTAAAATAGCCGCACCTTGCCTGTCTCTTTCCTGCCTCCCCTGACCGTCCCTCCCCCCGCACCCCGCCGCTGTGGCCTCCCTCCTCCTCC
The DNA here is from genome assembly GCA_028646485.1 of Cryptoprocta ferox. Taxonomy (NCBI): domain Eukaryota; kingdom Metazoa; phylum Chordata; class Mammalia; order Carnivora; family Eupleridae; genus Cryptoprocta; species Cryptoprocta ferox. Next base: position 55,775,089 of record CM053565.1, on the reverse strand, counting down.
GGCCTCCTGGGCACCCTGCCCTTTCACACAGGCCCTGCTGCGCGGGGGACACGGTCCTGTGCTTCCAGGGACCCCAGGCCCAGCCCCCACCCCAACCCTGCCCCAGGCTAGGACAAGCCCACTAATCGCCAAGAAGTGACAAACGCCAGAAGCCCCACCAATTAAATTTAAACTCATGCAAAGCTCAGTGGCCAGTAAATTATTATTTTTATTAGCTTGAACCAAGTTCCCGTAAGAGAGAAAGTCAACTTGCTCCCATGAATGGCTCTTGTATAATTTATTTAACTCTGTGCTCTTTGCCAAAGCCTGAAATATTTTTAGCTCGTTCTGTTGTTGGATTTGGCTTTTTTATGTGTGTTTCTGAGGGGTATTTTTAGCCTCATCCGTGTTATTCTAACAGACTCCTATGCGTTCGGTCCTGTCTGTGCGGACTGTTGAACCCAGTCTTGAAGCAGAGGAGGGAGATTTCTAAGAATAACTGGGGAGCGTTGGGGGGGGGCGTGTGTTTTCCAGGGGGGATGTGCGATCTGTAGGAGGCCGCTCCCTGCCTCGCTGGCTAATTTGCTTTATTACTCACGTGACCTGAATATTCCTATAGGAATATCCTTATAGGCAATAATCAGACATGGGCAGCACAAGCCCCACTGAGAAAGAACCCACATTCCAAAAATGGCTTCGGTGGGGCGGGCAGGGAGGCCACAGCCGGGCTGGTCTACGCTGCCGCCGGGATTCCCGGGGCTCTGCGGCAGGGCGGCCCCTTTCATGTCTGGTTCTGTCACTTCCAGAGCAGGATGGGTAGAGTCTTCAGAAAGTAACTCTTTTCACACCTACTTAATGTTGGTAACTGTTGCAGAAACACTAGTCCTGTCATTGAGTTAATGAGGTATCTACGAAAATGTATTTTTTTTTCTTTACAAAAAAGTATCACATGATGAGGGAGGGGGAACCTTTGATGGGGTCTTTTCACACTAGGAAATTATCTTTTTTCCTCCAGTGTGTTTTGCTTTCTTTCTTTTCGAGGCTGGCAATCAGAAGCAAGTCCAGCAGGGAAGGAGTCTGCCGTCCTCCCAGCAAAAGGGACCTGCCACCCTGTTCATTCCCAACGTCCCCGGGCCCGGGGCACCTGGCGTCCAGGCCCGGCCATTTATACCCCGAAAGAGGCGAGCAAAGAGGCCAAGAGGAGAAGCCAGATTGCTGAAACCAAGACTCGAATCGGCACCCCCACCCCTCGGCCGGAGGCCCGGTGATTCTCGGAGGCCTCGAAGGCCGGGCCTGAGGGGGTGTGGGCAGAGGAGGGGGGAGGAGGAGGAGGACGGCGCTGACCGGCCGGAAGAGGGGGTGGGGACCGGCTTCTCCCAGGCCAGCCTGCCTCGTTTTTAAACGCTCCGAGAGAGGCGCGGTCCCCAGTCGCTCCAGGCAGTAGTGCTGATGAAAAATCTTGGGTTGAGGCGTCGTTGATTTTCCTTTTTTTTTCCCCCTAGATTTCACAGCTTTGCCTCCGGACCATCTGTATTAGAGACAAAATCTAACACTGCACTAAAAATAATGATTCCAAACATTTTAATTGCACCTTTTGGTGACAAGGTTACTGGAACAGCACTTTACCATAAAATCCTACAGCCCGATTCTAAAGCTACCGGCACTTTCATTTTTAGAAAAACAATGGAAGAGACCCTGGAGCCCAGCGTCCCGTCAGGGTCTCAAGCCGACGTTTTGAAAGCGCTGGGTGGGGCCGCGAGCCCCTGGGCCGGGCCTGGCCGTGCTGACTGGACCCTACTCCCCCGCCAGACCCGGGGCGACCGCGGGAAGCTCGGAGCGACTCTCCTTTCGGCGGGGCAGCGGCAGCGGGGAGGGGCGGCCGGCTGCTGCAGCCTGGGCCTGGCCCGCGGATCCGAGGCCATCTGCGGAAGTGGGAAGAAGAGTCCGCCAAACTAGCCATTTGGAAATCCGCACACAAGATGGGGAAATTTTTTTTAACTTAATTATACTTTTTTCTTTCTAAGCTAGATCATATATAGATACAGACCAGAGCAAAGTGATCTGGTGTATAATTCCTTTAAAAAAAATTGATGTAGCTAAATTTTAAAAACCAATACAATATTCTGGCTTTCAGCAATTTCAAAAGGCCCTCGGCGGCGGCAGATGTTTCTTGCTGGATGCCCGCTCGGCCAGCCTTTCCGGCACTAATGGGCCGGACACCTTCAAGCACAATAGGTCTCTCTGGTGCCCCAGGGGGTGGGGATGGCCTCCAGGCACAGGGAACACGTGGCCCTTCAGCCCCCCTCTGCGGGTGCCCTGGGGACCTCCAGCGCCCTCTAGAGCACCCTGCGTATGGGGAGGCGGGCTGGGTCTAGGTCAAGGACACAGACCCGGCCAGCGCCCACCCAGTGTCTCCCAAACCCAGCATGGCCTCTGCTCCAAGAACCACGTGGTCAAACTTGAAATGAGCAAGACAATGGTTCGGGCCACCCTGACCGCATTCCCACCTGACTTGGTGGTGCCTGCGTCTGGCAAAAACAGCAGAAAAGGGACATGGTGGCTGACCAGGACCTGGCTAGGCTGTGGGCCGACAAGTGGGGACAGAGGAGGCAGCGGTGACCTGAACTGACGGGGAATCCCACCTGGCTGTGCCTCCCCGGAGTGGGATAGCCCCGGGGAAGCCTCAGAGTCAGGGGCCCTTCCAGACCCTTGGTTTTTCCTGTGATGTTACTACCTGCCAGGCTAGCAGGCCTGGCATACGGGGGGTGTGGAGATGGGGGGAGTACAGCTGCTCTCTCCCCATCCCCCACCCTGCAGGCCTGGCCTTCCCACCCTCAGCAGGGGCTCGAAGCCAGCAGCCAGGAGAAGGGGCTGGGGGGGGGGGGTGCACTGTCCCTGCTGCTACCGTGAGCCCAGTGTGGGCTGAGCTGGGTGGGCAGCATCTCCAATGCAGGGGCAGGAGAGACATTTAACTTCAGGGACAGCCCAGACGGATATTTTTAAATCACCAATTTCCCATGCAAGTACTTTTCCTCTTTTGAGTTATAAATCTAGAGAGGAAAAAAGAAGCGGATAGAAAGAGGAAACAGCAAGGAGGAGAAAAAAGGGCAGCCTTGCCGAAGGCTCGAGCTGGAGCAGGAAACACTTGGGCACAGCGCTGGGTCCCGGCGAGCACGGGAGCCCAGCCGCTCCGCTCCTGCCTTCCTCTCACTTTCCCAACCTCTTCGTGTCATAAATGCTAAAGGCCCATTAGTAATCAAGCAACTTTCATATTTTTTCTTTTTAGGAAATTTATGTTTTTCTTTCTGACTGCCCTCCCTTCTGACATTTTCCCTTCTAGCCCGACTCTTCCATCCGTTTTAATCCACACACTAATTGTAATCCCATTAAAGCAGATATAATTTTATTAGTATTCACAGTTCATCAAGCTAGCAATAATAACTGTTACTGCCAAATTAACAAACAAACAAAAAAAGCAGCAAACAACGTTTCTGATGTTTAGAACAAACTGTAAACAAAAGCCAGCCAGCCTTCAAGGGTGACCAGCAGGCCCCCACACCAAGCCCCAAACCGTTCCTGTAAACTCTGTGGGCGCTGGCCAGTGACCCCCAGGGTCTCCTAGACGTGGCCGCCCCTCGGCTACCGGCTGCCTGGCTCTGCTTCTCCTCCCCTCTTGTGCGACAGTAGTATCAAAGCCACCCGCGAGGGGTTAGGGTGGCTCTGGAGGCCCGGGTCAGCTCTGCCAAGGACCAGCCCTCTCCGGAAGGGGATGGCAGAGGGCAGGAACGCCGCCGGGCAGCCCCACTTCCCTCCTCTTGGAGCAAATTCGCTGCGAACTCGCCTGCACCGAAATCCGGAGGCAGCCCCGCGCGCGCCCCCAGCCCGGCCGGCGCCCGGCGCTGCCCTCCCCCAGGGCGCGCGGGCCGCCAGCCTGGGCCCCGCTCTGGCCACGCTTTGTCCGGCTTTAGCAGGATACCAGAGGCACTTGTGAAAGCACTCGCGGCCCCTGCAAACCCATTCTCACCCTGACACTTCAAGGCTTTATATAGAAACAGGATTTGCTCGTCTTACACCGGCAGCCCCTATTAACGCTCACCCCGCGCGCACACCGCCCTAATCCGCCAGGCCGCGGCGCCCCCCGCCCCCCAGTCACAACAGCCGTTTTGTTCCCGCAGAAAGTGCCTCGTTGTCCCAGCCCCGGAATGTCTTAAGGATGTGAATGCAGAATGCAGAAATGAGGTTTCCGCGGAATTTAGTTCTTCTGCAGGAAGGGGTGGGGGAGGGGGGCAGGAGGGAAAAGGCTTTATTTTTAGCCGCCTCCGGGGCTGCCCCTCCGAGACCCCGGAGACCCCGGGGGAGGCCGCTCTAAACCGCGCTGATCCGGCTCGGGGCCCCGCTCGGGGCCCGCCGCCGGTGCCCGTGCAGGGAAACGAAACCGAAGGCGGCGCCGCAAGCGCTCCGAGCAGAGGGGGGCGCGCGCCCACCTCGCGGCCGGGCCTCCTCTCCCGCGCCCGCCCCGGCCGGCACTGACCTGTGTGCGAAGCCATGGGCAGCGGCGACGGGAAGTACTTTCCGGGCTGGAAGTGCGCCGGCGGCTGCGCGGCGGGCCCGGCGGGGGCAAGGCGCGCGGCGGCGGCGGCGGCGGCGGCGCTGCGGTGGCCCAGGCTCCCGCGCTCCGACAGCAGATGCGGCGGCGGCGCGAAGTCGCGGCCATCCATGCCGGGCCCCGGCCCCGGCCCGCCGCCGCCTCCGGGGAGCAGCGCGGCCGGGGCCCGGGGGCGGCTCGGCGCGCGGGCGGCGCGCGGGCGGCGCGGAGGAGGCGGCGTCCGAGGTCACCGGCGGGGTGGCGGGCCGGTCAGCACGCCGGCGGACTGGGCTCCTCGGCGGGCGGCAGCGCGCCGAGCCGGCGGCCGCCGTGCGGGTCCATAGTCTGCGGAGGCAAGCAGAAGAGACTCGGTGACTCTGGGGGGGGCTCGGCTCGCCCGGGGGTCCTCGCCCCGCCCGCCGGCCGGGCCCGGGGCACGCGGCGCGTGTCCCGCCGCTCACGCGCGCGCTGGGGCCCCCCGGGCCCCCCGGGCCCCGCGCGCACACGCACCGTCCCGGCCACGCTCGGCCCCGAGGAGCCCGGGGGAACCCGGCTGCGGCGCTCGCCGCTTCCCCTCCGCGTCCCCGCGGGTCCCTGCGGCGAGGGCGCCGCGGCAAAAGGCTGCTGGCTCCGCTGGGTGATAAAAACCCAAATCTGCGAAGCCATCACGCACGCACACACACACACACACTCACACACTCACACACTCACACACACGCACACCCTCTCCCCTCCCCCGCTGCCCAGAGGTGTCTCGGAGGAAAAGGCCCGAGGTCCACGCTCGCCCTTTTCCTCTCCCCCCTCATTCCGAGGTCCAGCTTTTACTACATTCCGCTTAACCGAATAACCATGCTAATTAAGCGAGTAATTTTATTGATTGTAACTCAAGACTTTTTTTTTTTATAACCTTCCTTTTCTCCCCTTCTCCCATCCCCCCATGCGTCTTTCGGCCCATTCTTTAGAACCCGCTGCCCCCTCAACGGGACGAGGCCCCCATTCCCAGCACCGAGCGGGGACCCCGGGCCAGCTCCCCACAGTCCCAGGAGTCTGCGTCCGCCGCCGGTGTCACCTGGGCGGCCACGCCGCAGTGCCCGGCCTGCCGTCCCTGAGCCGGGAGCTTCCCGGTGAGGCTGGAACAATTACCCCGCCCCCCAATCAAATTCGCCCAGGATCTGCCTCTGCGGACGGGGGACTTTAGGGAGGGGGGGTGCTTGGAGAGTCAGAAATTATTCTCTCTTAACGCCCCAAGTCGGCCACAGAATTTCTCCCTGCAGCGCCTGCCCAGGGTCTCCGAGCGGCCGTGCAGCCCGGGCACGCCGGGTGTGGGGCAGCCAGCTCGGCCCGGGGCCCTCCCCGGGCGGAGAGTCCGCTGGGCCCCGCGCACCCTTCATCACAGCTCAGGCCCCAGGAGACCCCGGGACTCGGACTCGGTTAAGGGTTTCCACCTCCCGGCAGGGACACTTAGAAACCCCCACCTCCCTTCTTTTCCACCCCCACCCAACCAGGGGAGTGCGCGGCCGGCCTGAGCGTGGAGCCAGGGAGCCGGCGACAAAACCGCACCACTGCCAGCGGGGTGGACGTCTTTCACTTTGCATATTGCCCCTCATCTCCTAAATCTGCATTGTTTTAATGTTCTTTATCACCTCCAACAAAAGGGAGATGGCTAGGCTCAATATTAATTGTGAACCGTGCAGGAGATCTGATTTTTTTTATTTTGCCGTCCCACCGTGACCACAGGGCGAATAAGATGTTTTCCATTTCGTGAATACCATTTTAAATTGCTATATTTAATGCCACGGGTTCTACAGCGTCTTATTTGCAGACTATTTGGTGTTTGATTTAATCTATAACCGAAAACATAATGTATTAAGTGAATACATATTTGTTCAGCTGATAAGCTTTTTTAATATTTATTCGGAGAATTTTTGCATTGTAAATAAACGGGACCTGGACAAAGAGTTCTCTTTGTCTCTCAAGTTCATACGAAGAGGTGTGGGGTTCCCTCGCCTCTAGGGATCGCCAGCTCTCTCCCCCGGTCTAACAAATAACTCGACTCGCTGCCGCTCGGGCCTGCATAGCCAGCGCCAAGCCGCCAGGGCCCGGGCAGCGCCGGCGAGGAGGCTGCCCGCGCCGGGGTCAGGGGAGGGGCTGCCCGGGCCAGGGCCGGGGGGTGGGGGGGGGGGGGCTTGGGGAGGGACAAAGGGAGAGCAGGAGGGGAGGGAGGTCGGGAACCTGCCGCTTCAAAGGCGCCGGGGGCCGGGGGCTGCGCCCGCGGGGGTGCGGGGCTTCCCGGCGGCCTCCGGGGAGTCGTGTGTGCTACGCTTTTGTTTTGCGGGGCTGCTTTTTTCTCCAGCACGAGATTTCGGAACCGCCGAGAAAGCGCGAGCTGCTAGCGGTTCTCGGGACGCGGGCTCGGCTGCCAACAGCAATTTTAACCTTCCACCCCCGGCGGGCCGATCGCGGGTTCACCAGCCGCCAGACTTTTTACGCAGATGGGGGGCGAATTACCGTCGCCCCTCTGTGCCACTGCGATTCTTACTGGGTTGGAGGGACTTTTCTTTGTGTCCTTTGCTGCGGAGGAGCGTCGGCGCAGCTCCTCCTCGGCCGCCAGCGAGCGGCTCCCGGGGCCTGCGGAAGCCAGGCCAGGAGGCAGCGGCACGGGGACGTGCGGCCGCCGCCGCCAGGGCCCGAAGGCCCGGAGCCGTCACCCGCCAGTCCCAGGGCTCCAAGCCCCCTCCCCCCAACTCCTCGAGAGGCCGCAGCAGAGGACAGCACCGCAGCCACAGGCCTGGCCGGTCCAAGGGAGGAAATACAGAGAAAGCAACGGAGAGCAGGGGACCCCGCGCCGGCCGGAGAAACGATGACAAGGGCATTTTGGAAAGAACCGAACGTCGGAACGTGGCGGTCCTCCCCGGGCTGGCGGGGCTCGGTCCCCACAGCCGCCGTCCCCGCTTTGAGGGGCTCACGCGCTCCTGAATGTGGGGCTCCTTTAGGTTTGCTTTGGTTGTAACTAAAGGACTCAAAATCCCACCGTCGCTTCAGCCGCCCTCCGGTTAAAAGCACCCGTTCCTGTGCGTCCCCCCCCCTCGGCGCGCGCGCCGTGGGGCCTGCAGGCTGGGCCGGGGCCAGGGGCGCACCGCGGCGCGGACTGCTCGGGCGCCGCCGCAGAACCCGCTCCCTGCGAAACGGCCGCGCCCGCCCCCCCGGGAGAGGACCGAAGGCCCCGCTGCACCAGCGCCCGCAGCCCAGGGCGCACTCGCCCGCAGACCCCGCCTCGCTGGCCGTGGCCCGAGTCCCCGCGCGCTGCCCGGAACGCGCGCGGTGAAAACGCCCCGCTGCGCTCGTCTCGCTGCCCCCCCCCATCCTCAGCGCCCCCCACCCCCCAGGAAAAGAATTTCTGAAATGTTCTGCAATGAATTAGGCTCTGGAAAGCGAAACGCGAAGAACTCGCAACACCCCTCCCCGCCCCGGCCCCTCGCCCGCACCCAGCCGGCGCCGGGAAAGCCCCTCTGGTCAGCGGCCCGGGCCGCCTCGGCCACCCCGAGCCGGCCGGTTCCCAGCGCCGCCGAGCGGCCGGGCGGGGCCGACCCGGGGCTGCTCGGGGGAGGGAGCGAGATCGGGAGGGGGGGCAAACAATCGGGGTTCGTTCGTGATGTAGCCGGAACCCGGCGCTCGTTGGCGGCGTCCGGGGGTCCTCGCCGACTGTCCGCCCGGAGCCGCCCGTGCGGTTCGCGCTGGACGCAGCCCGGCTGTCCCTGTCCTGTCGCGATTATTTATTTTTAATGCTGGGTGTCGATCGAGACAACAAGCGCTCAGAGCAAAGCAAGGACGCATTACGGGGGAAATTTTAAACCGATCGATAAGATTTTTCAGAGGAAAAAAAATCGCTCTTATATTTAGTCCATCTTTAAAAAAAAACCTACTCCACCTTATAACGGAATTTTAAAAAGGGAAGATATATTCCTTAACATCACAACCCTGAATTTCTCTTGCTAAAAAGAAAAAAAAAATGTAAATCCCCAAAGCCAAAATAAAAAATAAAATAATAATAAAAATACAAAAACAAAAAAATGAAAGCAATTTCAGTTACTTACTGGAGGTTGTTTCCTGGATACAATTGAATGCAATACAATTAAATCAGTAAATGTGACTTTGTTTTGTATTCCTATTGGTATTTTCAATGTGCTGACTGTTGCACTGTAAATGCACCGCTTCCACCACAACGACTCTAGCGAGCCCATCCAGAGCGGCTCTCAAACCTGCAGCCCGGCGCGGCGAGCCACGGGCCCTGCATACTAATAAGCTCGTGCCACTCAGCCCCGAGCAGCCGGCGCGCTGATTGGCCGCGCGGCCCTCCGCGGCCGGGAGCTCGTGCCACTCATTCGGCGTAAACAGGCCTCCCAATAGGCTGGCGCCGGGCCAGAGAGCTGCCAATCAGGGAGCAGCAGGGCTACTACTGAGCCCGATGGCGCCTAATTCAAGCCCGGCGACTGCGCAGCTCCTCTGCGCAGATCGTTGCTGTTGAATGGGAATGTGGTGGCGCAGGGCGGGAGAGGGAGCAAGGGCGAGTGGGAGCGCGTGTCCGCGCATGGGGGTAGGCTTTTTCTTTTTTCTTGTTTTTTTTTTTTTTTAAATTTAATCCAGCAGGTCTAACGTTTGGCTTCTGGTGCACAGAGGCCGGGAGAAACAGCAACACCGGTTAAAGCAGATTGTTGTTTTTTTTTTTTAATACCTGGGATCTGTCTGGCAGGTGGCGGAACCCTGCACAAGTAGGCCCGAGCTGCAAGCATAGAGGCCTTCTCGGGTTGCCTGGTCCTTCCACCGCTCCGGACCTTCGCCTGCTCGGACGGAGCTCAGGAATGCCCGCACGCCCGAGGCCTGGGCAGCGCGGGCCCCAGAGTCACCTGCCTGGTCCCCTCCTGTCCCTTGCCGTGCAGATCGGACCTCAGGGACATGGTCCTGCATCTCTGGCCATCTATCTGCCAGCTCTCATTTTTATCTCCCTTAGCCATACGTTGAAACGGAGCACCGATCAAAATGAAAATCGGGAATTTATAGCTGAGACAAAGATTGCCCTTTTCTTCATCTGCAACTAGATTTTTAAAATATGTTCACCTTGATATGCACAATGTGAAAACCGTGCATAGTATTTCTTAATGCCACTCTCCTGCATACCAACTAAGTTCTCCCCCCAATTAAAGAGAGCCACTGAACAATTATCGTTATTGGATGCAAAGCACTTTTTAAAATATTCTCCAAATAAACATTTCTGTCAGAATTTGATTTCCCAACAACATGCTATTTATTCTCGGGGAATCAAGATGATGTCTTAGTAGTGATAGATACATTATATTTACTTCTCCTTCTCCATATGAATCTCTACCTCCCCCTCTGGGGGACAAAAAAGGATATTTAAACTAGATGCTAACAAACACATGCACACGCATTAGAAATTCTCCACCGGCTCATTCCAGTAGGGACACGAAGGGGTTAAGCCTGAGGCCTTCTGTTGTCTCCTTCCTTTTCCCGCCCCCCCCGCCCGCTCCCGCGGGACCGCCGGGATTGGCTGGCACGCTGCCAGCAGGCTGTCAATCACCGAGTGTAAACAAGGCGCTGATTGGCTGTTGTCCAGTCCGCACAGGGCCTCCTGAAAAAAGCAATTACTGGCTCCGCGGTTTCAAGGCGCCCAAGGCCGCTTGATGAAAGGAGATAAGCTGGGGACAGTTTCCAGGACCCCCACGGGCCGACCCCGGCAGCCCGGGAGCCGAGGTGCGCCGCAGAGCCTGCGGATCAAAGGAATCCGGAGAGAAAGGGGAAGCAGGCGCACGGCCCGGGCCGGCCTTCCCCCGCGGGCTTCTCTGACCTGGGGTGGGGGCTAGGGCGGCGGGCGGGGTCTCCGGGATTGGGCGCCCGCTTCGGGCAGCGTGGCCGGCGGGCGGCTCCGGAGAGCCCGGGGCTGGCAGGTAAGCACCGGGACACCGCGAGCGCGGGACAGGGCGCGCGCGGTCCCGAGTTGAGGCTCCGGCGATGCCCCGACGCAGCGGCGGAGATAAAACCCCCGCTGCCCGAGCCCCTGGCCAGTCCCGAGGCCGACGCCTTCGGAAACGACCCCGGGCGGCGCGCGGCGACCGCGGGAGGAGAGGCTGCAGGCATAAATCCATAAAGCGCCTGGAGATCCGATTAGCGCGCGGCTATTCATTAGGCCGTGGGCGATTGAATTAGGTCCCCGTTGTGGACCCGGGGAGGGGGGGCGAGCCGTTCCGGCTTGGCGGGGGGCGGGGGGTGGTGGCTGACGCGGACCACCGGGCTCGACCCGTGGCTTCTGGAGGATGGAGTCGCAGTGGCTGCCCCGGCGTGTGTTGGGGAGCCTTAGTTCCTCCGGGTCCCGGCCCCACGGTGCGTGCGGAGGCCCCCCGCTTCCCACGCACATCCAGCAAAGCCGGCCCGGCTGGGGAGAATCGCCGTCACCCAGAGGTGGGTGGGCGGGGCCGGCCTCCAGCCTGGTCTCCCGAACCCCTCGCAGGGCCAGGCGAGGCCGGAGCTCGGGCTGGAAGCGCCTTGCCGCGCCGTGCCGGAGCGCGCCGGGCTCACACTGCGTCCCTGGCCCCGGTGGCCTGGTGCGCGGGGACTGCTCGGTCCGTGCGTCCTGGCGCCTCCACCAGCTTCCGGCAGCCCCTCGGCACAGCTCTCGAGCCGGGACTTCGGGGTCTCGACCCCCAGCAAAGCGCTCCTAGCTTAGAGCACGCCCCCACCCCCCAATGCTGTTTGGTGGCCGAGTACCCCGTTGCTGACATTCTCCAGTGAGTTGTTTCCCGGCCCAGGAAATTTCTTCTTTTTTTAATGTAAGATTAAGTTTTAAAGTTCCGTTTGAAATTAAACATATATGTGAGCAAAATACATAGAAGAGAAAGATTCTCCATCCAAGGGAAAGAACGCCTTGGCGACCAGCGGAATCCCTGGAGTTTCTCTGAGTTGCCCGAGCCTTCGCCGCAGCCCCGGTGCCCATGGGCCAGGAGGGGCCTCCTGGACTCGGACCGCCTGAGGGGGAGGCCAAGGGGCTTCCAGTCTCAGGATCCCGCAGTGTGTGCGCAGAAGGGCGCCAGCTGGGAAATCCCCATACTCTGCTTCCCACCTCCGAGGGCAGAAGATTGTCTGAAGGTCCTGGAGCCTGGCTGATGGGCCCCACCCTAGCGGTACTGGAGGCCTGCCGGCTGCTGAGGAGATGGGACCGCAGAGATCTGCACTGGTCTGGGACCTCTCTGTCCTTGCAGGTTGCAGCTGGCCTTCACCAGATTGCTAATTCAGGGGGTGAGAATTGGCTTTCAGGAACCCCCACCCCCACCCCAGTGCTGTCCCCTGCCCCTGCTGACTTGCATCCGGAGACGGGCTGCAGGCCTGGGGAGGGCCTGGAGGCCTTGGATGTGCTTAGGCCTCACTCTTCCCTGCCTACCTACCGGCCCCCCAACCCCACCCGCTCCTACTTCCCCCAGCATCACTTAAAACAAATCTAGTGGGCTTCCCCCCCACCGCCCCCCAATGCTGTTTCAAAACAGTTGTTACAGCAAATAGCTGCAGATGGGCCTGCTGGATGCGGCAGGGTCTGGCAGCGTCCCAGCTCGGGCACCGGGCCGCTAGGCAGCTCCCAAAGTACCACCAAAATAAGCTGCCTGTGTTCCCCCTTGAGGCTCGGGGCCGGGGCATGTTTGGCTGGGAGCGCTATCAGCGACGAGGAAACCTCCGGTTTCCTTTTCACTCTCCCTGCTGTCCAGAGCTAACAAATGTTTTTAATTTTAGAGAAACATGGTGTAGGGATCTTCCACTAGGGCGGGAGGGAGACCCAGGGAGAGGACGGAGAGGAGAAAAGAAGGGGTCCTGATGGGAGGCCAGGGTGGGCCAGGGTGTCCAGGGCTCCGGGCCGCCTGCGGTTTCACAGGGGAACGGCCCCCACACCCTGGCAGCCTGTGGGTCGGGCCCCGGCCTGGACCGCCGCCAGAGGCGTCCCTGCAGGAGCCCCTGCTTCCACACGCCCTCTGGCCTGGCTGTTCCCGGACACCTGGGCGTGCACTCTCACTGAGCACGCTTCCATCCACACTACACGCACGCGTGCACCGCTCCTGGGCACACACGTACATCACTCACGCGCGTGCGCATACATCACACTCAGGCACACACTTGGGCGTCACACAGCACGTTACACTCCCATGTGCACAAAACATACGTGCACACACTTCGTCTCACACACCAGCGCCTGTTTACAGCATGCACGTGGCCCAGCATTCCGGAGAACCTGCCTTCCCCCACGCGGCCTAGGGGTCCCCGACCCCCCAGAGCCTTCCCTAGCTGTGGAGCCCCAGCTGCAGTGCTCCCAGCTCCCAAAAGACCACGATCCTGCTCGGCCTGAAATCATGAAATAATCATTTTTTAACACAAGGGGGTGGGGGTGTCGGGTGAGTTATATAAAATTGTGAATTAGTCTCTGCGCCAAATAAACGCCCGCTTGGGCCAGAGAACAGCGGCGAGAGCTGCGCGCTCCGTAATTGTGTGTCGGGTGTCTCTCCATTGTTCCCTGGGCCATTAGTCAAAGGGCAAATTAGGAGCAATTTCTTGACAAAAATTGACTCTTAATTCGGCCCCCCCCCCCAGGCTCAGGGGGCCAGATCTAGAGGGCAGGCAGGCCGGCCTGCCTGAAGGGGGGGCCCTGTATCCACAGGTTTGCACTGGTCCAGCATCTAGAGCGCGTGCTGGAGGGGAAAGAGGGGTGAGCTGACCCAGCACCCCCTACCCTCCCTCAACGAGAGAGGTGCACATCCACTCTCTTTCCAAGGACAGCACAGTGAGGGGGAAAAAACAATGGGACACGTTCCCAGAAGTGGCCTCTCTGGAGGAACTCACCAGGCACCACTGAAACCTCCAGGAAGCAGGACTGGGCCCCCCCACACCGTCTCCCTGAAGGAGGTCTTCTGCCACCAGATACGGGGGATCACTGGGAGGGAGCAGGGGAGCAGGGGGAAGGGAAGCCTGGGCCCATCCCAGCTGACCTGAGAAGCCCACGAATGTGGCTCCCTCACTAAGCACTCACTAGAGCAGCCTGGCCCCTGCCTTCCCGGGTGCTCCCTGGCTGTGGGTGGGGTTGGGAAGCTCTCTTGGACCCCCAGAGGTCCACTCCAAGGTGCTCCACAAGGAATTTGTGCCTGGCCTGGAGGGTGGCCTTATCTGCCACATCTTCCTCTTCGGGGGGGCTACAGTTTTGTTGGGGCGGGCCTACTTTGGAGTGCGGAAGAAGGTGAAGATCCCCTCCCTGGACACCCCCTCCCCCAGAGAAGGATGCCATCCCGGCAGAAAACAGTGCCTCCAGTCACAGAGGGCCCGGTGACAGGAGAGAGGCGGCAGACAGAGGAAGAAGAGTTGGGCAGACAGAGGAAGAAGAGTTGTCGGAGGCCAGGGGGCTAGGCCACTGGGCTGGGAGGGTCCTCGCCACACCTCCCCCAGGAAGTCTTCCTCCAGCATCGCCAGGCTTTGTGCCCTGGGCTGAATCCCTTCCAGGTCCCAGCTCCGGCCTGAGCCCGCCCCCACCTCGCAGGCAGAGCTGGCCCGTGCAGGCCACAGACCTGGGGATGTGGCTGGAAGTTTCAAAAGGCAGCAAGAGCTGCTGGGGAGCCAGACTTTGAAGTTGGGTGAGCAGCCTTCCCGGGCCCGTCCCTCTGGGGGGTTCATTCTGTTGCTGGTTGGTCCAACCAGGCCTGGAGGCTGCCCAGCCCCCTCGGCGCAGGGAAGGTGCTTGTTAAACAGAGTGTAATTTGTGGCTAAATATAACCCAGTGTGTTCACACGGAAAGTATAATTCAGGGTGCTGCTTGTGTGAGGGCATCAACGGGAGACCCATCTGCGTTAAATTGGAGTCATTTTCATAAAAGGGCAGGAGCGTCCCATCACCCAGCTTCCCCTCCCCCCCAGATGTTTTATTACTGGGAAGAGGCCTGGGACCCCCCCAGGGCTGAGGAGAGGAAGCCCCTCATTGCCGCCCACTGCCCCCCCTCCCCCCGCCACTTTCTCACACAGGCTAGAAGAAGGCAGAGGACCCCCGGACGTCTGGAGAGGAATCAACAGTGTGTGTGCAAGGCTGCCCCTTCCCATAAAGGCCAACTGGTCCTTCCTGTGAGGAAAGACCCCACTGATGAGCAGAGCCCAGACCCAGCCGTGGGAATGGAGGCTGGTGGCTTAGCGGCTGGGGGACAGAAACTAGTGAGGGGTCAGCCACGTGGTGCTTCCAGGCGCACGCACCCCACAGACGCCGGAGGCTGGCTGCACACCCTCCCTGGAAGGACACCTGCCTCCTTCCAGACCAGCCAAAGGAAGTGCCCAGTGAGCAGTTGCTGCGGCCCCTCCTTCACGGCTGTGTTTGGGTGTGTTTACACATGTCGCTGTCAGGCTATGTCTGGACAGGGTCTCTGGGGCCGGGCTTCCCGGGGCCCGATCTCACCCTGGTGGGAGGGCCCTGAGAGAGGGGTACGGGCTGGGGTGTCAGGGCTTCCGCTGATAAAATCCAGCTGGCCCAGGCAGAGCCGCACCGGGCCACCAAGGCCAGTAGTAAAATCCAGAGGAGGAGTCTGGGACCAGGCTGACCCGTCTTCAGGGCCCAGCCCGTCAGCCCCCACGCCGAACCCCAGTCCAACAAAGTTCCTCTGAGCACCAGTCTCCGAGCTCAGGCAGGAGGGCAGGGCCCTGAGAGGGAGGGGGAATGGCACCTGCCCCTTCCCACCCCAGCCTCCAGGGTGGACGGTGCTTCCCTGCTGGGTTTCTTCACGTTCCTGAAGGTGGCGAAGCTCAGGGCCCTTCCTGCCCCAGCGCAGGGCTCTCGCCGCCTATCCACGCTGGCTTCTGACACAAACGAAGGCCTGGACGCTCAGTCTGGCAGGGGCACGTGCCCAACCCTCCTGTTCTCTTCCTGCTGTAAAGCTGCTGCCGGCCAAGCTGGGCACTCACGCCCAGACCCGGCTGTCTGCGGTGGGCCCGCTCCCCAACTTCCTCTTGCCCCCTGTCTGAGCCACAGCCCACAGACCCCGTCCAGGGGCCGCCAGGACATTTCTCCCAGCCTGATGCCCAAGGCTGGAGGCTCCCTCCCCGGGCTGCATCTGCTTAAGAAACCAGGCCTGGGATGGCACCAGATCCACCGGCTCCCCCCTTAGTGCTGGTCTGTTTACCTGCAGCATATATGGACGGAAGATAAATTAATTCCCTTCAAAGTTCCCATAGAGCAGTGGGCCTGCGGCAAAGCCCCTTCCCCTCCCGTCCTCAGGGGCAAGCAGTGGGGTGACGGCCACTGGGGCCTGCTCTGAGCACGCCCGCCGCCTCTTTTGTTGCTGGGGCAGTAGATCCATTTAATTAAAAATCATTCAATAGATCCGTTGTTTTTTTGGGTTTTGGCACGAATATATATTCCATCCCAGTTCATGATGCATCGGTACGGGCTGCAGGTGGTCACTGGGGGCGGGGAGCTCCAGGGAAAGGGTCCCAAAGGGCGACTCCCCAGAAAACTCCCTGGTCCAACAGGGCAAGCCAGGACGGGCAGGGGAGGCCGACCTCGGCTCAGGGCTGCGCCTCCGGCTCCGAGGGCCCCTTCGGCCGGGGCCTCCTGGAGCACGTCGCCGCGGCCCGGCCTGTGTCCCCGCGGCCCTGTCGCCGCGCGGCCCGCTGTGCCCGGTGGGAGCCCGGTGCTTTTCTTTCCACCAAAATGGATTTTCTTCGCGCCTGTTTTTTTTAACAGCCGGCATTAGGAGGCAGAAAGCCGCCACGCGAGGCGGGGGGCAGGAAAGCGGAGCCCCGGCCTCCGCGCTCGAAACAAAAGCCCTGCGGAGGGCGCCGCGCGGCGGCCCAGGCGGCTGCGGCCGGGTCCCGCTCCGCCGGGCTCCGCCGTCCCGACCCGGGCCCGCCCGGTCCCCGGAGCGGGGAGGCGGCTGGAGGCGCCGTCATCGCAAATTTATGGCCCGGGTGACGTGCCTCCCTCTCCCACAATGGGGCCCGGTGACATTAAACGGAAAATTGATGAGAGAGGAGCGAAATCTAATCTCTCCCCTCCACGCCGGCTCTCCTCGCTTTTCGAGGAGGGGGCTGCGGGGCGGGACGCCGGGAGGGGGCGCCGAGAGCTGGGGCGCCCCGGGGGCCCGCGCCCGAGGCTTCCTCCCGAGCTCTGGCCGTCCGCGGCGGGCGGGGAGCACGCAGACCCCCGCGGCGGCCCCCGCCCCTCCGCCGCATTTCGCACCGCGGTCCCACCCGGTCCGACGCGCCCCGGCCTCCGCTCGGCTCCCCAACTCCGGGGGGGCTCCCCCCCCCCGGCGAGGAGCTCCCCGCCCCCGCCGCGCGGAGCCCGGCCCCCGCCCGAGCGAGTGACCACGCGCGGCGCGCCCGGGGTGGCCGCGAGCGCCCGCTCTCCGCCGCCGGCGCGGCTCCCCCGGGGCGCGCCCGGCGCCTCCTGGCACCGACCCCGCCGCGCCGCGTCCTTAAAGGCGCCGCCCGCCCTGCCGGCCTTTGTCCGTGCGGAGAAGGTCACGCCAGGGGGCGCGGGGCGCTGTCCCCAAGCCCATCCCCTCCTCCGGCCTAGCGGCAAAATTCCGCTCCTGGAGGCCGGCGGGGGTGGGGGGAGCGCAGGAGATGCGACGTGCTGGGGTACACAGCTGGGGCCAGGGTCTCCACTTTCAACAAGTGACGGTGAGGGGGTGTGCTTCTCAGGCAGAGAATGGATTGCAGAAAAGAAGGGCCACGTGCTCAAGAGAGAACAACTCCACCCCCCACCCCACCCCCCACCAAGTGGGGCAACCTGGCAACCTAGCTGAGCTGGGCTGTGGCCAATGAGGGGCAGCCCCAGGGGATGGACGCCTCCCTGGCTGGGGGCTCAGACCAGGATCCAAAGGGCAAGCCTTTTGGGCAACTCCACTGGTCCACCTCTGTGGCTTAAATGACAACATGGACATCTGGGTTCCAGCGGGTGTCCTAAACATTCATTTAATCCTCTGGACAGCCTGGGGCACAGATGCCCATTTTACAGACGAGCAAACTGAGACTGGGACAGTAAATAAATTGGCTCCTGTTCTCACCCTGGGGCTGCGTATCTGGGTCCCAGATTCTGCAAAACCAGGACATGGATTGACTAATCTGTGGGTCCCTAGCAGCCCCAAGACTCATGGACGGGGCAGACCGTGCAAGCCCTGTATGCTTGTAGGTGGAGAGCAGGAAAATGTGGGTCTCATGACCCCACGTTGTGGGCCACAGCCCCCACAAGAAGGATGCCACCGGGGCCCCATTCTCCCTGGGAAGCCCCCTCTGCGGGCGCTGCCAGCCTGGCCTGGTTTTCTGCGTCGCTGGGAGCAAGGCTCAGCAAGGCAGGTCACCAATCTCCAGGGCTGGGAAAACCTGCTAATATACAGCAAGGATCCGGAAGCCAGATTCCAAAAGGTCACATTGGACTGAAACCAATAAGATTATGTTTAACAGGCTGGATATGAACCTCCACTTTTAGGTTCAAAAATCAGTTGTAAAAACGCAGGCAGTTTCCCGCTGAAGACACGACGTGCCGGCTCGCAGCTGTCTGTGCTGTTCAGGCAGAGCCAGCTTCCCCCGCGCATGCGCAGAGGCGGGCCCCTGGTGAATTTCTCCGAGCCCCAGCAGCTGAGCCTGTGCCCTTGGGGGCCCTCCCGGGGTGCCCAGCTCACTGGGGGGAGGGGACACAGCTGGAGACAACAGAGAATGGGGTCCTTGTGCGGTTATCATCAAACCCGGGGCTGAATGAACACAGCTTTGTCTGCACCCACACTCCCGTGGTCACCACGGGACCAGGGATCAGCGCCTGGGGCTGGGGGCGCCTCAGAACAACAGTGGCTGCTTTTTGGCCTCAGTTAACCCTTGAGTGGGTGTTGGATGCATAGTGTTTCCCCAGCTCTGTGCTTGGGGGCCGGGGGCCTGCAGGAGAAGGGCAAAAATCGGTGTCAGTGTCCAAGGTTCAAAACAGTGTTGTTGAACCCAATTTTTTCTAGCCTTAAACGGCCGCGGCCATTGGGGAAGATGAGAGGGTGGCCCTGGGTGAGGGGATCCGGGTGGAGGTAACTCTGAGACACGCTCAGCCTTCCGCACAGGATCCCCTTCCTGCAACCAGGCCCATCAGGGCAAGAAGCCCGACCCGATGGCCCCCCAGTCCTGGTCTGGCTCTGGCATGCACCTCACTTTGGGGGAGTTCTTGGTCATGCAAAGCAGGTCCCACACTGGGCGTCCATCAGCCCCGCCAGATCCCAGCCCTGACGTTGGGGAGTCCAAGGAGACCCAACCACCGCGGGGAGAAGAGTCCAGACCTCATTGGCTGGGAACCCAAAGACCTTGCGGTGACTTCAGAGGAAGTTCGGGTGGGGGTCAGTCAGGAGTAGGGGCTTCCTGGAGGAGGGAAGGGCAGATGGAGGTGGGGAGGGGTAGATGAGGGTGATTCGCAGACCTCAAATTGGTCTGAGCTTGAATCACCACAGTGGGTCTGGGCTAGGAAATGGGGTCCTCCCTGTGAGTTTGCATTGTTCTCTCTCAGTAAAAGTCCGGGTGACGAAGGGGCAGCGAGTTGGACAGTAGGGGCACCGGAGCACCCAGGGCTGCGGGGGCTCTGGCCCAGGCCCTACCATCCGCCCGCCTCTCTCCTCCCCCTGCACAAGCACCCCCAGGCGCCGGGGTGGGGGCGGGGGAGACTGAGGACCCTCTTCTTTATAATTTCCTGTATTTCTCAAATTTCTCTTTTGAAACGTATTCATTTTGTAATCAGAGAAAACCAAAACACGAAACCCTAGCCCCCAGCACACGTCCAGGCCCAGGGATCCCTGTCCCCTCGCCACGCTGTTGGGAAGCCCTGGGACACCCTGCTCCCTCTCCTGGCTGCCGTGTGAAGTCACTGCCCCGGCTGGGCGCTCGTGTTCTCTGGAGCCGCCTCAGCCGCACCCCTGCCCCACAGACTCCCGGATGGTTTGTGGGCCCTGGGAGCCTCAGTTTGCCCTACACCCACCACCCGCAGGCCCTGTGGAAGCCCCCGGCTGGACTCAGGGCAGCTGATGTCACCTGCTCCGGTCCCCCAGCCCACAAGAGTCCAGGGGGAACGCAGACCAGCCCCCGAAAGCCCTTCCCACTCCCCCAAAGCTGGGATGTGACCGGCGACTGGGCATTTGTGTCCTGAACACCCACAGTAAAGGGAGCCCTGGGCAGTCAGACCCCTGCTCATGAGAGGCCCATGGCCAAGGCTGAATGAAGGCGCTGGGTACACTGTGCCGGGCATAGGTGCCCAGTCCTCCAGGGTGGAGCCTCCCTCACAGCGTCGAGGGCCTTGGGAAAGGCTCACCCAGGGGTCAGGGGCCTCTGCAGACACATCCTTGTGTGGGGCCCATGTGAGGGGCCCCCTGAGGCCTCAGACGTGGGCATGGGTGAGCTAACTTCCTTCTGGATCCCCAGTTGGATCCCTGCGCCCCCGGTACCCCTGGGGCCCCGCCCTGCCTGCGCAGGGCTCCTGGCTGAGGTAGGCAGAGGGCTGGGGCCCCCTCACCAGCCTGCACTGGAGCGGGCTGCCCCTGTTATCACCACAGTGATTGCTTTGTGGGCTCTGCCCTGCCCCCCCTCCAGGATGGAGGCCCATGGGCAGGGGCCCCGTGAGGGGGCCCGGAGTCCTGGGTGTGGACAGAGCAGGCGTGGGGCCCTCGGAACCCTGGAGAGGGGGCAGGAGAGATCCCCCAACACAGAGTGCAAACAGGAATCTGCAGTGGGGGGTGGGGGAGGAAAGGAAATGGCCGGGCTGCCAGCTAGGCTGAGGGGCACCCCAGCCACCAGCCATCATGGCTGCCCGGGAGGGAGAATGGAGGTTTCCCGAGCACCAAGCCTCCGTGGGTGGGGAAGCGCCACTCCTGGCCAAGGGCACACGGGCAGGAAGGAGGGTGCCAGGACTGGGACCCAGGCCGTTCACCGCAGCCCCAGCTCTGCCTGCCGCGCCGCCCAGCCCTGAAAACCCAGAGAAATGCAGGACCTGGGTTCCGATGGGCCACCTCAGAGGGGCCTCTGTGGAGTGTCGCAGCGGCTTGGGGTCAGCCGTTCCCGGCCTTGGTTGAGCCAGCTCTTTCGTCATCCTCCAAGGCCGTGAAGCACGGAGACCCCCTTGCCCTCAGCCTGAGGTCGGGTCGGCCAGGCGGGCTCTTCTGTTGGCACTTACTTGGGCTCAGGTGCTCGGTGCTTCCTCACTTGGGAAGGCCTCGTGGAGCACGGAGGCCAGGCCGAGCTTGGGGTTGGTGGGGGTGCCTGGGAGAGAAGGGTGGGGCCCGGCCCCAAGATTGAGGGGACAGGTAGGGGGCCAGGCACAGCCCAGTGCCTGTTTCTTCCTCCTGCTGGGTGATTTGCGTTATATAAACCCGAGATACGAAGTTCAAAGGTTGGAGAGGCGTATCAGTGGCACAATGGTTGCCAGGCCTCATCCCCGTCCACTCTGTGCCGCTCCAGGACAGAGGCTGTGACAGGCCCCAGCCAACCGCATGGAGAGGAAGTCAGCCCCCTAAGCCCCACGTGTCTCTGGCAGCCTAGGCCACGTGCAAGCCCACTGTGCATCCACATGGTGCCCCATCCCCTGTCACACACCATGCAAGGCCACCCCCAGGGCCCGCACCACACCAGAGACCCACAGGCCCAACTTGTGACCTGGACCCCAGAACTGGAGCCTGTTGGGAGCACTTCTGAGGCCCCTTCTCTTCCTGTTTCTAAGGGGCTGCCTGGCATCCGCAGGGCCCAAGTCCCCCACGACTTGGGACCAGACCCTTCACTTCCTGTAAGCAGGTGAGTGCCTCCTTGGTCTCAGCAGAGCCGGGCCCAAACCCAGGTGTGCCACGTACTGCTGGCTGAGCCGGGCAGGTCACCTTCCTTCCCTGAACCTACTGTGTCCCCACAATCACAGGGAAGACCCTCTGCAGGTGGGGATTTGAGGGGCACATGGTGAGGTGGTCCCAAGTGACACGGAGAAGCTCGGGGGCAAGTGTCTGTGCCCAACGGCTGCCTGTGTCCTCACTGTCAGAACTGCCATCGTAAGGGCCTTTACCCACGCGGGTTTGTCTCGTCTGGCATTTGGGTTACAGAGTTTGGGCCCTAAGCCCAATGACGAGTGTCCTTTTAAGAGAGAGGCAGAGGGAGATTTAGGGAGGCCACGTGACGACAGAGGCCAGGACTGCAGGGATGCGGCCACAAGCCGAGGGACTCGCGGGGCCACCAGCAGCCAGAAGAGATGGGAGGGATGTGTCCCTGGAGCCTTCGGAGGGGGTGAGGCCCTGTCACACCGGGGTTTCGGACCTCTCGCCTCCATTGCTGAGAGAACACGTTTCTGCTTCGTTAAGCCCCCAGTTTGTGGTCGTTTGTTAGGACAGTCCCAGGACACCAACCCCCATGCTGTCCCTGGCCACGGGCAGCCGCTCCAATCCTAGGCGGCCACGGAGGGTGTGGGCTCCTCCCCACGGGACCCCACAAAGACAGGAGCAGCGGGAGGTGCCTGGTGTCTGCTTTCCGGGCGGAGGTGAGGCGGAGGGAGCACGCGCTGTGCGGGAGCAGCCGCCTGCGGGTCAGGGAAGGACCAGGGTCCCGAGACCCTCTCTGACAGGTGGGCGGGGAGGTCTAGGTCATGGTGACGCCTGATTGAATTTGGAGGTCACCAGTTTGGAATCCGGGCCACTTCAGAGTTCGAGCCGCCACTGATTCTCTCTCTGGAGAAGGGCTGCCCCCCCCCCGCCCCCGCCACGCATCTGGCAGAGCAGTGCCATCCGCAATTACACTGTGAGCCACACACACAGAATTTAGACCGTCACAGCCACAGGCCTCCGTCTCCCCTTCCCCAGCACGGATTTCCGGTTAATACACTCACGTGTGAGCACGCATGAGCGCACACGTTCTTACACGCGCACCAGTGCAAGCGCGTCTATAAACGCTGGTTCTGGCCTCCTGCCTTGACCCGGCCCTGGCCGCTCGCCCCGGAGTCAGCTCTCCCGCCGGAGCAGAGGGGGTGAGGGCCCAGCACTCCTTACACACCCGTGCGGCCGGCAGGCTCTCACACATTTGACAATCGGGGAAACTAATGTTCAGGGAGGTAGAGGGAGGTGTCTGAGGTCAAGCTTCGAACAGCATTGTCACCGACGCCCCCCAAACCCTGACAGCACCCGCTCCCCGTGTTCCCCAGACCCAAAGGTGGGTACCCTGCCCAGCAGGCATCCCTCCAGCGGACCGTCTGTCCTAATCAGGGGACAACACATATACGCTAAGGTGCACTCGGTGAAGACAAAACAAGTCCCACCCCATGGGGTGCCCTCAGGGCCTGCCAGGTTTTTAAATTTTTAAATCTTTATTTATTTTTGAGAGAGAGAAAGAGAGAGAGAGAGAGCATGACCAGGGGAGGGGCAGAGAGAGGGAGACACAGAATCCGAAGCAGCTCCAGGCTCTGAGCTGCCGGCACAGAGCCCGACACGGGGGCTCGAACCCAAAGACCGTGAGATCACGACCTGAGCTGAGGTCGGCCGCTCAACCGACGGAGCCACCCAGGCGCCCCATGGGGACCTTGCAGCTTTTAACCGCCCCTCGTGGCGCGTGGATTTGCTATGCTTCCGCCTTCACCTTCGGGTCTGGCTTCCTTCAGTCCGTGCTGCTCCCGTGAGACTCATCTGTGGTTGCACGTGTCAGTACTTCCTTCTTCTGGCCCGGTGACATGGCATCACAGGAAGAAACCACAATTTGTTTATCCATTCTCCTACTGATGGACCTTTGAGTCGTTTCCAGCTTGGGGCTTGCTGAGCGATGTGCCCCACTGAAGGGTGTGTGAACTGGAGCCTGTGAATGTGCCGTTATTTAGGAAAACACGTAATTAGTTAGTGATCCTGAGATGAGACTACCCTACCCTGATTAGGGTGGGCCCTAAACCCAAAGACAGATGTCCTCATTAGAGTGGGGCAGGCTGGGGGGAGAAAGAGAGTCACAGAGGAGAGGCCACATGGCGACGGAGGTGGAGATTGGAGTCACGTGACCACGAGCCGAGGGGTGACGAGGACCGTCGCAGACGCCAGAAGCCAGGAGGGAGTCACGGACAGAGGAACCGGCACTGCCGATACCTTGATCTCAGACGTCTGGCCTCCTGGACTGTGAGAAGGTGCATTTGTGTTGTTTTAAACCAGCCAGTCGGTGGTCCTTGGTCACAGCAGCCACGGGACACCAACACAGTGCGCCGTGGAATAGAGAGATTTCGTATAAGGAACTGCCCACGTGACTGTGGGCCTGACAAGCGCTGCACCTGCCGCCGGAAACCCCGGGAAAGCTGATGTTTTGGTGTAAGTGCTAAGGCAGGAAAAAATGGGTGCCGCAGCTCCGGGTAGCTGGACAGGAGGGAATTCCCTTTCCCTCTCCGTCCTCCTCGCCTTCTGACCCACTGGGTGGGCGCACACACAGCAGGGAGGGCGGTCCGTGGCTTCAGACGTTAACAACACACTCGAACAACGTTCGGCTAAACGTCCGGGCAGCCCACGCTCAGGCACATCGACACAGAAAACTAATCAGCACCGGTAGATGCCTAAGAGCGAAATTACCGGGTCCCAGCTCTGGCGCGGGGATTGGCAGAGATTGCCAGATGGCTTTCGGAGGGGGCACGCCAGCCTTCGCCCCGCTGCGAGCGGGGCTCCCAATGTCCCACAGCCTTGTGGGCACTTGGCACTGTCAGACCTCTCGTTTTAGCCTCCCCGCTGGATGTGAGGCGGTATCTCATTGTGGTTGCAGCGTTCGTTTCCCTGACGATTAGAGGCCGACCAATTTCACACCAATTTCACACCGGCCGTTTGGATGCTCTCGAGGTGTTCGAAGTACCTGCTCAAGCGTTTCACCCAATTAAAAAACAGCCTGTTTGTCTCGTATTTTCTTTAACGCTTTTGCGGACATTCTTTACGTGGTCTGGACACAAGGTTTCCGTTGGGTACCTCTCTACCACTGCGCGCAGATGTGTGGGGGCGCCTGGCCGGCTCAGTCAGTAAAGCCTGCGACTCGTCACCTCGGGGTTGTGAGTTCGAGCCCACGTTGGGTGTACGGATTGCTTACACGTAAAATCTTTATGAGAAGAAAAGACGCACAGCTGAATGGAGTGGCTTCGCCGCCTGTCTGTGGCTTAACTTTCACTCTCCTGATGGCACCTTGATGAGCAGACGCTCTTAAATGTAACGAAGTCCCGTCTTTCGTGGCGAGGGCCTTTTGTGTCCTAGGTAAGAAATCTTAGCCAGTGGCAATCTCCTGAAGGGATTCTCTTATTTTTATTCTAGAAGATTTTTGGTTTTACTTTTCACATCGTGACCTGTGATCCATTGTTAACTCATTTTTGTATAAGGCATGATGTGGGGACCAGGGACCGTTTTCCCCTATCAAATCCAACTGATATGACACGTCCCTGCACGACAGTGGCCTTTGTCATAAACCAGTTGATTCGAGGATGGGTTCGAGGGAGTGCCTCGTTCTGGATCCTCTGTCCTGTTCCGTCGGCCTGTTGCCCATTTCTGTGCCAATCACCAGAGTCTTTTGCTCACTGCTCCGTGAGTTCCCCCGCTGGCTGGAGCACAAGAGGCTTCTGGAAGGAGGCTCCAAGGCTGGCCCCTCAATGACCGCCCAGCTTGCTTCTCCCGCAGAGGGTGGCCTTCTCCTGTCCCCCACTGAGTATAGCCACCCCCAGGGAGTCTCTGCAGAACCCAGAACTGCCAGGCCAGCAGGCGGTCCACGGCCCTGGGAGCCAGCTGCAGCTCCCAGGCTGGGGCCCGACCTCAGACATGCAACTGAGGCCAAGCATGCCTTCCGGAGGATGCTGTGGATGAGAGTGAAGGGGCATGCCAAGGTCATCCCCACCTGCCACGCAGCAGTGCTCGGCCAACCCTCTCATTCTGCCACCGCACGGTCACCCGGGACCAGGCATGGGCCCGGGGCGGGCGCACAGAGAGCCGGACCGCGAGCTGCCCACGGGAGCTTACACTGGCCTGTGGCTGGGGTGGGGTCAAGAGCATGCACCCAATGGGTCAACTACACAGCTGGCGCAAGGGTGAGCTGGAGCCCAGGGAGCTGGAGGGGGGCTGCGGTTGTAGACACGGCACTCGAGCCGACATTTGAGCAAAGCGATAAAGGAGACGAGGGACCAAGTGAGGCAGGGGTGTTGGCGGGGAGTCGGGGAGCATTTCAGGCGGAGGGGCTGGCAGGGGCAAGGCCCTGGGGCTTCGGGGAACAAAAGGCGTTGGGGGGGCAGGACGGAGGAGACACGAGGCAGGGGCTGGGGCGCCAGGGGCTGGCCCGCTCCGCTCTTCGCAGACACTCGGAAGACCAGCAGCGGAGGCCAACGAGAGCCCTGAGCATGGGAAGGACGCGGCGGCGGCTGCGGGGTCCGCTTGGGACCCCCGCCCAGCCCAGGGAGGGGGATGGGGGGAAGAGAGGGTGGCGCTCAGCCCGGAGAGGCTGGGGCTGGACTTCGCATGAATTTTGAAACTCAGGGCCGTGGCGGTTTGCCCCGGGTTTGACGAGCAGAGCGGAGCACGACGGCGGTCTTGGGCCGGAGCCTGGAGGGCTGGGGCGGGGGGACGCTTTGCCAAGAAGGGGTGCTGAGGGCCGGCAGGGGCCAGCGCGCCGGCACGAGGGGGGCTGGGGGCGGCAGGTCGGTGAGACCTGAGACCCCCCCCACTGGGTGGCGGAGGCGGCCGGAGCCGCGAGCAGAGGTGCGGGCGAGGCCGGCCAAGAGCGAGAACGACAGCCCGGGAGGGGTGCGGCCACTGGCAGGAGGGACGCCGGGCCCGGAGGGCTGGGAGAGGAAGGGCTTACCGGGCCGGCGTCAGCCCCTGGCTCAACCCGGCGCAGGGCTGAGCACCGACCCTTACGTCCCTGCGGCGAGGCCGCCGGGCCCCCGCTTCGCTCCCCTCCCTCGCCCGGGCCTAGCGCCGGCGCCCAGGGCCGAGCCCCTCCCACGGCGGTGCGGACGCGGGGTCCCCGCCCCAACCTCTCAACCCTGCAGGGAGCCCCCGGCCCCGCGGAGCACCCCCTGCGTGCCTGGGTGCCTCCTTGGTTTCAGCCACCCCTCCTGGCGGGCGAGGGCTCCCTGAGGCCCCAAAGGACTCGCGCAGGGCGGCCGGCTCCGGCCTCCTCTCTCACTCCCGCGTGACCCCGCTAGGCCACGTGCTCCCCCCTCGCACCCCGGGCAGGCGCAGTGCGTGACCGCGCGAGGTCACGTGTTCCCTCAACCACCTGGCGCAAGCACTGCGCGTGACCCAGCCAGGTCACGTGTTCCCACCTCCCACCCCGGGCAGGCGCAGTGCGTGACCGCGCTAGGTCACGTGTTCCCTCCTCGCACCCCGGGCAGGCGCAGTGCGTGACTGCGCGAGGTCACGTGTTCCCTCTTGCCACCTGAAGCACTGCGTGTGACCCTAGCCAGGTCACGTGTTCCCACCCCGGGCAGGCGCAGTGCGTGACCCAGCCAGGTCACGTGTTCCCTCTTTCACGCCCCCCCCCCCAGCGTGTGTGGCGCGTGACCCTCCCCGCCAGGTCACGTGTTCCTGCCTCACGCCCCCAGCGAGGCGGCCGCGTGCGGGTGTCCCGGGAGACTGGGACCCAGGGACGCCCTCGGGCAGCCCCGGGGGCCACAGACCACGGGCAGGGCTGGCCGCCCCGAGGCTCTGCGGGAGAGTCTTCGTGCCCCTTGGACAGTCCCCGCCGCCCGCCACCTCCGTCCCTGACCGCATCCGTCTCTTCTGTCTCAAACCTCCCGCCGCCCCCACTTTTTTTCTTTAAAATCTTTACTTTTCTAAAAACGCTGCGGTAAAATGTACAGAAAATGGGCTGTTTGAACCACTCGTGCGGCTCGGGGGCATTAAGCGCATTCACCCCGTTGTGGGCCGCCCGCCCCCTCCGCCCCTGTCACTCGATGTGCGCCTGTGTCCCCCGGAGCCCCGCCCAGGGCCGGAGCGCGGAGCCGGGCTGCGGCCCCCGGACCCGTGTCCCCCGTGTCCCTCCCCTCCCGCGCCGGCAGGGGCCCTGAGCGGCCTCCGCCCTGCGGAGCCTGACTAGGCGGCCGTGGGAACGGACGCCCGCCTCGCAGAAGCCCCCCAGGAAGGGCCAGCAGCCCCCGCGGGGACCCCGGGCCCCTCGGTCGCGCCTCCACTTCCCCCGGAGTGAGGCCGGTGGGCGCCGGGCCTGGGGCGCAGCCCTCAGCCCCCCCTCGGGGCGCGGGCCCGACCCTGCTTCCAGAAGGGGGGAGGCCCGAGCGCGGGCCCCTGGGCCTGGCTGCCCTCCCAGCCGCCTCGGCCAGGCCCTGCCCCCTGCAGGTGAGGGGGCCGCCGGCCGCCTCCAGAGCTGGGGGGTCACGGAGGGCAGGTCGCCCCCCCTTGTTCTTCCCAAGGCCACATCTTGGGTGAAGTCTGGCGGCCAGACCGGCCCGTCTCCGCGGGGAGCGCTGGGGGAGGACCTCCCTCTGCCCACGCGGGGTCACTTGCCAAGGCCCGGGGCTGCCTGAGCCCCCGGCCGGCCCGGGGCTGCGCTGCGAGCGCCCTCCGAGGTTGGCCCGGCAGCCGGCGGCGGCTGCGCCATCCTCTGTCTCGGCCCCACTTAGTCTCTGCAGCACCTGGGCCTGATCTCAGACGCTCCTCAGTGTTTTACTGTGGCTTCTCTGGCGCCTTCCAGCCAGGGTGCCCTGGGCCCGGACCGGCTCAGGGCTTGTGCCGTAGACGTGGGCGTCTTTTAAGCGTCAGGCCCAGGATGGTTTTCCAAGTGGCGCCAGCAGCACAGCCGAGCCCGAACAGCGTGGGAGGGGGCCCTCCCGGCAGCCCTGCCCGCTCGCAGGCGGGAGCCGCAGCCAGGGAGCTCCTGGCTCTTGCACAAGGGCCGCTCAGCTCTCCCGCTCGGCGGGCAGAGCAGAGACTGAGGGGGCCTCCCGCGCGTGCTACCCCCGGAACCACTCTGGCCGGTCCCGACCTGAGACCCGGAGCCACTGCAGCACCGAGGCCGGTGCCCTTTGGGGGCGACCCCGCCTGGCTGCAGGTCCAGTGAGCTGACACCGTCCGAGGACACGTTTCCCGCGTCCGGCCCCCAGCCACCTGGCCGCGCTTGGGCCAGCGCCTAGTGGCCTGAACCTGCTTCTTAAATATAGAACCAGACGGCGGTGGGGGGCACCTGGCAGGCTCAGTCAGCGGAGCCTGATCTCGGGGTCGTGAGTTCAAGCCCCACATTGGGCGTAGAGATTACTTAAAAATAAAATCTTTAAAAAAAAGAAATAGACATGGAGGTGGCGTGGGGGCGGTTCTTCGCCCTTCCGCCCAGAGGGCCCAGAAGCGGCGCAGTCCTGGCAGCACTGAGCACACCCGGTGCCCTGATCTTCGTTTCCAAATTCCATTCTCCTCTAAAAGAAACAAGGGCCTTTTGGAGAAATGGCGGGTTCCAGGGCTGGCGCGGGGAATGCTCCAGATGAGCCTGGAGTACCTTGCGATGCCACAGAGGAAGGAAGCTTCCAGAGAAAGGGAGGCACGTCTAAGCCACTACTGCCAGATCTGGAAGAAGGAGACGGTAATGGACTGCTGTCTTCCTTTATGGGGTAAATAAGCCGTGATGCAGATAGACGAACGGACACATAAATGGCAGAGAAGGACTCCTGGAATCAGCAGACTTGCGTCTGGCAGCCCACGTTTCCGTCAGATTCAGGGAAGAGTCAACATCAAGGTCTGCTGGCGGTGAAAGCCTGGCGAAAACAGGAAATTTACGCAGGCTCAGCATCTCTCTCCGCGAAGCTTTGACTAATTAGCGTTTATTAATTGTTGAAAAAACGAATGAATTAACGTCACGGTGGAGAGACTTGGTAGACGTGATCTTAACCGAGATGAACACTGATGTCACCTACACTGGGACACACAGACTCCGAGTGCCTCCCAGTGTGGCGATGATCCCCCAGGAGGAGCAGGAGATGAACATTTCTGAGATTTTCTGCCAGAGGGGCAGACGCGGAACCCCATCATGAGGGAACGTCAGACAAACCCAAACTGAGGGGTATTTTACAAAATCACTGGCCTGTGCCCTTCAAAAACACCACAGCCGTGAAATACAAAGACCAATTCTAAAAATGAAGATTTGTTTATCACTTTTTTTAAGTAAGCTTGACGCCCAACATGGGGCTTGAACGCATGACCCTGAGATCACGAGTCCCCTGCTCTACTGACCGACCCGGCCTGGCACCCCTCTTTATCCCGTTGTAAAAACCGTCATTGAAAGATTGTTGACATACAATATCGTAGTAGGTGTAACAACATGGAGACGCGACATTTGTACACGTTGTGAAATGGCCACCATCCCACCTGTCACCACTCGGAGTGGTTACAATATCAGTGACTACGTTCCCACGCTGTTCGTTACATCCTTATGTCTTATTTACTTTGTAACTAGAAGATTCTGCCTCTTCGTCCCCTTCACCTATTTTGTCCAAGCCCCTTCTGGTACCTGCCAGTTTGTTCTCTGTATCCGTGAGTCTGTTTCTGTTGTTGGTTTTGTTTCGTTTTGGTTTTTAGGCTCCCACCTTCCAGGTGAAATTATACGGTGTTCGTCCTTCTCCGACTGACTTATTTCACTTAGCAGTATGTTCTCTAGCTCCATCCATGTTGTCGCAAATGGCAAGAGGTCATTTTTGTGGCTGAGTAATGTTCCAGTCTGTGTGTGTGTGTGTGTGTGTGTGTGTGTGTACACCACACCTTAATCCACACGTATCTATCCGTGGATCCTTGAGTTGTTTTCATACCGTGGCTGTTGTAGGCAGTATCACAACAAAGATAGGAACGTGTGGGTGTTTTCCAACTTGTGTTTTTGTTTTCTTTGGATGAAAACCTGGAAGTGGAATTGCTGGATCTCACAGTTCTTCTTCTTCTCCTCCTCCCCCTCCTCCCCCTCCTCCCCCTCCTCCGCTTCCTTCTTTATTTGAGAGAGGGACAGCGTGTGAGCAGGGGAGAGGGGCAGAGGGGAGGAGATCTCGAGAGAGAATCCCAAGCAAGCTCATGGTCAACACGGAGCCCAATGTGGGGCTCGATCCCACCACCCAGGGATCATGACCTGAGCCAAAATCAAGAGTCAGACGCTTAACAGACTGAGCCACCCAGGCGCCCCGTGGAGCGTACATTGCTTCAATTTTTAGTTTTCTCAGGAGTCTCCATACTGTCTTCCACAGTGGCTGCACCAGTTTACGTTTCTACCAAGGGCGTATGAGGTTCCCTTTCCTCCACACCCTCACCGACACTGCGTGTGCCTTGTCTGTTTGGTAGGAGTCAATCTGACAGGTGTGAGGTGGCATCTCAGCGTGGTTTTGATTGGCGTTTCCCTGATGATGAGTGATGTCGAGCATCTTTTCACGTGCCTGTTGGCCATCTGTGTGCCTTCTTTGGAAAAATATCTATTCAAGTCCTCTGCCCACTTTGTAATTAAATTATTTGTTTTGTTGTTTTTCACATTGAATCACATGAGGCGTGTGTACATTTTGGATGTTAACTCGTTGTCAGATGTCATTTGCAAATATCCTCTCCCATTAAGTAAGTTACCTTTTTGTTTTGTTGATGGTTTCCGTTGCTGTGCAGAAAGTTTTTTTTTTTTTAAGTTTATTTATTTCTGAGAGACAGAGTGAGCAGGGGAGGGGCACTGAGGGAGGAGACAGAGGAGCTGAAGTGGGCTCTGTGCCGACAGCAGAGAGCCCGATGTGGGACTCGAACTCACGAACTGTGAGATCATGACCTGAGCCAAAGTTGGATGCTCAACCAAACGAGTCACCCAAGTACACCCAGAAAGTTTTTTTAGGTCCTCTCTACACCCAACGTGGGGCTCGAACTCAGGACCCTGAGATCAAGAGTCACATGTTCCACCAACGGAGCCAGCTGGGCGCCCCAGTGGGCAAGAGCTTTTTATTTTCGTGTAGTCCCATTTGTTTATTTTTGCTTTTCTTTTCCTTGCCCGAGGAGACAGACCCAAAAAATACCGCCAAGACCGAAGTCAGAGAAATTACTAGGTTTCTTCTAGGAGGCTTGTGGTTTCAACTCTTACATTTAAGTCTTGAACTCATTTTGAGTTTATTTTTGTGCATGGTGTAAGAAAGTGGACCAGGGTAGTACTTTTTAAAAATATACATACGTTTTAAATTTTGTTAAATTTTTATTTCTTTCTTTTTTAAGTAAACCCCATGCCCAACGTGGAGCTTGAACTCACGACCCCGAGATGGAGAGTTGCACGCTCTGCTGACGGAGCTGGCCAGGAGCCCCCAGCGTATCCCTGAATTTCTTGAATTCCAAGGCGCCGAGCCTGACCCTCAGACCAAAGTGTGGAGCGCAGGCTTTCCGAAGCCTAAGTGACGAAGCCACAAAGAAAGAACTGAATTCCAGATTGAAGGAGACGAAGGGAACATGTCAACAAACCAACCCGTGCCCCTCGGACTGGATTCGGGGACTCTGGAAGACATTTTTGGGGCAATCCGTGAAATTCCCCTGGGGCTTGTGGCTGAAGAGTGGTGTCGCACCGCTGTTAATGTCCTGGTTGCGACTGCTGTCCTGTGGCCACGTGGGGGCCGTCCTTGTTTTGGGAAATCCACGCTCGACTGGGAAGGGATGATGGGCTTCATGTCCGCAACTTACTCCCCACTGGTTCAGAACCAGAGAATAAGAAAATGTGGCAAGATGTTAATACGAGGGGGATCTGGGCGAACCTAGGGACTCTTGGTACTATTTGCACAACTGTGCTGTAAGTTCCAAATTGTTCCAAAGGAAAAAGTTCAACGAGCAAACCCACCCCGTTCGAGCCGAGGACTGGGGGAAGACACAGGCAGGCCGCGGGCCCGACCGAGGCCGAGTGTGGGAAGCACGCGAACAGTCCTTGCAGCTCGGCGGTAAGAAAGCGAACACCCGGATTAGGAAATGGGCAAGAGACGTGAGCAGACATCCCCCCGAGGAGCCCCTCAGGTGGCGAATGAGCGCAGGGAAAGACGTTCGACGTCCTCGTTTGCCAGGCGAGCGGGGCGGCGGCGCGGCCAGAAGCCAAGGCCGGAGGGGACGTGGGAAGCGGAATCAGGCGGCGGCGCGGCCTTTCGGGAGAACATCCTGGCGGGTCCTTTAAACACTGAACACGCAGCCGCCTTCCCGGCACCGTCTCAGAGAAGCCGAGCCCTGCGCTCACACGAAAGCCCCACCACGAAGCTCGAGGCACCAGTATTCGCCAGGGTCAAAACCGGAAAACGGCCCGGGTGACCCCCAGCACGGGAAGGGCTGCAAACGCAGAATGCGGTCACTCAGGGCTTGGCGCCATTCTCGGGCCACTCGTGAGAGGGCAACATCATGGGAACGGAGACCGGAATGCTGGCTGCCGGGTGGGGGGTCAGGTTGGGTGGGAGGGGCGTGGGGGGGTCCTTGTGGTGACGGGGGCGTCCCGGGTCCTGACCGTGTGCGTGCCAGTGTCCAGGTTGTGATATCGGGGTATCATTTGGCAAGACGTTGCCGTACGAGGAAGCGGGGCGGACGGTAGGCGGGGTGTCTCTGTGTTATTTCTGACGTTACAGGCGAATCTCTAGTTATTTCAAAATAAAGGGCGTAACAGCAACAGAACTCCTGATGTTTGCGTGTGTGATGTGATTTTATATCACTGCTAACTATGTATTGCTGTACGATGTTTATTTGTTTGTTTAATTTGAGAGAGAGAGAGAGAGAAAACATGAGCAGGGGAGAGGCAGAGAGGGAGAGGGAGAATCCCAAGCAGGCTCCGCCCTGTCAGCACAGAGCCCGACGTGGGGCTCGATCCCACAAACCGTGAGATCATGACCTGAGCCGAAATCAAGATGCTTAAACGATGGAGCCCCCCCAGCTGTCCCCGTACAATGTTTATTAAAAACACTTGCAGACACAAATGACATTTTAAGTGTTCAGGGAAAAAAATGCCAGTTCCCAGCTGGAGTCCCTGCTGGCCGGATCAGCAGCTCCCAGTTGATTCTGTTGCGCACTCGACAGAGAGCCGTGAGCCCCCCAGGGTCTGCAGAGCAGACCCGCACCAGCCCGCACTCCAGCCCACTCCTAGGACGCGTGGGTGTGCTGTGAGCACACGCGGGCAGGAAACAAAGGGGGGACCCGAGGGGACCGGGGTGAGGCCCCACAGAGGCAGCCGGCAAGGCCCCACAGAGCATCTGCCCCTGCTCTCACCTCTTGCCTCTCACGCCTCTGGGGGACCCCTTGTTCACACTCGGTCCGCAGCCAGGCCCGGGGCCCACCCCTCTGTCCGCCCAGCTCTGGCCGCTCACACTCCGGATCTGGAGAAACCAGGAGAAAATCCCTCCGACGTCCCCCGAGGTGAGCTTCTCCGGGGGGCCTGCGTCAGAACCTCTACGGGGGCCTGTTGTGCGCGCTGCCGGGCCGCCCCGAACCAAGAGACCAGACTTCCCGGCCGCGACCCGAGTTTGAAAGAGGCTGTCCGGGTTCCCCTGCTCGGGAGCGGGGAGTCGGCGGTTCGACTCTCCCCTCTGGCACTTCCACGCGGGCGGTGACAGAAACTTAGGTGACAATTCCTTCGTGCAGTAGCTTGGAAAAAACAAGATGCTTACAAGTAACGTGACACCCTTTCCGCGAGTGAGCAGGTCTGCGCCCCCCCAGCCGTCAGATCGGGGCTGGGCCTGCTGACCCGCTCGGCTCCGTCAGAAGACACCGGCGCTGTCGCCCAGCTCTCCCGGCGGGCGGGCTCTCTCCGAGCTGTGCCGCAAGAAGCGTGGCGCCCGGGCCGCCAGCTCGCGAGGCAGCCCACGGCCCGGGGAGAGACACAGAAACGTGGGTGCAGCTGTTTCCAGATGATCGCAGGCCCCCTGGTCACTCAAGTCACCCCCAGCTGTCTTCCCGGCCCAAACCCCGGACACACGGGGCGGCCACCAGGACCCGCGGTGCCGGGTCCAAACTCCCACTCAGCGAGTGTGTGAGC
The DNA here is from genome assembly GCA_028646485.1 of Cryptoprocta ferox. NCBI lineage: Eukaryota > Metazoa > Chordata > Mammalia > Carnivora > Eupleridae > Cryptoprocta > Cryptoprocta ferox. The sequence continues at coordinate 55,740,532 of CM053565.1, read as the reverse complement.
AGGAGCAATGGGGGTTTTAGCCACTGGGCTCCGGGAGTCCTCGCCGTGTCCGTGAGCGGAAGAGGCAAGATGCATCCGTGGACCGTGGTCGAGGTTCCTGCCCCCTCGACCTCAGGAGCACCCGCTTTTGTCCTGTGGGGCGCCTGGTACGCGGGGCCGCCGCCCCCATCTGTGAGCCAACATGTGTCACTCCAGGAGCCCCAACCGATGCAGGGTTGCTGACTGGGAGGTGCTGTGAACATCAAAGAGGAGGTGACAAGCAGACTGGGGTGCAGGGAGGCGGCTGGGGCAAGAATCTGGACGTTCTCTGGGGCACCTGGGGGGCTCCGTCGGTTAAGCGTCTGACCTCAGCTCAGGTCATGATCTCACGGTTCGTGGGTTCGAGCCCCGCATCTGGCTCTGTGCTGACAGCTCAGAGCCTGGAGCCTCCTTGGGATTCTGTGTCTCCCTCTCTGTCTCTCTGCCCCTTCCTTGCTCACACTCTGTTTCTCTCAAAAATAAATAAACATTAAAAAAAAAAAAAAGGAATCGGGACGTTTTCAGCACACGGGCGAGGGAGTCCAGCCCGCAGTGTGATCCTCCAGGGAAAGCAGGCGGAGAGCCGAGAGGGGCAGAGGGGGCGCGCAGAAAGAGGGAGCCGGGAAGGACAAGAGCAAGCAGAGGAAGGAGGGGAGACAGGAGAGCAAATTCAGGGAAGAAAAGGCGCAGAGGAGGTCGTGAAGGCGGTGCCCAGGGAGGGAAGGGCTGAGAAGCCACAGGGGGGCTTCTGGGGGCCAAGGGAGGGTGGAAGAGGGAGGGTGGGAGCGGGGCACTGCCCTCAAGGGGCTGAGGGGCCCGGGAGCCCGGAGTGAGCATTTAGTAGCTTTGACGGCAAGCTGACAGGGTATTCCGTATCTGTGGAATCCAACAACACAAAGGGCCCACACTATGGATTTTTCTTTGGGGTTTTTCTTTTTTCTTTTTTTTAATGTATGTTTATTTATTTATTTATTTTTAAATTTTGTTTAACATTTATTTATTGAGAGAGAGAGAGAGAGAGAGAGAGAGAGAGACAGAGTGTGAGTGGGGGAGGGGCAGAAAGAGAGAGGGAGATATAGACTCGGAAGCAGGCTCCAGGCTCTGAGCTGTCAGCACAGAGCCTGACATGGGGCTTGAACCCACAAACTGTGAGATCATGATCTGAGCTGGAGTTGGATGCTTAACCAACAGAGCCACCCAGGCGCCCCAGTGTTTATTTATTTTTGAGACAGCAGGGTAGGGTCAGAGAGAGAAGAAAACAGAATCCAAAGCAGGCTCCAGGCTCTGGGCTGTCAGCACAGAGCTCAACATGGGGCTCGAACTCATGAACCGCAAGATCATGACCTGAAGCTGAAGTCGGATGCCCAACCTACTGAGCCATCCAGGCGCCTCTCGTTTTTCTAGTAATTCAAATTTATTATTTTACAGTGGTATTGGTTCCAATGGATTGGGGGGGGGGGGACCCAAAACGGAAGCCCTGAGTAACTAGTCTTTCCAGATGTTTTGCTGAGGAGAGAGGGAGGGGGATAGAGCATAAGCCAAGGGGAAGTCAATGTACAAGGAGGTGTTTGGGGTTGTTCTGTCGTTGATGATGGTGCTGTTTGCTTTTAGGGTAAGAGAAACTTGAGCGCGTTTATACACAGAGGAGAAAAGCCAGCGGGGAAAGACGGGCGACGGGCCATAGCAGAGAGGACATAACTGCCGAGTGAGGGCCCCTCTGGACCTGCACGGAGCATCCTCAGGAGAGCAGACACACACACACACACACACACACACACACACGGAAGAAGAGAAGGGACAAGACATACAAATCCAGAGTTGCGTGGGGTTGTTTGTTTTTATTGTGAGAATGCGTGGTACACCTCAGCACCAACAAAACAAAAAAAAAATCTGGATTCCTTTCTAGGAAAAAAAAATAAAATTGACTCAAGAAGAAGTAGAAATAACCATCGCAAGTTGGCAAGATGGTCAAGAGTCTATCTATAAAAATGGCACCAGGCCCTGGCGGTCTTCAAGGCAGGTACAGCCGTGTTCTCCCGGAGCAGCCAAGGACCATCTAGGGAGACCCTCCAAGCACGGAAGGTAGGACTCTGCTGGACTCTTCTACAAACGAAGTGGAAAAGCCAACAGAAATCTGTTTTGACCTCCTGGGTTCTCTTATGAACTAACTGAAACATCGAAGTTTCTTTGTTGCTTTTTGCAAACTTCTCCGGTTCAAAACTGCCTTTGTTCCTTTTCAATCTTTCTTGCCTTCTAGTACTTAAGGGTATACATTTTCAATTATTCCTTTGGGGAAGCCCACAGGTTTTGAATACAGTATTCTCATTGCTTCTTCATTCGTAAATAGTTTACAATTGCTCCTCTGATTTCTCTCTTTAGCCAAGAGTTGTTCAGAAGGATGTCCTTAAACATCCAAGTGACTAATTTTTATGTAACCTTCTTCCTCCTAACTTCTAAACGATTTCGTTGTAGTCAAGGATGCGAACTGTATGATTTCTGCTCTGTTAATCTATTAGATTTCTTTCTTCCTTTCTTTGTAAATAAGTAGGCTCCACGCCCAACGCGGGGCTCAAACTCACAACCCTGAGAGCAAGAGTCCCACACTCTGCCAACTGAGCCAGCCAGGTGCCCGAATCTATTCGATTTCTTTTGTGGCCCTATAAATGGACCGCTTTTTGTGACTGGTCCATATGTGTGAAAATAATAGAGCCTCTGTTCATTGATCACGAAGTTCTATTATAGAATCTGTTGGATCACGTCTGTTAATTGTGTTTTTCAAAGCTGCCATTTTCTTCATTGCCTTCGGTCTGCTGGCTCTCTCAGTTTCTGAGACTGACGTGTTAAGAGCTTCTCCCGGGTGCAGATTTGTGTACGCTATACTTTTTTGCTCGCTGTGTTTTGAAGATATGTTGGTTGGTCCACCCCAGTTCACAATTGGTGTGGCAGCCTCTGTCCCCCTCGGAGATGGGGGTGTCCATGTGACCTAGTCCTGGCTAGGGAGATGTGGGCAGAAAACTCTGAGGACGTCTCCTCCTAAAAATGAAAGGAAGCTTTGTGGAGACCAAGCTTTACCCCTTGGCCCTTCCCCCTTCCTCATTTTGGGAAACAGGATGTAACTGGAGGCACCGCAGCTGTCTTGCAGCCACGAGAACACAAGCCACTTGCTGCCAAAAGACAGAATGTGGAACTCTGATGATTTCCTCAGGTTGGACTTCCAACGCTTGCTTCAGGACACAAACCCTATGTGCGGGTCACTACCTGTTAAGTTTTTGTTTGCGGGGCACCTGGGTGGCTCAGTCGGTTAAGCGTCTGACTTCGGCTCAGGTCATGATTTCACGGTTTGTAGGTTCGAGCCCCACATCGGGCTCTGTGCTGACAGCTCTTGCACTGTTTCTCTCTCTCTCTCTCTCTCTCTCTCTCTCTCTCTCTCACTCAAAAATAAATAAAATTTTAAAAAAAGTTAAAAAAATGTTTTCTCTAATTTGCAGCTAAACACCTACGAAAGCGCAGATGCAGTTGGCAAAGCTCTGTGATGGCTAGAAGTGAAATACAGGGGACTTTGGGGGGTCTCCATACATGCCTTTTTCTTGAATTCGATTTCTCATTATTACTACATTTGTTCCTTTTTTTAAAGTTTGTTTATTCATTTTGAGAAAGAGAGCGAGCGTGAGCAGGGGAGGGGCAGAGAGAAAAGGAGAGAGAGAATCCCAAGCAGGCTCCACGCTGTCAGCACGGAGCCCAGTGTGGGGCTCAAGCTCACAAAGCACGAGACCCTGACCTGAGTGAAATCAAGTCAGACGCTTACCCCACTGAGCCCCCAGGCACCCCTACATCTGTTCCTGTTTGTTAGCATTTGATTTAGCATGTTTTCTGTACCCCTAGGGATTTTTCTTTCTTTTTGTTGTGGTAAAACATACATACAGAATGCATCATGTTAACCATTTTAAGTACGCGATTCAGGGACGTGAAGAACATTCTCGATGCCACGCAACCATCACCACGGATACGGCATTTACCACTTTGGACTGCAGCACAACACGCATGTGCAAAAACACACCTGTGTTAGCGCCGGTGTCACCGATCCTCGCGCAGTGAGCGCGCCCCGCCGCCAGCAGCCCGCTCCCGGAGCCGCACGCCTGCCTGCGGCCCTGGGCCTGCCTTCATATTCCGGCTTGTGCAGTGTTCTCTTCCGGCGGCCGTGCAGGGAGCAGACACTCGGTCTCACGCTGGCATCAACAGCAACGAGGTTTAACGTTTCACACGACGGAGGTGGGCAAGCACTAGGGTTGGCGACTGAGGTGCAACAGCGTCTCCTGGACCTGCGGTCGTGTGCTGGGACTCACAGGAGAGGCGAGGCAGGGCCGGCTCTGCCCCCAGGCTGGGCGAGGTGGCTGCTGGATCCAGGCTTCCCACCCCAACTAGGCGAGATCCAGGGGGAGAACAGAGCACCTCCTCCAGGAGCAATCATGGAAACGATGGGCTTGTCCCGGAGTCCGATAGCACATGTCCCTTTGCATGCAGCGTGCACAACCGAACCCATGGCCGCCCCGCCCGGATCAGGCTCCAGCAGCAGAGGCACCGAGACTGGCCTGGGCTCTTCTTGGCACCTGGTGGTCTGTGGACCCCTTCTCGGAATCAGGTTTTAAAATACAGAAAACACATAGGATTATAAAAGAAACCAATCATGTTGAAATACAGTCATCAAAGTCTATATGATAGTTGAATGTCTGGTACCCATGTATATCAACATACCATCAAAATTGATATGTGTTTTTGAGCATCTTCATTAACACATTAAATAGCTACCAAAATTTGGAAGTATTTCAGGACATCTGCAGGACTTGCGGTGTGCTTTGAGGAGAAGTGTCATTTCAGGGAAGCCTTGCGTTCATAACCCACGGAAATGCCGAGTTGCAGTTGGCAACAACAGAGAAGAAGGGCGTGGCGGTGCAGTTCCGGCCAGGCTCCGGGGCCCTCGACCCCGTCCGGGAACGTCCACCGGCCCAGGTCGGGTGTGGGGTCAGCCTCCCTCACAGCGAGGGTCTGGGTTTCAAACTTTGATTTATCCCAAGTGTCTCTGCCTTTGAATGCACAGCTCTAACTTGTTAGCATTTATTGTGATGACCAGCGCACGGACACCGAGTCCTGTGAGCTCCTGCTGGGTTTTCATTTGCCTGTTTCCTGCCCTTGCTCTCCCCCTCCCACTCTCATTTCCTGTTCCTGTTCCTGTTCGATTCCAACCTTGTCTTCGTTCCAGTTTTTTTTTTTTTTCTAATGGTTCGAAAGGCTGACACCGTATTTCTGTTCGCCTGGTGGTTAAAAATTTTAGCACGCTCCTCTGAACCTACCTTTCCCTACCCATGTGGAGAATTAATCGGTACCCGGTTGTCCCCACGAATAAGACACATGTGGCAGTTTTATTTCCCTCCTCTCCCCACCCTGCCCAGGATGAGCTCATCTGGATTTTCCTCCCAGACTGTTGAGAGTATTTTCCGGCCTGAGTTCTCGGGTAAAAATAGTTTCACTGACTCCTGTAGGCCATGTCTTCCTCTTGGATTCATTTTTCGTTTTGCTAGAGCATATAATCTAGTAATTATGTCAGATAGTATTTGTTGGAAATAAACTCTCTGAACACTTGGCATGACCCAAAAAACTGTTTGTTTTTCCTCCCAGCTGAATGGCTGTTAGGCCTGGCAGAGAATCATAGGCTCAAATAATTTCCCCTCCAAACTGTGAAGGTGCCCCTGGATTGTTTGGAATCCAAAGTTGCTGATGTCTGACATCAGGCTTATCCTTTTCTTTCTTTTTTTGGAAGTAACATGTTTTTTTTTCCCACTGGGAGCTTTTATTTGCTCCCCTTGTCTGTGTTCCAAAGTCCTGTCATGTGTCTTCTTCAGGCCGGGGCGGTTTTCCTGTATTTTTTGTTGAAGGCAAGCTCCCCTTCTAGTCTCTGTCCTTTGGAATTCCTTTTAAATGACTGGATGTAGGAAACTGTGGAATTATTTTTCATGCTTCTTAAGTTTTCTTCCTACATTTAGAACTTTTTATCTTTTACTTTGCGTTCTAGAGAATTCTTTAGCTTGACTTCCCAGCTCACCAGTTCCTGGCTCAACTGTTTCTTTCTTTCTTTCTTTCTTTCTTTCTTTCTTTCTTTCTTTCTTTTTTAACATTTATTTATTTTTGAGAGACAGAGAGAGACAGATCATGAGCAGGGGAGGGGCAGAGAGAGAGACACACACAGAATCGGAAGCAGGCTCCAGGCTCTGAGCTGTCAGCACAGAGCCTGATATGGGGCTCGAGCCCACAAACTGTGAGATCATGACCTGAGCAGAAGTTGGACGTTCAACCGACTGAGCCACCCAGGCGCCCCTGGCTCAACTGTTTCTGCTTTATTTCTTGGCCCACCTATTGAGTACTTTTTCTCCATTTTTTTAAAAAGTAGTCTCTACGCCAAACGTGGGGCTCAAACTCACCACCCTGAGACCAAGAGTCGCTTGCTCCACTGATACAGCTGGAGGGGCGCTTCTGAGTATTTGTTATTCCAATGTCCAAATTTTTTATATCCCAAGATAGTTGACTTCTGGAAAGTATCTTTTTAAACTCATTTTTTCCACAACAAACATAGTTTTGTTGTTTTTTTCCCCCTCTAAATATGTAAATAACAAATTCTTATAAAAATTTGATACGTAAAATTATTTTTAAAAAAAGCAAAAATCATCTGAGAGTTTGCTTCCCCAGATGCTGTTTTTATTTATTTTTTATTTATTAAAAAAATTTTATGTCTTTATTTTACTTTGAGAGACAGTGACAGCGAGTAGGAGAGGGGCAGAGAGGGAGGGAGGCACAGAATCTGAGCAGGGGAGGGGCAGAGAGAGAGACACACACAGAATCGGAAGCAGGCTCCAGGCTCTGAGCTGTCAGCATAGAGCCCGACACGGGGCTCGAACCCACAGACTGTGAGATCATGAACTGAGCTGAAGTGGGACGCTCAATGGTCTGAGCCACCAAGGCACGCCCCCCCCAGATGCTGTTTTTAAAGAATAAACTCTCTTTTCTCTCTGATACTATGACTGATGCTGTTTTATTTTATTTTTAAAAGATTTTATTTTTAAGTAATCTCTGCACCCAAGGTGAGGCTCGAACCCACAGCCCTCAGATCAAGAATCCCACGCTCCACCGACAGAGCTGGCCAGGTGCCCCCTGATGCTGTTTTAAGTGTTCTTTGTGTTCTGGAAACTCCTGCTTCTTCATGTGTTAGCACAAGCTTATGTATCTCTCACCTGCCCCGGAGCAGGTCCTCCAGTTGGGGATAGGAAGCCCTACCTACAATGCGTGGCTTCCACGGCTGCTGTGACCGTCCCCACTCCGGCCACGGGAAGGGGAATCATGGGAAAATGGCTCACGAGAGGCCTCTGCGCTAGCGTGAAGCCGGCACACGTTTGCTTCTCCCACAAGCTGTCGGACAGGACTAGTTACCTGGTCATGCCAATTGCAAGGGAACCTGGGAAATGCAGTGCAGCCAGGGGCCCAGTGGCGGCCATCTGGGACCCCTGCAGTCTGCCTTCTGGGCTCCAGAGGTCCATGAGCACCTGGCCTTTGCACCTTCCCGCCCCCCCACCCCCCAGGGACAAAAGCACCTCGTCTTGAGGGAGATGGCCCAGCGCAAAGGCCAAGTCTCTCGAATATGTGCAACCTCCCACTGGGTCCAGCCGTGCGCTGCCCTGGGCCATCTGCCAGATTAGCTGTCCAGCGGTCTGTCCCTGCCCCCTCCAATCGGGTCTTTCATCCGATCTTCACTGCAGCCCCCCTTCACCACCCCCCCCCCCACTGCCTTTCGGCTGAGCTGTCTTCACGGAAGGCCCCCGAGCGACATCAGTCTGCTCTCCCACTGCTTGAGGTATAAGGACTTGGCTCTTCCAGCCTGTGGGTCCCAGGTCTGCAGGCCTCTCTGAGTGCAAGTGGCCTTGCTTTCTGGTCACGTCACAGTGAAGCAGCTGGGACCTGCCGATGCGCACTCGCGCTCGGGCCCTTGTCTATCCCGGCCCCAGTTTTCCCCAACGTCGCCGCGACATAACAAGTGAAGAGTGTTATTAATTCCAGCTCACCATATCCGTTTCCCTGTCATCCACAAGGCAACCACTAAGCCAACACCACATATTTTAGGGCTTTGTCACACCCGCCCCCGGGCACCCACTTCTGTATTAGTTAGGATGGGCGTATTAGTCAGCTGTTGCCACAGCAATGCTGCATAACAAACCACTCCAAAGTTCCATGGCAAAACAACAGTCACTGATGCCCACACTCACAGAGCTCAGGGCCGCTGCGGGGTGGGTCCAGGCCTGCTCCGGGGTTCCCTCATGCCCCTTGGACCGAGGCTTCCCGTTAGCGCACGGCGGTCTCCCCTTCGCTCTTCCACGGGCAGTCTTCCTCTGAACACGGCTGACGGCGCCAGTGCATTCTGCGCTCGTTTCACACCTGCCAGGCACCTGTTGGCCAAAGGAGTCACACTGCCAAGTCCAAAGTCAAGGGGAAGGGTATGTCCCACTCACCCAGAAGCCGTGGCATGGAGGGAGATGTGGAATTCTAGTGCAGGGCGGCGAGGAAACGGGGATCACAGGAGGCCCAATCCCTGGAGGTGCACAGATCCCGCTGTGACAACGCAAACAGAAGAGAAGCTTCTTTCTGGAGAAGCCACAGAAAAGGCTCCCATATGGCGGCGGCCTTAATTCCTGCCTTTGTTCACAGCCCCAGACTGATGGCGACTGGCAGTCTTCGAAGCTTCCGGTCCCTGGGGGCTGCCACCATTCAGGCCCACAGGAGGGGGCTGTGGCCGGTGGTGGGAGTGGCACCTGTCACATCTGCTCAAGTTCTCCTCCAGAGGGCTGGGTCTCGTGGCCACGCTCACTTGCCGAGGAATTTGGGAAGTGGGACGGAGGCCGAGCGTGGAGGACAGCTGCAGACTCAGCCCCGTCCACGCGCTAGTTCATCCGTGGTGTTTGCTACTTCCCACGGGGGACGGCGGTCGCCAGTCTGCGCTCTTCATTCGCCACGTTTTCTGTTTGTCCATCAGCAAGTTGTCGGTGGCCTCTTGCTATGTGGAGGGTCCAGCAGGCTGCTAAGGGCATCCGTGACCGCTCAGGGGACATGGGACCCCTGCTCCTTCCAGGCAGTAGTCACCAACAGGGTTTCTTCTCTGTCCACTGTCTGCTGCTCAGCACAGCCCTGGGGGGAGCTGTCCCCCCAGGGAGCACCCGGACAGTTGCCCCGGCCCTCTCAGCTGCTGCCTCGGAGCCCCTGTCACCTGCCAGCACTTGCTGCCTGTGTGCCTTTGGCTTGGTTTCCCCTCTCAGGCCAGAGCGATCCCCCCCCCCCAACTCTCCAGAACCCCTGGGGATTTCTGGCCCACTGAGAACACTCCTCTTGTTCTCCTGGTTAAAACCGATTTAAATTTTTTTTTTTGTCATTTTCAGGCATTGAAGGTGGGCGTAGAGAGACTGCTAAGAAGTATCTAGACCATCATCTTTATTCAATCTCTGTGGCATCTAAACCCATTCAGTTCTCAAGACTTGGATGCTTAGTCCGTGGGAGCAGAATTTCCAAGGACAAGTTGATGGGGTCTGTGGGCAGCAACAGGGGCTGGGCCTGGGAGGGCTGCTGCTGGCCTTCTTGGGCCTGCCTCAGGATCCCCGTGACCTGGAGAGGAGAACCCCAAAATGGGGACTTAGCAGTCGCAGTCTTGTGGCCTTAGAAATGGAGTCGCACGATGACTTTGGTGACACGTGTTCCAGTCACGTGGGGACTGAGAATCCTCAGGCCAAACCCAACAAGCCCTGGGACGTTTGTGACGTTGCAGATCCCTCTACCAAGCAGCACCTTCCTGTGGTCTCAACTCCCCCAGGGAAGGTCCCCATCCTGCCAAGGGCACATTCCCAATCTCTACCTCAGTGCTTTGAGCGCGAACCACCAGCAGGTCGCCATGCTCCGGATTCTGTTTCGGGTTGTTTGGGATTTCATTTTGAGCTGAGATTTGGAAACCAAGGCAAGTTTGGAAGCCTCCCTGAGGCCCAGGGCCATGCGTTGTGGTCATCTCTCCACACCGAATGGAGACGAATTGTGTTTACTACTTTTAAAGATTTTTCTTTTAATTTTTTAACGTTTATTTTATTTTTGACAGAGAGAGACAGCATGAGTAGGGGAGGGTCAGAGAGAGGGAGACACAGAATCGGAAGCAGGTTCCAGGATCTGAGCTGTCAGCACAGAGCCCGACGCGGGGCGCGAACCCAGGAACTGTGAGATCATGACCTGAGCCGAAGTCCGATGCTTAACCGACTGAGCCAGCCAGGCGCCCATGTGTTTACTACTTTTAAAGAGGATTCAGGACTGGGTGGGTAGAAGTTTTCCATGAAGACGCCCACCTGCTTTTTGTCTGTTTCCCCTGGAAAAAGGAGACCAGAAGGAGCACCTTGGCATCCTGGAGAGGGTTTGTCACCTCCTCCCCGTGAGGAGGCAACAAGGGCACTATGAAGGGGTCAGAGCCTTTCTCACCCCAACAGGGCTTGGATGGGGGCGCAGGCAGAGGCCTTCCCTTCCCCCACTCCTCTAGGAGCGGGAAGGGGCCCGCCTGCCCGGGGGACACAGCGGGGACACAAAGCGTAGCAGGCACGCAGCCCCGGCTGCGGAGACTTCAGATCCGAGGCCCTGCGTGCCAGCTCTTGGCGTCCTGAGAGCTTCCCCTCAATATGACCCAGTTCAGGGGGACAGGGGGCGGCTCCTTATTCGGGATGATCCTGAGAGCCACCAGGCAAGGAGTGTGGCCAGAACTGGCTCCTGGGCCCCAATCCCGCCCCAGGGGGCCCAGGCCAGGACGGAGGCGCCTCTCAGCAGCCACCTCCCTGGGGGCACCGGCGTTCCCTCCCGGAGGGCTGCATTTCTCCGCAGGTCCTCGGAGAGACGCACGCGGCCCAGGGCGCGCGGAGCGCACCGGGCTGCAGGCCCAGAGCTGTTCTGGGGCCTCGGGCTCCGGGACCCGCGTGCGGCGGCGTCCGCTCCTCCGCACCGCGGGGCGCTGGGACGCGCAGCGGGGGCCACCCCGAGCGGGGAGACAGCCCTTGCGGGTTGCGGCCACGAGGCACTGGTCCCCGAGCCTTCGTCCGGACCCCGAGCGCGGGCCTGCAGGACGCCGCGCGGCCGCGCACGGACACCCGGGGCCCGGCGCCGCCCCACGCGGCCCGTCCGGCCAGCCCATTGGCCCAGACGCGCACCGCCCGCCTGTCCGCGCAATGCCATTGGTCCGAGCCCGCGGCCCAGACAAAGGGAGCGGCGGCGGCGGGCGGTGATTGGGCCGGGCACGGCGGAGGGGCGAGGCGCGGAAGGAAGGGGAGAGGGGAGGGGCACCGGGCGCGCGGGGGGCGGGGGCGGTGAGCGCGGGGTGTGCAGGGGGAGGACTCCCGCGCGGAGGCGGGGCAGGGGCGGGGGCGGGGCGGGGCGCCCCGGAGGGCGGCGGCCGCAGGGCGCGGGGCGCCCGCCCGCCCCTCCGCCCGCCCCTCCGCCCAGCACCCCTCCCGCTCCGGGGCTCCTGCCCGGACCGCGGCCGCCGCCGCCTCCTCGTCTTCCCCGAGGGCTCCGCGCCCGCCGCTCGGCCGAGAACGCGGGAACGCGGAGCCCCGGCCGAGAAGGATGCGCCCGGACCGGGGATAGGACCTTGCCCAGCGGCGGGACGCGCCTCTCCCCGGGCTCGGCGCCTCCTTTCCGGCCTGCGGGGCCGCCGTGATCCTCTGCGGGGACGGCGCCCGGAGAGGAGGCGCGGGCCCTGGCGCTGGAAGCTGGACGCAGCGCCGGGACAGGAAGCTCCTCGCGCTTCCTGGAGAGTTGACTCGGAGGGGTGCGTCGCCGGGGAGGGAGGGACGGGCCGTGGGGCGACCGGCCGGGCGGGGAGTGGCTTCTGGGGGCCCCCTAGCCAGCGGAGGGCCCGCGAGGCCGCCCTCGGAGCGCCGCCAGGTACGTGCGTTTCCTTGTTTCCCGCGCGCCCAGAGCGCACCCGGGTAGAGACCGAATAAAAACCCGGTTGGTGTGTAAGAGCCTTTCGCTGCAAGCGTGTCTTTCTGCAGGGCTCAGGGAGCGCCGCTAAACGCGGGGACTGACGCCGACCCGGATGGCGCCTGCAGCCCCTGCGGGTGGACTGTCCTCCGCTCCACCTCGGGGCCGGGAGCTAGTGCCCTTTTGGAAAAATGTGTCGTTTTTTCCAGGTTCCGTTTAATTCACCGAAGAGATCACGAGCCCTGCGTCGGTCCCAGAGCTGGGGCGACTGGGCTTTGTTTCCTGCCGTCTCTTAACCCTTATACCCTGGAAAACCCGGATTCTTTTTAGAGCCGCGGTGCTCAGTTTGGGGGAGGGTGGGAGGAAACTCGGAATGGGGAGACCCAATCTCGGCCCCATGCTGGGCGGGCAGCTCCCCTTGTTCTGTGCAGAGCCCCTCCTAGCTCCAGGAGCCCCGGACTTGCCAGTTAGGGTAGGCCCGTGGGCTTTGAGGTTTTTTTTGGGGGGGGGCGTATAGGGGAGGCCCGGTAGCCGTCCTGGGCCGGGCTCCTTCCCCTCCCCCATGCCTACGTCAAACAAAAGAAGTCCTCTGAGAATCGTTTTGGGGGGAGAGCTCTTCTGAATGTGAACCTGTACCCCCCCCCCGCCGCCGCCGCCCCTGTTCTTAGAATGAGACGAAGTCTTTACAACAAAGAGGAGGGAGGGTTGGAGAGAGTTGAAGGAAAGGGCGCGCTTTTATTTGGGGACACTTTAAGGAGGAGAATGCACCTCTTTCTCCCCACTTTCCCACCTGATCGATGGGGCTTTAGGTGATGTTTGGTTGGGGTGTTTTTGTTTGGAGACCATAGTCGTACGTGGGAAATTGGAAATTCGGCCTCTACCCGGTGGGGGAAAAATCCCCCATGGAGTGAAATGTATTCCTTGCCGTTTGGGGGAAGGCTGAAAATTAATAAGCGATTTAATGGTTAACGCAGATGGGGTGATTTTGTGCCCTTTTCTCCCGCTCCGCCACCATAAATTAGAACAAAGGGCCTAGGCGAAAGGGGTGGGGGTTCGAATGGGGCACGCTATAAAAAATGCCTGCCCTCCCCGGTGTACACCCCAGTATTCCCGGAGTTTGGGCTGGAAAGAAAAGGAGGCCCCAGCCCGGGGTGGGGCTCCGCGTGGTTACCTAGCTCCGGAGACCCTCCTGCAGGCCGTCCCAAGTCGTGGTTTCCGGGCTGGGGAGAGGGGGCCCCGGGGTCAGCAAAGGCCCCTCCTGGGGCAAAGTGCGCGGTTTCGGTTTCCACCTTCTCGGGACGCAGAGCCGGGGTTCACCGCGCGCGTCCCCGCTCGCCCCGGCGTGGCGCTCCTCGGCGCAGACCCGCATCCACCAAAGCCCGGGAATAAAACTCAACAAACCATAAAGGCTCCCGATTCCAGGAGAAAAGGCGCCGAAGATTTATGGTCCCCCGAATTCCCCACACTCTAATTATCCCCGTTTTTAGTTGACTTATGGGTGGTGACCACGAAAGTCATTTTCCATTTTAGAATTTTTTTTTTTAACATGAAAAAGGCAAGTTTCACTCCTTTCTTACCCGCTTGGGCGGATCTTTTATCTTGTGGGAAGAAAAGAAATCGGGCCTCCCTCTGCTTTCTCTACCACCTCCGCTGGGGCCCAACCAACCCCCTCCAGAGCAATTTAGGGGAAAGTATTATTTTTTCTTTCTCCCCCCGCCCAAGGGCATTCACAGGGATTCCTTCTAAGGAGCCCTGCCTGGTGGCGCCCTGGATGCGCCCCGGACTGCGCAGGGCTCGGAACCCTCTCCGGGGTCGCGGCCCCCCACCCTAGGCCAGTGGCGCCGGGTGAGCCGGGCCGGAGAGCGAGTCCCCCACGGTGCCAGTGTGCTCACCCTTCATCTTTCACCTTCCTGGGGACCCACGCAAGGTACGAGTCTGGGGCGTCGAGAGGCCCCCACCGTGCTGGGGGGGGGGACCCCCACCGATCCCTCGTCGCTGCCTGGTGGCCCCATCCCCCACCCCCCCATCCTCCCTTTGTTTGCTCCTCCGGACACGGAGTTGAAAGTGGCAGGAATAAAATAATTAGATGGAAGTCAAAGATTAGGCGGGGTGCGCTGGCCGCCGCCGCGAGGCCTGGCCGACACTCCGCCGCCGCCTCGTAAATCTCGGCGGGCCTGACAGAAAGCCGCGTCCTCCGGTTACCTGGGAGTTTGGAGCCTCTCGATCTGCTCCTTGCCGTCCCCCCAACACCCCTCTTCGGGAGCGCGCGGGTGGAGAGTCCTTGGGGGCCCCGACTTCTGGCCGGCGCACGAGCACCCCGGCCCCGGCCTGGAGTCTGTTAATTCTCAGAAATGGATGAAGGTGTCGCAGGGGGAGGGTGTGGTCTGGCCGGCGAGGGCCCGGGACCCCGGGACCCCGGACCCCCGTCCAAGGAAAAGCAGCCCATACCCCCACCCGGTTTGCCAACCAAATTACTATAATTAGGGTGCTGCACGTCCCCTGCCCCGCGATGCCCGGGGAGGGGGTGGGGAGGGGACGCAGATGGGTTGGGGGCGGATTAACCCCTCGCGGACGACTCCTTTGTCTGGCCCGGCCACTGCGGCCACCAGCCGACTGGCGCGCTGCGCCCGAGGGTCCCCGCACCGGTGCGGGCCGGAGCGAGCGGGGCTCCCGAGGCCCTTCTCTGGCCCAGGTGTGCAGACTGCGGGCGGGGACGCTGGACGTCGGTTGGGGCTGAGCCACGAGGTCCCAGCACTGGGACCGGCGGTCCCGGTGTCTGGTCTTACGGGCCCACGTGCGCTCCCCCCGGAGCTGCGCCCTATAGACGCCTCCAGCCACGGGGCCGGAGAGAGCTGGAGGAAGTCTTGGCCCGCTTAGATGGCTTTAAAAACTCGAATTAATTGGTAAAATAGTAGCCGCGCTTCCCAACACGGAGAAGAGGTTGAGGGGGGAAAGCCTTTTTTTAATTATACCCCCTTGCTGTGGCCGTTGTACCTGACCTTTTCCTACTATTAAAAGAAATGTTGCCACATTTAATTTTTGTTGCCATGAGATATGGAGAGGGTAGCCCAACATTTTGAAGTAATTTGATAAGCCTTCAAGTAGCAAATCCGAAAGGGGGGCTGGCGGCCCAGGTATAGTTGCTTTATAACCTGAATTTACAATGAAAGCATTCTCCTTTATGGATATAATAGATTAGATTTCACAACTTAATTCTCCGGAATGGCTCCGTTTAAGGGAGCTCCGGCTGATTTTATTACGCCAAGCCAAATTGGATGTTTGTGGTCTTAACGAAAAGCGATTGTGACATAAAATATATAATTTTTAAAGTAAAAAAAAAAACACAAAACAACAAAACAGCGAGTTCGACCCCGTCCCCTCCTCTCTCCATCCTTCCGACTCACCCCCCGGCTCCCGGGTTTGGGAAATACCGAGAATTATTTGTTTGTTGATTTCGGCCCCAGAGACAGGAACTCACACCCGGGGCGGGGGGAGGGGCGCCCGGAGCCGCCCGCCTCGCGTCCCCTGCGGCCTCCCCGCCCGGCGCCGCCGCCAGCCCCGTACGGGCACGCGGTGCCCTTTCCCCGGGAAGGCTTGGGGCCGCCCCTCGGCGTCCCCCGGAACGTCGCAATTCCCGGCCCTGGCTCCGCAGTGTCGGGCCGTCGGAGCATCCGCGGGGGCCGGAGCGTCTGCGCGGGACAGCGCCCCCCCCCCCCGCAGGACCCTCGGCCGGACGGCGGGGACGGAGCCGGCTCGGCCTCGCTACCGAGTGCGACCCGCCTGCGCCCCCGCAGCGCCTGCTCCGCGCCCTCCCGGCCGCCCTGCGCTGGCAGAGCCCGCTGCGCCCTCCGCTCCGGACCCCGTGCGGCCCGCGGGGAGTGGGCGTCAACTCGAAGAACTTTCCAGGCCCAGCCGGCCCCCGCCTCTAAGCCGACGCCGGAGCCCACGCTCCCTGCACCCCGCGGAGAAAGGCGCGGCCCGCGTGGCGCGCGGAAGACCGAGGGGCGGATGGGGTCTTGCCGTCCAGCCCGGGCCTGGCTCGCCGGCGCCCGCGGCCCATTCTGCTGTCACTTCTGATTGAGGTCGGGCTCTGCTTCCCCGGCGGCGGCGGCACCCTCCCCCTCCCCCATGTGTTGGGTGCTTTGTTGGACACCGAGTTAGCCCCCCGAGCCTCCCCGGCGCGCAGTCTCCCTTCCCGGTCGGCCTCCCGGCCGCTGCGACAGCCCCGCAGGACAGGCCCTCGCCCGAGGCTCCGGCCACGACTGGGCAGCCGGGCGCGCGCCCCGGTCCTAGGGGGCGGCAGGGCCGCCGGGCCGCGAACCCCCCGGCGCCCTGGCTGCGCGTGGCTGGCGGGTGTGGATGCCGGTGCGCGCGCCTTAAATTAGATCTTCGCGCCGCCTGACCTGGTTTTTTCCCGGCCCGATCACGGCAGCAGCTGTTTTCTCCAGAATTCCTGCTGCTGGGGGAGGGGCGTTATTATTATTATTTTTCGGTTGTCACAACCTCCTGGAAAAATTCCCTGGCCTCAGAAAGTGTAACAATAGCCCATCGGATTTCTGGAGGAAGCGCCACCTCCCCTGCTTTCTGCCGGGGACGCCTTTGCCCTCAGGCTGCTGCGGGGACCTCCCCTGCCCCTACCTCAAACCCCTGCTGGGCCGGCAGCTCTGGCTTCCAAATCTGCCAACCCTTGGGGGCCCCAGCGCTCTGAACTGGGGAGACAGTGGCCTTGTCCAACAGAGGAGATGCTGGGGGGATGAGGGAGAGCCTTCCCACCTGGCCCCTAACCAGAGTGTCCCCTCCCCAGGAATCATTCCTGTTTGCTTTCAGGGTCAGTGATAGCCCAGAGGCAGTTAAAGATTAATGGGTCTGGGGCCCTGGGGGCCGAGGTGGGGGGGCACTTGGGATGGAGTCTGGCACTCGTCCCTCTCTCAGTTGGGCACTTAGGCTGCACCCCAGCCCCAGGGTTGAACGGAAGGTTTAAGAGAACTGCACTTGCGTGTTCACCGGTGCAGCAGGGGGGAGATTGGGGAGCTCAGTTGCCAACTGCAGCCTTTACTGGCTTTCAGCTTCACCCCTGCAGACTCCTGGTGCATGGTGTAGAAAGAGGAGGGGCTTCTGGCCCTCCTGGTGCCTCCATAGTGGCAGGAGAGGCCCAGAAGAGTGGCCGTGCCCACGAGGGGCCAGGGAAAGCCAGGCCAGCCAGCTGGTCTCGTGGTGTGTGGCTGATCTGGGCCTCCGGTGTCAGCCTTGCCAGGTCAATCCCATTCTGCTTCTCTGTCGCTGGGGCTGAGTGTGGGGGGCTGCCAGGGCCCTTACACGACCGTCTCTCGCCCTCCTTGTTCAGGAAAGAGAGTGGGGAGGTCTCGGCCCCCACCTCTCCTGGCCCATCCACGGAGGTCTGTCTTCCCAGGGCCCCCTGCTGCATCACTCAGGAGGCGGGGTCTCCGTCTGTAGCCTCTAGGACCTTCCCCGAAGCCTCTTGTTCTGCCCATAAATTCACGTATGCTTGCGCTACGCCAGGTGCGTGGATGTGACATCCAGCGCCCCCCAGTCCGCGTGGACAACAGGAGTTGAACTTTAGTCTCTAGGCAATTAAGGCGGCAGGGACTATACTTCATTAATGGTTGTTATGCAATAAAAGCGATAAAATGGCCCCTACTTACGATTTAAAAATGCAATTTATTTTAATTTACGTTTTTAAGTACTTCTAGGGCTTGATGGGGGCAGCTAGGGGGTCGCCAGAGGGGCCGCAGCCCCTGCACTGGAGGGACAAGGAGTGGAGGAGCCAAAATTGGCCGGGGGCAGCAGGAGACACAGAGGAAGCTGCACCTGCAGGCCTCAGCCTTAGGCTGGCAGAATATTCTGGGCTGCCTTTTTTTAAAAAGCGGTGAAGGGCACCTCGTGGCTCAGTCTGTTAAGCGTCCGACTTCGGCTCAAGACATGATCTCATGGTTCCTGAGTTCGAGCCCCGCGTCGGGCTCCATGCTGACAGCTCAGAGCCTGGAGCCTGCTTCTGATTCTGTGTCTCCCTCTCTCTCTGCCCCTCCCCTGCTCATGCTCTCTCTCTCTCTCTCTCTCTCTCTCTCTCTCTCTCAAAAATAAACATTAAAAAAAGGGTTTTTTTAAATAAATTAAATAAATAAAAAATAAAAAAGCGGTGAAAAGTCACTCCGAGGCCTTGTCCTTCTGCTCCTGGGCGCTGCGGAGTGGGCCTGGGGAAGCATTCCTGAGCCAGACATCTGGAAGCTTGCTGGGCAGGGCTGTCCCCCGGGGGCCCTGGGACCTTGGGTACAGGGGTCCCCCGTCCATCCCATGGGAAGAAGGGCGGGTTCCTCGGGTCCAGAAGCAGCCTGCCGGGTGCTCCCCCCACTGTCAGGAGCCCTACCCTGGCTCAGCCCCCCTTCTCTTGGCCTTGTGGGAGGATCGCATTCCCATTTCTGAAGCCTCTGGAGGACCAGCAGCCTTATCTGCAATGCCAAGGCCTGAGAGCCCAGACGCCCCTGCAGGTGTGTCTCCTTGCTTTCCTTCTGCACCCCTGCACACCGTCCCCAGCCCATACACAGACTGCAGGGCAAGGCCAGAGCCGCCTCGGGGGACCCATGAGAGGCGGTAGCCAAGGCTACCAGAGTGGAACCCAGCATTGAAGTGGAGGGGCTTGGCTTTGCACAAAAGAGGGAAAGAAAGGACGTGTAGGACCAGGACTGGGGACCATCCGGCAGGACATCTGAAACCCTGAAGCACACTCTGGCCCTGGTTGTCACAGGATCCAAGGCCACCAGCTCCTGCCATCCAGACCTGGTGCTAAACTGTCAGCTTTGTCGTTCACACGTGTACACTGTGAGAGCCAGGGCTCCCCGCCCAAACTACCACCCCGGCCCCCAGCACACTCACACACACACACGCACACACGCTTTAGCAGCCGCCATGGCCAAGAAGAGCAGGCAGCCTTGCCCTCCTGCCCCTTGCTAGTGGCCATGGGTGGGCAGGGGGTGGGGGCGACCCTCCAAGCCCCTGAGGGTCATGGAGTCTACACCCGCTTCCCCACACACCCCTCGCAAGGACTGTCCTGGGTCTCTGCCTGCCTATCCGTTTTACTCTGGGCGCCTTGGCTTGCTGAGTTAATTGGCAAACTTCCCCAGAAGTAAACTTGAGGATGGAAATTAATAATTTTCCTGGCATTGAACTCATTGCTAATCATGCCAGCTGGGAGGAGGGGGCCTGGGTGCACCAGGACCCCTGAAAAGCCATTAGCATGAACAAGGCCTTCTGGGGGGCCAGGAGTCCCTCGCGCAATTTAGGGGCTCTGCAGCCCCAATGCCCGGGTGTAACCACTACAGCCGTGTGGGTGCTTTGGAAGGCTTTGAGCCACTCCTGCACCCCACCCCCACCTCGGGTCTCTTGCTGTGTGACCTGGGCCTAATGGAGTGTTCTGGGGTGCTTTCAGCTGGCATCTCTTACAAGGAAGAGACCTTCACTAGAGAGGGGTGAGAAGGGGGGAGCTCAGACTGGAGCCCAGAGACCTCCAGGCTGTGGATGGTGGGGGGCTGGGTGGTTGGAGACAAGTGACCATGAGCTTACTGGTCCAGTCAAGGCAGAGGGTGCCTGGTGCTTGAAGACCTCGCCCCGGGACCCCCGTCCTATAAAGAGGCAGAGCCCCTTTCCTTGCATTCAAGGGCTCGGGGCTGGACAGGGCCTGTCTTGTCGGGGTGGTGTGGGGGAATTAACACTCCCGCAAAACAGGCTTGTGCTCGGGTCTCCGCAGCCCCAGGAGTGGGGAGGGCATGTCGCCAGCGGCGGGGTTCCCAACAGCCGCTGTGCTGGCTGCTCCGCTGGGCCTCTGGGGCCTTCTGAGAGCTGTGGTGAGGCAGGGCTGCTCCGGGGTCCCTGGTGAAAACCGACGCCCGGGTCCTACCCTGGAGAGCGGCCTGGGAGGTGTGGGTGTGACCAGCAAGTACTCGGGATGGTTCCGACCCAGGCAGTCCAACTACCGCCCGGCAGGCCTGGGTGGGCCGCAGGGTCAGTACTGGGAGGCGGTGGGCAGGGGGTGCTCCTCACACAGGAAGCGTTGGTTGCAGACGGATGGACTGCGGGGGGCTGAGGTCTGCCCGGCACGAAGATGGTTTCCTCGGCCCTCTTGCGGCGCACGCCGCCTGCTGCAGACAGAGCTGGCCCCGCTGGAAATTTTCCTCCGCGAACCCGAGGTCAGAGCACGCTCAGAGGGAGGCAGACAGGGGTGGGGGGTGGGAGAGAGGGCTTCCTGGCCTCTTCCCTGCAGGGACACAAGAAGGCCTCCGCCCCGTAACTGGGGCGAGGGCAGGGACGGCCTGGATGGGGCCCACCCCGAAGTCCAGCCTGCCGGCACCTCCGTGCTGCCGACATGGGGCCAAAACGAGGCCGGAGGGGCCGGGATTCGATGGAGGAGCGGGCGGTGGCCGGGCGGGAACCCAGCAAGCCCCCCTTGTGCTCCCGGCCTGGGCTGCCTCCGCCCACGGGCCTTCGCTCACCGGGCAGGTGCAGACACCAGCCCCCTCTGTCTGCCCCCTCGCGGCGCTGGCCTTGGTGGGCTCCTGCTGGGGCCTGCCGCACCGCCAGCCGCGTCACCCTGGCGGGACCGCCAGACTGCTTGGTCCAGAGGCCACACGGCCACGGCCACGGGCCAGGAGAGGGAGAAAGAGGAAAGCAACCGGCTCTGGCCGGCGCCTGCACTCGCTGCATTTACAGCTTCGGCCCTGTGGGTCCCCGCGGCTGCCCTGCCATGGAAATCACGTTAAAGTAGAAGACAAGAGGCACAGAGAGGTTCCGTAACTTGCCTGAGGCCACACAGCAGGATTGAGCCAGGTCTGTCTGACTGGGAAGCCTGCCTTTGTCCAACGTATGACATATTGCAGCACCCTGGCAGGGCACCCAATGGGTCCCTCCTCCCACTGGGACTGCGTCCCTGGCCCTGAGCCGCACAGCTGACCTGGCTTCCTGGGCTGGGCAGCCTGGGTGCGCTGCTTCTGAGGGCGAAGGGGCTGGTGCCTTGCTGCACAGCTCTGGGGCCTGGAGTGGGCCCCGGGTGCCGGGGGTGGGGGGAGGCTCCGCCGCGGGGACGTCGCTAGGAAAGGGGATCCTCCCGGAGAACACGGACCACTCTCTGTCCTGCACACCTGCACGGGGTGCCCTGGTCAGGTCGGCACAGGACCCCCTGCTCAGTGCCACTCCTGGCCCCCCGCCCCACCCCATGACCGAGGCCTCAGGCACCGGGCTGGGCCCGCCTCGGTCACTGCAGGTAATGATGTCCCGGCCTCGGGACAGCTGGGAAGAAGCCTCTATGGGCTTAAGGCTACTTTGCAGACATAGCCATCCTGGCAGGGCGCTCGCCCTGAGGACGCCCCCGGGCACCCGGGGGTGGAGGTGAGGCAGAAGCATGGGAGCAGAGGGGTGCGGGCCGGCTCTCTCCTCCCCACCCCAACCTCTAGCTACACCAAGTCCTGCTCGTCCTGCCCCCGATGTTGGGTCGGGTCTCTAGCTCAAAGTCCCCTTGTCAGCCTGGTCCCTTATGTGTCACCGCTCCACCCCGGCCTCCCTGAGCCGGCCTGTCTCCCCACTGGTCCTCATCCATCCGAGGCCCACACGCAGCCAGGAACCCACAAACCATCCCCAGGCTCCAGGCCTAGCAGGCCTCTGTCCTCCCTGGCCCCATCCCAGCCCTGGGATGGCCATCCCCATGTCGCACGGTGGACATTCAGAGGGCGGTGGTCTGCGGGGGAGACCTGGGAGCCAGGGGGGACAGCGGAATGCACCTCCCTTCCCTGACAGGCGCGGGAGCAGGCCCAGCTGGGGCCATCATCCTTTGTACCCCCATTCTGGGGCTTGGGATCTGCCGTTTGGTGATGCTTTCATCGAAATGGAATTTGGTCTATGCTTGTTTATCGATTTGAGCTACAGGCCTGATGGGCGTGGCTTGCAGGCACTGCCCCGCCCTGCTGCGTGTTGCTGCGGGGCGGGGCGGCTGCTGGTCCTGTGGCCTGCACCCCAACGTGGGTGAGGACAGGAGGGGTAGAAGTGGGCTGTGCACCCCTCACCCCAGCTTGGGCCGCAGTTCTCACAGCTCGTGCCCTCCCTGGGCTCCAGGATGCCTTCTCTCCTGGCCCTCCCTCCCCTCCCCGGGAGAGTGATGTCGGCAGCCCTGCCACTCCTGCACTCAGTCCTGCAGCAGGCGTCCCCACACCTCCCTGGCGGGGGGGGGGCCCTTCCGGGGCCCCTGCAGAACCACAGCGCACGCTGAGCTGATGGCCTAGAGCCCGCTGACTCCCCCTCCAGCCGCAGCACCTGGGGAATCTGTCAGAGAAGAGCTTGGGAAATCAATGATGCCTTCCCTCCCCAGACCCAGACCCCCTCATCCCTCCCCACTCCTTCCCGGGCACTGGCAGCTGCAGAGCCAGGAATCCAGGCTGCTCCCACCTTCCTCCTGGACGGTCCTACCCTGTGCCCCGGGGGCCCTTGGCCCACATCCTTTGATCCTCCTTGAGACCCTGCTTAGGGAAAGGGTGTGCAAGTCCTGTCTGGATTTCCCTGCTGCTCTTCTGCCCTGGCCCTCCAAGGAACCCTGGCCTGAGCCCCACGCCCCTTGGTCCTCAGGCGTTCCGCCCCTCACTTCGAGCCGTCCCAGGTCCTCCTGTCTGCTCCCTGCGGGGCCCTGGCTCAGCTCAGAGGAGACAAGACAGGCAGGTGTCCCCTCGAGGAGCACTGGGTCCACATAGGACAGATCCATGAGCGATGGCTGCTGTGGGACCTGGGTGTGGCAGACAGCGCCCCTTGGAGCCCCTGCAGCGGCAGATGGGAGGCCAGCGGTGTTTCGGAGACGGGCCTCAGCCTTGACCGACTCACTCCACCTCTCAGAGCCTCAGTTTCCTCCAAGTGGCTCGCAGTGTCACCTGTGTGATGCTCTTGTGCAGGATGCTTAACCTGAGCTGAGCTACAGGGAAGAATAAAGAAAACCCCTAAGACCAGCCACTCTGGAGGCTTTCAAAAGGTCGGTGGTGAAAAGGACGAAAAGGTGGGGTGCCCGTTTTACAGGAAGGTAGGTTAAAGAGAGGGGACAAGTAATTGCAGTGCCTGGGTAGGGTCCTGGACCCCAGGATTGGGGGTCAGCTGGAAGGGATCATGGGCAGGAGCGGGGATTTTGTGTAAGGGCAGAGTAGGACCTATTAGTTGGTGCCAGGTTCATTTCCTGGGTGTGATGACGTCAGAAAGCCCTTCTTGGACATGAGATGCCCACCTGTTAGATGCCTACCCGTTCGATGCCCAAGTATTTTGGAGCGAAGGTCACAGCATCTGCGACTCATTCCCACATGGCTCAGCAATTTTCTATAAAGGGAGGAAAGAGAGCGAACTCCACGGCACGTTTTTAAAAAGAGCTGCTGGGGGTGGTGCCTGGCTCGCTCAGTCGTCCAACTGGCTCTCTCTCTCTCTTTTTTGAAGTTATTTATTTATTTTGAGAGAGAGACAGAGAGAAAGAGAATCTCAGGCAGGTTCCTCACTGTCAGCTCAGAGCCTGATACCAGGCTTGAACCCACACTGTGAGATCACGACCTGAGCCGAAGTCGGACCCTTCACCGACTGAGCCCCCCAGGCGCCCCTGACTGGCTCTTGATCTAAGGGTCATGGGCTCAAGCCCCATGTTGGGTGTAGAGATTAGTTAAACAAACACACAAACAAATTTTGAAAAATTAAAAAAATAGAGCTGAGGGGCGCCTGGGTGGTTCAGTCGGTTTACCGTCAAGATTTCACGGTTCACGAGTTCGAGCCCGCTTCGGGCCCTCTGCTGTCAGCACAGAGCCTGGAGCTGCTTTGGATCCTCTGTCTCCCTCTGTGGCTGCCCCTCCCCCACTCATGCTCTGTCTGTCTCTCTCAAAAATAAACATTTTTTTTCAGGAGCGCTTGGGTGGCTTGGTCGGTTAAGCGTCCGACTTCAGCTCAGGTCATGATCTCGCGATTCGTGGGTTCAAGCCCCGCATCGGGCTCTGTGCTGACAGCTCGGAGGCTGGAGCCCATTTCAGATTCTGTGTCTCCCTCTCTCTGCCCCTCCCCTGCTCACTCTCTGTCTCTCTCTCTCTCAAAAATAAATAAACATCAAAAAAATTTTTTTGATAAAAAAAATGAAAAGAGCTGTTGGTATACATTACATGTGTATGTACTTACACAAAGATGTCCCCCAGGGCCCGGGAGCAGGGCCCGGGGGCAGCCCCCGGCCGGCCCGTGCAGACTGTGCGGGTCCTTGCTCTGCCTTTTGCTGCCCGGAAGGCCGCAGCTTCGGCTGCCTGCAGTGTTCGGGGGGCGGGGGGGGGGGTTGTCCTGGTGCATTTCTCACACCTGACGGACAGAACAGCCTTCATGCTCCCCTGAAGACACCTGAAGGGGGATCCACAGTGGTTACAAAGTCCTGTCTCAGATATGGACACCAACAACTTGCTGTCATTAACTCATTTTGATTTTGATTTTATTTTTTTAAGATGTTATATTTTTTAAAATTTTTAAATGTTTATTTATTTTTAATGCTTGCTTATTTTTGGGAGAGAGAGATAGAGACATAGGGTGTGAGCAGGGGAGGGGCAGAGAGAGAGGGAGACACAGAATCTGAAGCAGCTCCAGGCTCCAAGCTGTCAGCACAGAGCCCGACGTGGGGCTCAAACTCATGAACCACTAGATCATGACCTGAGTCGAAGTCGGACACTTAACCGACTGAGCCCCCCAGAGCTCCTAAAGATTTTATTTTCAAGTAATCTCTGCCTCCAACGTGGGGCTCGAACTTACAACCCCAA
The DNA here is from genome assembly GCA_028646485.1 of Cryptoprocta ferox. Lineage (NCBI taxonomy): Eukaryota > Metazoa > Chordata > Mammalia > Carnivora > Eupleridae > Cryptoprocta > Cryptoprocta ferox. Next base: position 55,715,672 of record CM053565.1, on the reverse strand, counting down.
GATCAAGTCTCACATGCTCTACTGACTGAACCGGCCAGGTGCCCCTTAACTCGTTTTTAAATAGGAAGCTGAGGCCAAGAAAGACTAAGCTGGGGACGCAGTGGCTCAAGTTGACCCAGACTTCACTACGCACAGGGCCACGGAACACGGCACACCTCGCCTGCCCCTCGCGGCAACACGGGGAGAAAGGTCTTATTCCGACTCCTGTTCTGCAAATGAGAAAGCTGGGGGGAGCCGGGCGGGCCCTGGGCAGCAGCCCTAAGCCTCCCCCCTGCTTCTCCCCCGCGGCCTCTGGGGACATCGGGCTGAGGTCCACACCGGCCTCCAGCTCCAGGCCTGCGGCTGCGCCGACAAGCTCCCCACAGGGATGCCCTCCCACGGGCCCCCACGCACCGGCACCCGCACCCTTGCAGGGGGGTGGAGGCCGCTCCCCCCTCTGGACGGCTTCCTCTGGGTCCCGCACGGGGCTGGGACGGTTGCTCGTGCTGGCAAAGTGCAAACCACACAAGAGAAAACCGGCTCAGAGAGGGTGCGTGGCTCCCCCTGGAAAGGTACACACCCCGCACTCCACGGTCCCGGGCAGGCTGTTCTGCATCGCTGGGGTCGAGGGTCCCCGTCCACGTGAGGAGGCACAATCAGCCCACTGAGGCACCGGCACCCCCGGGGCCTTCTGCATTTTCATGAGGCAAGTTGCACGGGGAGTCTCCTTGGCTGCCTTTGCTCAGCAGAGTAACGGGGCGGCTGCAGCCTCTGTTCTGCCGCTCCGAGCCCCCGGTCAGCCTGCAGAGCCCCCCTCGGCCTCCCCCCGGGCTGCAGGAGGCCTCCAGGCCCAGCTCTCCAGAGTTTGCCTTGCCTCCTCCTTTAATTTGTTTTCCTTTTTTTATAGGTTTTTTTTTTTATAGTTTATTTTTGAGACAGAGAGAGACAGAGCACGAGTGGGGGAGGGGCAGAGAGGGAGGGAGACACAGAATCGGAAGCAGCTCCAGGCTCTGAGCTGTCAGCACAGAGCCCGACGCGGGGCTCAAACCCACAAACCGTGAGATCGTGACCTGAGCCAAAGTCGGACGTTTAACCAACCGAGCCACCCAGGCGCCCCTAATTTGTTTTCCTGTGTGTGAGTGAGACCCTGCGCCAGTGAGGGGATGATGGGCCTGGTGGGGCTGCCGGAGGACCCAGGCAGGGTGGGGGCAGGGGCAAGGACGGGGCTCTGGGTCCAGCCTCCAGGCCTGGCCAGTCCCCTGTCTGCAGCCTCGGCTTTCCCTGAGGCCCGGGAGCTCCAGGCAGGGGGAGGAGAGGGACGGGCGGCTGGCTCCCCAGAGCTCACATCACAGCCTCCGCCGCCTCCAGGCTGGCGGTGGCCCCAGGCCCACGCAGGCACAGCCAAGGATTATCTCCCTCTACTCCTGGGCATGCCTCGCCCACAGCACCAGGCTCAGCTTGGTCCCCTCGAGCCAGCAGCACCCCTGCATCCGAGTGTCCATCCCTTGGCAGTGGTCAGCGGGCTCCAGACAAGGACCCGTGTGTCTCTGATGATGGTGGGCCTGGAATGCAGGACTCTGGCTGAAAATTCAGACCCCAATCTTTCAGCAGCACTTGGGCTGAGGGCTGGGAGACTCTAAGCCCCTGCCCATCATCTGGGTCTTGCCCTCCCCTTCTCAGGACTGCCATCGCCCTGTCGCTGTGAGGCCAGAGTATTGGAGTGAAGTCCCCCGGCCAGAGAGAGAGGCAGGCAGGGGAGCTGGGCCTAGGACACAGCCCTACTGCACCCCACCAGCGTCAGGCACTGGCCATCTCCCACACTGTTCCCCACACAACCCCGCGTCCCATATCTTAGTCCCCCAGTCCCCATCTGCATGGCCTGGCCCAGGAGCCTTTGCTCCTTGCTCTGCTGGGAATTTGTTCCTGGCCCCTGATCACATCTCCTTTGTGAGGCCCCAGCAGCTCCCGAGAGAGGCCGGGTGTCCTTGTCCCCTGGGCCGGGCAGGACAGGCCTCTCTCGCTGCTGCATGGACCCCCCCACCCCCGCAGCTATCTGGGGGGTAGAAGAGGGGGAATGGGAGAATGGAAGAAGGGGAAGGAAGAATCAGGTGCTACTCCTCCTGGATGAGGCTGACAGGTACGCAAGGCAGCTGGCAAAGGAGGGCTCCCCTGGGAGGAAGACCACCCCGCTCTGGAGTGGTCCCGGCCCCCTCCACCAGGGAGGAGGTGAGAAGCTCTGACAACCCAGGGCCTGGAAGCCTACACCCCTCTGCTCCAGGCCTGAGCAAGCGACAGGGGTGGGGGAGGGGCGGGGAGGTCTCAGGAGCCTTTGGGGTCACCTGTGATGCTTGTTGAGCGGCGGGCCCCCCCCAAGCCAGATGCGGAGGCCCAGAGAGCCAAGCAGCTCTCTTGAGGCCACACAGCGGGCTGGAGCTGGAGCCCGTTTCCAGGGGCTCCCCGCACCCCAGCTGAGTGCCGAGGACTGAGCCTGGATCCGGGGCGGGCCCGGGGAGCGGCAGCTGCTGTGTCGTGTGCAGAAGCCGCCGGGCAGGGCTCGGCCGCCCTGGCCCCAGGCCTGTGTGGGTGTGGGAGGGAGGCCGCAGCCCAGCCACACCTGTCCCCCTGCGGGCCCCGGGGTGGGGTTTCCCATCTGTGCTGGAGCCTGGTCAGGTTCCTCACTTCACCCCGGGGCAGGGCGCAGGGCAAATGGGCCCTGGCCAGCTATGAGTCACCGCGCAGCCTGTGGCCCGCCAGCAAGGGCTCCTGCCAGACAGGAAAAACCTGCGGGGAGGGGCCGGCCAGGCTCCTCAGTGCACCTGCAGGCGGGGCTGGATGGAGGGGTCCCTCAGGCCCCACGGGGCGCCCCCACCCCCAGCCCGGCCCCTCCCCTCTGCTCCAGCCCCGCCCCTGTGTGCTGGGGGAGGGAGTACGAGTCCCACACCTGAGTCACAGTGGGCCTGACTGTCCCCAGACCCTGCGCCACCATTCATTGCACACGCCTCCTGGAATTTCACAGGCTTCTTTTTTTTTTTTACCTGATCTTGTCCCAAGCGTTAATATCTGTGAAATCGAAGGCATGATGTGTTGGTTGTTTTTTCTGACACATGTAAAAGAAATCATGCATTTAAAACATTTTTTCGGGGCCACCTGTGGATCATGTCAGGCAGTCCAGCCTGGGGGAAGGCCAATCTCTCCTTTGGCATTGCAGGGCCCAGAGGGGGTCCGGGCAGCAGTCGGGGTGACCTGGGGAGGGGATTTCCCAAGGGCCGGCCCCAGAGCAGGGAGGCCATGGCCTCGGGTCCAGTGAGCCCCTTGCCTCGGCTTTGACAGGCCTGGACCCTCAGAAGCGGCCTCTAGGCGGCTGGGGTCCCCTTCGCCCTGGGAACGGTGTGCAAGGCCACACACGCCCACACCTCCCCTGAGATCACCTGTTTGGGTTGCTCCCCTCATCTCCAAGCCCCCCCTTCCAAGCATCTCTTCATTCCGCCCCGGGTGGACCCCAGTGACCTCCTGCATCCCTGGGAACCCCAGTTGGGAGAGACCAGCATGGCCAGACGACTAGCTTTGTACCGGGC
>CM053565.1:55603587-55712018 GCA_028646485.1 Cryptoprocta ferox | reverse complement strand
GCCTGGCCGCCCTCAAAGCCCAAAGCCCGAGCTCCCTTCTGTCACAGGCGAGATGAGGAGGTGAGTGAGCCCGGTGGGTCGGGCAGGGAGGAAGGGGGGAGGCCCGCGCCCTCTGCTCTCCACCTTTCCCCGGGGCCCCTCCTCCCCTCCCCAGGCTGCCGGGTCCACTTCCCAGCCGGCTGGGAGGCCTACCCTGCCCGGGGTCCCTTGGGAACAGTTTAGGGGGAGCAAATGAGCTGGACGCAGCGTTGACAGAGTCCCTGAGACCCCGGGCCCCGTCCGGGTGGGCGAGGGCCAGCCTGCCTTGGCCCATCTTCCCCAGAGGGAGGCTGTGCATCACGAGGCTGACGTCACCAAGCACTGGTGACTGGTGACCAACGCGGGGCTCTGTGCCGTGCCTGCCTCCACACTCAGCGCCTCCTGACAGGGGCATGCTGTTCTATCCACCTTCGACAGACGGGGAAACCGAGGCACAGAGTGAGGAGTCACCACCGGGCTGGGCTGGGCAGGGCTGGAAGGGAGAGTGTCAGCCGAGAGGGAGATGCAGGCTGGTCCACACTGCTGCCTGCAGGGCCCCCCGCCGGTCGGGCTTGTGGCTGTGGCCTGTGGCCACCTCGCCCCCCTGCCGCAGCAGCTCTCCGACATCCCCCACCTTCACAGATTCGCCACGGGCCCACGAGAGAAGGGAGACAGAACCTCTTTTTTTTTTTTTTTCCAAAGATTAAAAATGGGTTGAGAGAGGAAGGGGGGTTGCTAGATCCAGTCACTTCTGGGTCCGCACCCCAAAAACCGAATGCAAGGCCTCGAACAGATGCGGACACCTGTGTTCGCGGCAGCGTTATCTGTGTCTCCGCGGAGGAGACACAACCGGGGCGCCCATCACGGAGGGACGGGTGAGCAGGTGTGCCCTGTCCACGTAAGGGACTTGAACTCGGCCTCGAGAAGCAATGACGCGGGGCGCCTGGGTGGCTCACTCAGTTCAGTGTCCAACGCTTGGTTTCTGCTCAGGTCGCGATTTCTCTGTTCGTGGGCTCCGGCCCCACCTCGGGCTCTGTGCTAATCGCACACAACCTGCTTGGGAGTCTGTCTTCCTCTCTCTCTGCCCCTCCCCTGCTCGGGCTCTCTCTCTCTCTCTCAAAAATAAATAAATAAACTTAAAAAAAAAAAAAAGGAAGGAACGGAGTCCGCACACACACCTTAGCACGGGTGAACTTGACGGCATCACGCGAGGTGGAAGAATCCAGACAGAAAAGGACAAATGTCCGGTCCCACGGTTATGAAAAGTGTCGAATAGGCAAATTCGTAGTTAGAAAGTAGTTTGGAGGTTACCAGGGGCCGGGGGGAGGGGGATGGCGAGTTATTGCCTAATGGAGACGGGGTTCTGTTTGGGATGACGCACAGTTTGGAAATCGACAGTGCCGACAGCTGCAAACGTCGCAAGGGCACCAAGCTCTGCCCCTGAAAATGGGTATGATGGCTGGTTATGTGCTATATATTTTGCCCCAATAAAACAGCGATTTAAAAAGGAAAGGGCCCGGTGAGAGGCGTATGGCGGGTCCCGGGGCCTCCCCCTCCCTGCACCGTCCCTCTGAGGATCAATGTCCTGAGCCCACCTCCTTGGTGACTCTCTGACAGATGAGCCCAGCTTAACGGGAGACCAAAAGCAATTCCGTCCACTGTGTCTTGCCTCAAAGACGGATGGGGAAGGGTGAAAGCATTGGCATGAATACGGACTGTGCATCGGCCACGGGGACACCGGCTCTGTCGGCCCGCCGCCCCCTGGGCCTGAGGGCCGCTGCAGGAAGGGGAGCGAGTTAGACCCGCGTTCCGACACTGCCCGCTTTGTGCCGTTGGGCGCTCCGCGGCCTTCCCGGGCCACTGAGTCCGCACGGGTCGCCTGAGACACTGGGCTCCTGGCGGCTCCGGGACGTGACTCCTCCTTGCGTGGCACCTGCTGTGACAAAGCCTCCAGTGTCACTTCTCAGCCTCAGACTGAGCTCAGGCTTTGTTCCAATCGGCTCCATTGTCTCCAAGCTGTGCAGCCTCAGGGCAGCTGCTTAACATCTCTGAGCTTCATTTTCCTTACTAAAAAGTAGGATAATATCTACATCCCAGAAATGTGAAAATTAGCGTAGGAAAAGCGCTTATCTGTATGGCACCCTAAAACGGACTATGACCTCCCACGGGTGGGTCGTAGGTGAGGCTCTCTCTACGTCGTGGGCTGAATGGCACCCCACTCCCCCGAGAAGAGAAGTCCATCTGGAACATTCGAGGGTGACCTTATTTGGAAAAAGCGTCTTCGTCAGGTCACGCTCACGCAACCCACTGAGGCCGGATGTTCCGCCGTGTTTCCTGCCTAAGACACACCGTCCACCCACAGGGCCGAGGGCTAGGGCCAGCGAGGGGGGCCGCGCAGGCTCTTGGGAAGGAGTCCTGACGCCCACTGCCGCAGTATTCCGCCTGGTGGCCCCCCTGGAGCTCGGGGCCTGTGTTCCGTCTGACCGGCAGGCGGTGTGCAAGGCACCAGCAGGGCACAGGGTCCTCGAGAAGAACCAGGCCACCAGCAATGGGCCCGGCTCGTCCACACGTCCAGGGTTCTCTGTGAGCCTCCGTCTCCTCCTTGACTGAAGGGGGAGGGGCGTCCTTAGCTCACTTGAGTGTTGGAGGAATCGCTCAAGTCGTATTTACCAGAAGGCCCTGGTGGCTTTGAAGGTTGATGTGTTATTACTGCAGTGCGCGTACAAATATCCCCCGAAGGGGACAGTCTGAGGCTGGAATGGACGGGGCGGAGACCCCGGGCAGAGCTTGGCCGACCCCCCTTCGGCCCCAGTGTGGCCCCAGCTCCCTGGCCAACCCTCTGAGGCGCAGATGGGAAGTGAAGTGAGGGGCTGGCCCTTCTGGCTCTGCCCCCCACAGTAGGGTGGGGGTCCCAGAGAGAGGAGGAGCCCTGGCGGGTGCCTGACCGCTCTCGCCCCCCACGGGAAACAGGCCCCGGCGGCGGTGGCCTTGGCCTGGGTGCCTGGGTTCGCGCGCCGGGCTGCCCAGCCCCAGGGGTGTGGAACCGATTTATTCGGTAGCTTTGCTGCTGATTAGTTGCAGGTGAGTGGATGGCACGTGGTTCGTGTTGTAACAATATTTTGGGACAATTAGATTGAAACCACATTGTCGGAGGCTTGCTGGCAGCTCGCCCCAGCCCTGCACTCTGCGTGCCCTTGGCGGCTCCTAGGCTGGCCGGGCCACCCCCATCCCTCCCGGGGCCCCAGGGCCTCCCACCCGCACCCCTGGCCGGCTCTCCCCACTGGCCTCCTGCTGACCTCAGCCTCCAGTTGCTCCGGAAGACAAGTGCTGAGGGTCTTCCAGGGGCCGGTGGGGGAGCCTGGCGAGGGGGCCCGAGTGGGACTGCCGGGCTGGACGGCCACCCTTTCCCCCCAGACATGATCTCAGCGCATCCCTGCCCCTGCCCTGCTCTCCACCCCAGCCGATGCACCCCTAGACTGCATGCTCCAAGACAGAGGTCCCAAACCCAGTGACCCCAGAGTAGGAGAGGGCAGCGAAGGCCAGGTTGGCCCAGCTGCTGCGTGGGGGTCCTCCGTCTCGCCCCCAGCCCAGCACCAGGCCATCCCTCTCGCCGCAGGGGGGTAGGGGACTGTGCTCCCTACGCACCCCTGGAAATATGCTGAGGGCTCAGGGTCCATCCTAGAATGGGTGGGGGCTGCAAGGGGACCCCTAAGGCCAGGCCCAGGCTTAGGAAGGGGGGCGGCTGATAAGGTCTGAGCACAAGGTGGGCAGAGTGGGCCCCAAGGCCTGTCCCTCACTCCTGGAACAGCCAGCAACACCCCTGGGCAGGGCCAGGGTAGCAGCGACGCCACCGCTCATGGGGATTTTGCCCCCAAACCACGTCCACTTTGAGTCTGGGGGCTTGTACAGGAAGGGAGGTGATGGGGTGGAGGTGGCGCATCAGGGGCTCAGACCCTTCCCTCCCTTCTAGAGAAGCTTGGGGGTCCTACTTCGGGCAACAGCCCTGGCCCAAAGCATTCTGGGATAGCCTCTGGGGTGGGGGCCAGGCTGGGCCCCTGCGGTGGGGGTGGGGTGGGTGAGGGTCACTGGGTCCTACTTCTCGGCCCTCACACAGGGGTGCTCCTGGGACCGGGATCCTTCAGCCTGCTGGGTTGGAGGGGTGCCCCAGGGGCCAGACCCATGGCCCAGGCACCTGCAGGTCCCCCAGGACCCCTGCAGGACGGGAGGGTGTGGGTCGCCCCCTCCCTCCCCTCATAAGGAGAGAATTTGCTCTTTGCAACCAGATGTCAGTGTTTATGGGGCTCCTGATTTAATCTCAATGAGGCTCGTTAGCATCTCTATGTTCTAATGCTTCCTGAGCACTCAAGGGTCATTTTTCCGACTGGGATTTTCCTGGGGCTCTGCTCGCCTACCCACCTCAGCCCCTGCTCTTCCTTCGCTGGGACCCCAGGCTCTCTCCGTCCAGCCTTGCACTGAGGGACGCGGGCCAGTTCTGGGGACCAGGCAGAAACACAGCTCCGGGGGCTGAGGCCTCAGGTGCGCCTGATGTCCCGGAGGCGGGGGCCGCCTGGCAGCTCCGCGGCACACGGCGGGGAAGCCAGCTCTCCTCTTCTGTCCCTTCACGGCCTCCCCATGGCTCCATCCTGGGAGGCCTGGCCTCACTGTGCGGCTGGAGACTTGGCTCTGTGGAGGCCACTCTGGTCTCTGGGCTTCCCCCCATGACTGTTCCTCAGAGTGATACTGCCCGGTCTCTGTGTCTGTGTCCTACCGCAGCCCCTGTCCTGGCCCAGGGATGAAGAGGGGCGAGGGGTGAGGGGCCAGGGGATGGCCTCCGACCACGTCCTGCTTGGCCCTGTCCCGGTGGGCAGGAGCCTCTCAGAGCCTTCCTCCCTGGGGCTCTCTGCTCTACTTCCGGAAGGGACAGTGAGGACAAGAGGCTGGCCCGGGCCGCCCCCTCTCAGGGTCTCCCTGTAGATCTCCAGGCCATCTGCAGCCCCAGGGCCCAGCGGGGAGAACACATTCACAGGGTTTCTGGGGGGCAGAGGGAGAGAGAGGCCTGCTCCCCGGCTTTAGCTGTGGCTTCCAGAAGGGGTAGGGAAGCATGTGTCAGGCACCATTCTGGGCTGAGGGGAACCAGCCCGGGCCCCCAGCCCTGAAGGAGGAAGCACTGAGACCCACCTTGTCACCAGACCCGCGGTGCTGGAGCTGGGACTGGACTCAGGCCCTGAGAGCCAGGTCAGTGGTCCCCTCACCCCCACCCTGGCATCGGCCATCACGGGTGACAGCAGCCCCATCCCAGTGGTCCTGGGCTGACACTGGCCAGCGCCCTCCCCCTGGCATGCAGCCTCATTAGGCATCCCAGGAGGTGTGGAACCGTGGGGAGCACCGCCCCTCAACCTAAGTGCTCCTTCCACCTGCGGCCCCGGCAGGGTCTTTGAGGGCGTGCTCTGGGTCTTGGGGGCCTTGCCTGAGTAAGCGTCACCTGGTGCTTGTCACACTGTCTGTGGGCGTGCACACACCTTGGGTGCCCCCAGGGTGACCTCATGCTAACCGATGTGGGACAGGAAGCAGGAAAGGTGGTGAGGCCCACGTAGGTGCGACCAGCCTCAGCCGCAAGTGGGGGTCCCCTGGGCGCCGAGTCCCCTCGGCCCTGGGGCTTTGGAGTGGCAGCCAGCGGCCTGGCTTGGGAGTGGCCCGTCTCCCTCCAGCCCCAGCTGTGTGGGCGAGGCAAGGGCACACCTGTGACAGGGTGACGCTGCGGTGGCCACGGGGCACCCAGCCCCTCACCGGTCCTCACTCTGCCGCCAAGGGCCCCCCATGCAGAGCAGAAGACAAGCTCGCAGAGAGTGTGGGGCTTGCCTGTCTGGGTCAAAAGGGCTGAGGCACACTCGTTTCCTTCTGGTTAAAAAGTGAGGCCCCAGGGACGCCTCCCAGCACCCGTCCCTCTGGTCAGGCTTCACCCTCAGGACTTTGCAGGGCTAACGCCAGGGCCGTGTGTGATGGGTGTGCCCCACCACCCTCCCTGTGGCTGGCGCTGGCTCTCCACTCCTGGGTGCCCTGTGTGAGGCCACTCAACCTCTCTGTGCCTGTTTCCTTGTCTGCAGGTAGAGCGGGGACAGCCCCCACTGCAGGGGTTCCTGGGAGGATTACGTGAGCAAGCACGAGGGATGCCCTCGGAGGATGGCCTGGTGCCCACACGTCCTGGGAGTCCAAGGGGCTCTCGCCACGGGCTGGTGGGGCCGGGAAGGGCCAGCCTGCACATCAGACCCTTGGGCTTCCTCCTAAATGTGCGTGGGGGGCCACTTGCACCAAAAAGATCTGCCCAGAGCTAAAAAGGAAGGCACCCGGTTTCCTCTGCCAACGCCCAGCTCACACCAAGCTCTAACTTGAATCCCTCTTGCTGTCCTCACCCTGCCTCGTCCTACAGACTCTTTTTTGCTAGACAGTTGGCATCACACGCCGTTTCGAGGCTGTGGCTGCAGGTGTCCCTGGGCAGCACCCTTCTCCCGCCAGCTTGGGGTGGTTTGGGGTGGGGGAGGGGTTGGGGGACTCAGGCAGGGGTTGTCCTTGAGTGGAGGAGGGGGTGGGGTGGAGGCACTAGGCTGCCCAGGGCACCACCTCCGCCGCCCACAGCCCATGCCGGGAGTAGGCTCGGCCCCCCTCCACCCCCCCTGCACTGCCTCACTGCGGGAGCAGCCGACACTGGGACACTGGCTGCTTCTGGTAAAGCGTAAAATCACACTCTGGCACTCACCTCAGGTGGACTCGCCCCTCCCTGTGAACTGGCCACACTTGAGGCTGGACCCCTTTTCCTGTGAGCTTCGGTGTGTGGTAGGAGGTGGTGTCCACAGGAGGAGCGTGGACACGGGGGAGCCCGCGTGGGAAGGACAGATGAAGGCAGAGGGCAAGGATGTGTGGAGGAGCCCTGGGCAGAAGCAGAGCAGGAGCTGGGGTCTCTTGCAGGGGGTGAGCCCCCGGGACAGGCCATTGGGAGAGGTCCCAGCAGGGGCACCGGGCAAGGAACTGGGGTCCTGGAAGGTCAGGTGCCCTCCATCAGAACCTGGCTGAGCCGGGCCCACACTGAATGCTTCAGTGCCCTTGGAACCATGGGCATATCAGATAATCTCCGAGAAGTTTTGGCCCCCTGGCTTTGCCGGTGCCCTCCACACACCTTCCTTGTCTGCCTGGTGGGCGCCCCAGTTTGACACCCAGGGTGCTCCCGGGGTGGGCACACTGGGGGCCCAATGCCGGAGCTGGATTCCTGGGGGCCAGAGGCTGCTGAGACCCGTCCGCCCACCGCGTCCCTGGGACCGGCCGGCGCATCACGTGCGGACTTCTGGAACGCATGTGTGCTCCAGGCTGGGGGCCCGCAGAGGTCCCCGCACGTAGGTGCCTCCAGTGTCCCCAAGCGTGAGCATTCACTGGACATTTCTGAATTACATTTTTGGGGTGATGAGGCACTTGCCCCCGTGCCAGCCCCTGTGGCTGCACCTGCATCGGGATTTCCTTCATCCCCTTCTCACTCCTGCACTCTGGGGTCACCTCCCAGGGGCCCTTGTCTCGAGCCCTGCTCAGGGGGAAGCGCAGGAACCCCCGGCCTGGGCCGGCCGTCACCAAGGACCGTGAACATGGTGGCTCGAGGCTCTCCCAGCTCTGAAGGCCAGCAGGCCCAGATCCGGGCTGGTGTCCGCAGAGTCTGCTCCCCTGGGGCTCTGAGGGAGAGCCCTGCCGCGCCCCTGCCCCATTCCTGGGGCCCCTGGGCCATCCCTGGCCTCCCTTGGCTGTGGCCGCGTCCCTGCAGCCCCGCTGGCTGCATCCTCCCCCGGCTTCTCCTGCGCCCGAGTGAGGCGCGCCCCGTCCTCTTTCTAGAAGGACACCTGTCATTGGCTTAGGGCTCGCCTATCCCAGGATGTCTCCTCTCAAGAGCCTCATCTTAATTACACCTGCAAAGGCCCTTATTCCACAGGAGACCACGTTCTGAGGCTCTGGGGGGGATGCACCATTCGACCCACCGTAGTGAGTGACCCCGGAAACACCGCTGTCACAGTATCAGGGAGTAGTTGGGTGGCAGCTGACCTGAGCTTGAGGAGAAGGCTCAGCAAAGCAGCTGTGACCAGAGGAGGGACGAGAAGAGAGGGCTCCGCCGGGGGGGGGGGCTGGCTGGCAGTTGGGGGGGGTCCTGGCAAGGAAAAGGGTTGTGGAAAGGAGTCCAGACCCCTGACCGGACATGGCGCACGGTGCCCACGGCCACACCCGTGTGCCAGGAAGAGGAGGGGACAGATGTGGGGCTCCCTGAGCCCTGGTGGAACAGGCAGCTTTGGCTTGCTGGTCAGGGCTGACTTGACGGGGACCTCACTCCGTGTCCCCGCTGAGCAGCCTCTCTGGCCCCGCCCCCTGCCCGTGCCCGTGGCTGACAGTTGTAACTTCCAGCCTCCTCCACCTGGGGTTGGGGCCTGCGGTCGGGGGGTGATAGAGACAGGATGAGCTGTGCAGACCCAGGACAGGACCCTCGGTGTGGGTCTTGGTCCCCCCGGGGGCACTGACGTCGGATCCTGTGCCGCTTTCCCATAAGCCCCTGGTGGACCCCGGTGTGGCCGGAGAGGTGGGAGATGGGGCTCGGTGAGCCCGGGAAGGGGGTGCTCCGGCACTTTGGAAACACCTGGGGGTAAGCGAGGATCCGCCTGAGGGGCCCATTTATGGCTACGGAAGCCATCACGACCCGGGTCTAAAGGGAAACCGATAAAACCCAAAACCACCAACAGAAAGAGAAATTTATTACACAGAATGTTTGAAATTTCTGCACGATAAAAGCGTCGTTATTAACACATGTCAGAAGGCAAGAGGCTAATCAGGCAAACGCAGGTCGGAACCGCAATGAGATGCCGCCACACGGATCCCAGGGGGGCCGCGTGGAGCCCGGCGGGTGGGACCGCCCGAGGCCGAGCCGTTCCGCTCCCCCAGGTGAGCACGTGCCTCCACGCGCAGCCTCACACTCGAATGTTCACGAGTAGCCCCACGCCGGCAGCCCACGGTGCAGCCAGGCCGCGGTCACTACCCAGCGATAGGAGGGTGCACACGGCAAACGGCCCGCGTGAGTCTCAAAACCGTTGTGCTGAGAGGATGGTTGTCTGGCTCAGTGCGTTCCACACGGTTCCGTTTATACGAAATTCTGGAAATTCTGGAAACCATTCCGGAATGACAGGAAGGGAATCCATGGCCCCTGGGACTGCCATCAGGTGTGAGACGGATTGAAAAGTGGCCTGGAGGGGGCGCCTGGGGGGCTCAGTCGGTTGAGCGTCCGACTTTGGCTCAGGGCATGATCTCACGGTTCGTGGGTTCGAGCCCCGCGTCGGGCTCTGTGCTGACAGCTCGGAGTCTGGAGCTGCTTCCGATTCTGTGTCTCCCTCTCTCTCTGCCCCTCCCCCGCTCACACTCTGTCTCTCGAAAATAAATAAACATTAAAAAAAATCAAAAAAGGAAAAAAGATAAGGAGCCTGGAGGAACGGTCCTGGGGTGCTGGAATGTTGTGTCTCCATTGCAATGCCAGTTACATACCTCTGTACATTCGTCCTCGCTCATCCAACTACACACCTTAAAATGGGTGCCTTTTATTATTATCTGAGTCATATATTAATAAAACTGATTAAAATAAAAATCCAACAGGACACTAGTTGTCACCTGTCAGGTGACAGAGGCCAAAACGATGGCAGGAGCGCAGCTCTCACGCTTGGTGGGCTGTATGCTGGCGTGCTGCTGCTGGGCAATTTGGCAATCGCGATCAAAATTCGAAACATGCTTGCCTTTTCGCCTAGCAGTTTCTCTTCCAGGAACTGTATCTTGCAGACGCTTGCACAAGGGCACAAAAATGTGTGAACAGAGATGCCCTCTGCTGCAACATTTGTTACATTGGGAAACCGGAAGCGACCCAAACGTCCAGCCAGCAGGAGGTTGGCTAAATTCGCATAAGCTGAGCGTCTGTCCCAGTTTCCCCGGGACCTGCCCGGAATTGGGACTGAAAAATCCGGAGTCCTGGGAAACCCCCCAGTGAATGAGATTAAACCGAAGGACCAAGTGGCAGGGGGCATGGAGCTGCTCCTAGATGTTGCCTCTGGAGACCAGGGGTGCTGGGGGGATGCTACATTTGCTTTATGTCCCACGTGGCATTGGATTCATTTATTTTGTGTGTATAGATTTTATAATTAAAAAAATATTTCCTTTAGGAAATGTGACCTTGGTCTGCAGTCAAAGGCAGGTGGGTGGGGCCTCTGGGTTTCAGCCAAAAGGAGGCAGGTGCAGGGGAGGGGGGCCCAAGGCCCCTTCAGCAAGGGACAGGGAAGGGCGTCTCAAGGTCACAGTCTAGGGGACCCAGATTCCTGGGAGGCCTTCAGTCCTCTTCTCCTTCCTCTGGATGTGGACCCCCTCTGAAGGCTCCCCTCACCCGGGATCCGCCTCCCGGAAATTGGCTCAGCCAGCCTAGCCGCCTTTGAACCCCTCACCCTGGCCTTCAGGGCAGGCAGCCCCCCAGCCTCAGCCAAAACAAGGCAGCCCAGGATTGTTACACAAATTGGCTGGTGGGGCTCTGAGCCCGGCTAATTCCTGTGTCTTAATGAGTGGGAAGATGAGGTTTTTATTCATCACTGGGGCTTTAAAAATTGCAGTAAAGTGGCCCACTTTATAAAGAAAAAATCAATAGAGAAAAGAAAACAGGAGTATGTAAATGGACAGAGTGACAAAAAGCAGGCCAATTACCCCCAAAACGAGACACAGTTATGGCTCCATTAACTCAATTATATTTTCAAAAAGATTTCTTACGAGGCCCCCACCCCACCCCACCCCCACACGCCTGTAATTTTTACATCAACTTCAAGCCATTAAGTTGCATTAAATTATTTTGTGGGAGTGAGAGGTGTGTCTGGGGAGGGGGATCGGGGGTCCTGTCCGGCTCTACTGGGGGCTGGGGTCAGGTACGAGGTGGGGGTGGGGAGAGGGATCCAGCCCCCAGCCTTGCAGAACAGGGGTCCCCCCAATCCACAGGCTCCCCCAATGTCCTGCACCAGGCCCCTGGACCCGGTGGTCTCTCAGCCCCAAGGCCCCCTCTGCCCCCGCCCCTGCATCTGTGTTCACTGCTCTGCCTCCCCCAGCGGGCGGCCCTCCGCGGGCAGGCCCACAGTAGGCACCTAACCTCGCTGGCTCCAGGAGCTCTCTCTGTCTCATTCAAGTTGGAAAACTTAGTTTTTTTTGAGAAATGGAAAAATAAAGTCGCATTAAAAAAACCACCATCACAACGGGGGACTAAATGGGGATATGTTCGATGCCTGTTCCTCAGGCAGCCCTCTGCAGTGTCCCCGAAGTCCCTGAATGTGGGGACCCTACGTGACCTTGGGCAAGTGGTTGTCCAACCGTGGACTGCCCTTCTGTGTGCCCAGGGGGACTGGGAAGGCCCTGGAAGCCCTGCCCCGTGCACTGCCCAGAGCCCACCCCCCCTCCACCCTCCCTTCCTGATGGGCTCTGCTCACTGGCTGTAACCTGCTTTTCTGCCAGCTGCCCCCAGGGAGCCGAGGCCTGCCCTACATAAGTCTGTGTCTGGGCCAACTGGGATCTCGCACTTAATAGCAAGGATTTCAAGTGGAGACCGGAGGAGGAGGGCTGGGACACAGGGGGCGGAGGGGCCGCCAGACAGGGTGTGACTAGGCAAGATGTCCAGGGACACAGGGCCAGGCCTCCAACCAGAGGATATAAGACCAGCAGAGACTCAGGCTGAGCCGTCGGGGAGACCCTGAGGCGAGGCGCAAGCCAGGGCCCCCGCGGGCTGGCACGGAGATGGGTTAGACCGCAACACAGACAGGAGCCCCCAAGAACCAACCCCTGCCTGTCATTTGGGGTATGAGCCCCAGGCAGCGAGGGGACCCGCTCAGGACAGGCTCTATGGACTTGTCCCCAGAAGTTCCCCAAACTGGCCAGGGGCCTCGGGGGTAGCAGCAGTGAGGGAGGAGGGAGAGGGAGAGAGTGCGGAGACAAAGAGCGGCCCCTGTGACCTGGAGGGGGGTGATGGCACCGGGCACCGTGGGGGCACTCCTGTGAACCTTAGCCCCTCGTAACGTCCATTATCCACAAGCACCCCAAACTCGTGCCGGTGCGGCTGCAAGACAGGCCCCCCTCCCACCCCCAGCGCCCCATTTGAGAGCCTGGGGCAAGGGATCCACAGGGAGAGTGGGAAGGAACATGTGCATGGACGTATGTGTGCACAAGTGTGTGCCTGTGTCAGAGGAGGCACCCAGCCCTGCTCCCACTGTCCACCCCATGCTCCGGGGAGCCTGAGGCCAGGGCGCTCTGTGCCCTTGGACCCAGAAGTGCAGTGCAGGTGAGGGGTGAGGCTGCAGAATCCCAGGGTGGAGAGTTGGTGAAGCTGGGGCCACGGCAAGGGGTGGGTGTTCCCAGGGGAGGAGACATGGGGCTGGGGGGGGGCAGCGTCTGGGCGACTGGAGTGCAGGGGGGTGGTGGGCTGGTGGGGTGCTAGGGGAGATCGGGCAAAGAGGGCTTTGTGAGATGGTGGGAGCATCCCACCAGCCCCCACAGCCCCGCCCATCCACGCGCTCCCCACCATGTGCCCTTTTACCCCACATCAGGGCCACTCAGGCCACTGTGCCCCAACCTCAACCCTCAGGGACACCCCCCCCCCCCAGCCTCCCAAGCCCTAAGGATGGAGAATGGCTCAGAGGGAGGGGATGAGCCCAGTCTTGCCTAGCAGCCCTCCATCCCCCTAGGGGCCCAGCCCCAGGGGGCTGGGGAAGGCGGGGAGGATCCCACCTCCCCTGGGACTGGATCCCGGTGTCTCCTGGTTCTGTTTTCCTTATCAGTCATCTGTCTGGTCACTGCCAGGCCACAGGCCTCCAGCCAGGCCTACTCTTGCCAGTGAGTGGCCTGAAAGGGCCATTGTTCCGGAGGAGCTTCGGGAAGGACTCGGAGAGCCATCAGCTGTCAGCCAGCCACCAGGGTCAGACCCGAGGTGCTGGGCTGGGCCGGTCTTGGGAGCCTCCCCAGGGCCAGTGGGGATGGGGGGGGGGGCAGTGCCCGAGTGAGGCCTGAATTCAGAGGCCACCTTCCCTGCTCTTAGCCCCTCATCCCCCGTGTGGCGTGTCCAGGGCCCCAGCCCCCAGAGCCCGGGGGGATGTCCCAGGGCAGCCCCACAGCCAAGGGCCTGCATGCCTTCGTCCCCACGTTCTCTCCTTGTGTCTCTCTCTGTCTCGGGGTATCTCTCCACCTCCCCACCCCCTCCCATCCTGCCCCCAGCAGCCCGTCCTCCGCAGCAGCGGACAGAGGACCAGCGCCTCACCTGCCGGTCTCGGCCTGCAGGGACGCCCGGCTCCTGCACGCTCCTTCCCCGCACCCTGACCTGCTCCCTGGCTTCTCCGGCTGCTGCCTCTGTCACTGGTCACCTTCCCGGAGCCCCTCAGGCTGCGGCCCGGCTTCCGCCCATCCCAGCCGCACAGCCTGGGCGCGGCGCCCCTGGGGGTGAGGGTGTTTGCACCGTTCAGCAGCTTTTGCAGGACTGGATTCCACCTGTCTTCTCCCTCCTGCTCAGCGCCAGGGCCCTCCCTTAATTTCTCTCGGCTTTTCCCCTCAGGGCGCCAGCTGGGGGCCCTCAGGCTGGGGGCTCCGTGGCCGTGGCCGTGGTCCGGCCCCAGAGGGGGCTAGACGGCGGCCCAAGGCTGGGCGAGCACGGGCGCTCTCGGGAGCCGTGGCCGGGGCTTCAGAGAGGGGGTACTCCGTAACTGTGTAGGAGGCCCAGCTCCCGGGACCCCAGGGTCTCCCCAACACCCCGAGGAGCGCGGGGAGGGGGGCAGACAGCCTCCTGTCCTTCGTCACAGCAGGCGGCCACACGGCCGAGGTCTGGGGTGTCCGGGCCTCCCAAGGCTGGGCCCGTCTCAGCCCGGGCCTGTGGGAGTTGCAGGTTCTGGGGTCACCTTGGCAGGGGTGGTGCCAGGCCACCGGGCCACAGCCTGGTCAGGCTCTGCAATCGCCCCCCCCCCCGCCCACTCCAGCCCCATGTGCTCGTCCCACCACAGAGCCCCCCAAGGTGCTGAGGGAGTCCTTGAGGGCTCCGGCTGTCCCATGCCAAGGTCCAGGCATCAAGGTCACCGCCAGCCTGGGCTGCAGGAAGGGGGAGGGGTGACTGGGAGGCAGGGGGAGGGGGCTGGGGGGAGGGGGAGGGGACATAAAAAGAGATTACATTTTTTAAAAGGTACTCTAGCTGTCTGCTGACACCATCTCTGGTCTCCATCCGTTTTATAGCCTGACGGCTCAGGCAGGGGCCTCCTCCGTCAGGCCGTGCTGGGGGTAGGGGTGAGGAGCCAATCCCCCCCCACCACCGCGACCAGGGTGGCCTGGTAGATGGGCCACCTCTCCCCCTGCCTGGTTTCTGCCCAGGGGCTGCCCAGGCCACAGGAGCCCAGCCCCCGGCAGGACAAAGGTGGCCAGCGCAGGTGGGCCCCCGAGGACGGAGGAGGACCGGCCCCCGGCTGGTGGCCACTATCGCGGCCCATCTATCCCCCCTGACAGGTCAATTTTCTCCCATGTTTTACAGAACCTTTCAGAGCAGGAAATGTGATCCAGCGACTGATTTATGTCCTTACCTGGTCTTTGTTCCCGAGCTGCTCTCTGCAGGGCTGTGCTGGGCGTTGTTCAGGCCCTGGCCGGAGGACGTGTCCTCCCTGGGGGTCCCCCCCTCGGCCCCCGCCGGGGTTGACTCCCAGGGCTCCCCTGCGGACCCGGCACCAGCCAGGGGGCCGTCCAGCGGGGAGTGCGAATTCCCCAGTGGAGGGCTACCCCGGGCACCTCCGCCTCTCCACCTGCACCTGGGGTAGCCTCCTGGGGGGGTCCCATCTGGGGGGGAGGGGCTGTCCCTTGGCAGGTGCCCCCCCATTTGGAAGGGATGAGTGACTGGGGTGATTGTGTTTTTTACGAGTTAAGTCCACTTTTGTTTCTCACACCGGAGTTCTTCTTTGATGTTGTAGCTGAGCTCTGGCGGCACACCTGGGGACAAGGGTCCGTTTTCACCAGGTCTCTGGACGAGGGAGCGGGTCCCTTCACAGCTGCCTCCCGAAATAAAGAAGAGTCTGTTGTGCACAGGCGACGAGCTTGCGGTCTTCCATGAAGCGGCAAGACCGTATTTGGGAAGCTTTCAGTGGGCCTTCCAAGGGCAAACAGTGTCACGGGGCCCCTGCCCTGCCCCCACCTCTGCCTCCTCCCCCCACGAGAACCCTGGGACCCTGGGACCCTGGGGTCTTTTTCTGTGTTCCCACTGGTTCTGGATGGTTTTGCCAGGTGGAGATGCAAACACGGCCAGCTGGGGGGCTATCACGGGCAGACTCTCCCCCGCGCACCCCACTCCTGAGCTGGGCTCTGCCCCACAAGACTAGCCGGGGCCAACGGAGGAGCCTACAGCTACAGCTCTGTGGGCTCCATCCCCACAGGGAAACCCAGCCGCTGGGCTCCACCTCCCCGGTAGCCCCGACACGTGCATGACCCAGACCTTGGCCGGCAGACTCTGCTTGGCTCTGGTGTGGACTCCTGACCAAGTCACCAGGCAGAGGCACAGGTGGAGTCCTCGTGGTGTGGCCGACCAGGTGTCCTGTCCAGGCTGTGCCTCACCCGGATTCTCATCTCCCCAGGGGTCTCTCTGTTCCCGAGGCCACTATTTTAGCCACTCGTTTCAGCTGGGACAGATTCCATGATCCTTCCACCCACCCTGATTGACGGTGAGAACAGTGCTGGTGTTGTCACCAGAGGTTGACTGAAAGCACTGGGCTGATACAGGACACGAAGATGAGACTAACAGAGTTAGGACTAGAGACTGCATTGGGAGAGGGGTCTGGTGCAGGCTACACCCACCCATCCACCCATCCACCCACCCACCTACCCATCCACCTACCCATCCACCCATCCATCTACCCATCCATCTACCCATCCACCCATCCACCCATCCACCTACCCATCCACCTACCCATCCATCTACCCGTCCACCCATCCACCCATCCACACATCCATCCATCCACCCATCCACCTACCCATCCACACATCCACCTACCCAACCACCCATCCACCTACCCATCCACCCATCCACCTACTCATCCACCTACCCATCCACCCATCCACCCATTCACCTACCCATCCACCTACCCATCCACCCATCCACCCAGCCACCCATCCACCTACCCATCCACCCATCCACCCATCCACCTACCCATCTATCCATCCATTCATCTGCCCATCTGTCCATTCGTCCACTCATCCATCCTTATGTATCTATTCCTATCTCTGCCCATCTACCTTCCTGAAGAGGGCTCTAGTGATGTTCCAGACACGGCACTAGACAGCGAGGCCACAATGTACACGAGCCCTTGCATTAGTCTTGATCTGCAGGAAGAGACAACAACATGTGAGTGCAGAGGACTTGGGTACATAGGACCCAGCAGACGAAGGGGAGGGCTGGGAGGCTTCCAGGAGGAGGAGACTGGAGCTTTGAGATGGTGGGGCGACAGGCCCACTAGGCAGAAGCCATGTAAGCTTGGTTTCTTCAAGGAGCAGAAGAACAGAGGTGGGGGCCAGGAGGGGGGCCCGGAGCTCCAGAGCAGATGAGACGGGGCTCATTCCCAGTCCATCTACGAATGGGAGGGGCACAAACAGTCCCGTGTTTTGGTGGCTGTGGCTGCTGCCCTAGAGGCAGGGGACCCGACAGTATGGGGCACACCAGCCAGCTAAGGGACTGGCACCCAGCCAGCTAAGGGACCAGCACCCAGCCAGTTAAGGGACCGGCACCCAGCCCTAAGGGACTTCCCAGGGTCCAGCAGGAGCCCCCCTCTCCCGGCCGGGCCCCCAACCCTCCAGCCAAAACAGGCATCTTAGCGAAAGTTGCCAAGAAGCAGAGCTGGCTTCACGGACGAGCAGCCCACGGAGGCACACGGCCCCAAGCTCAGGAGAGCCCGTGGTTCATGCTGTCTCAAAAGTCTGAATAAATTTATCTTTCAACTCGTGTTTTGTGCATGGGACAATGGAGCGTGTGTGAGAGCCGAGAAGACAGGTGCCTTATGTGCATCCCCAGCCGTGCCCTGCGCCTTGTAGACTGAGTCCCGGAAGTCCGTGAGCAGATGTGGGGACCCAGCGACCTCAGGGCTTCCGCCTGTATTCAGGGTGCGGACTGGCCTCGCACAGCATGAAGATGAACAGGAGAATGCATGCTATTAGTTTACATTTTTCTTTACTTGGAATGACATGAAATAGCCATTAAGAACACCATGACAAGTGGAGGACCACGGAGGAAGAGGAGGCCTGGTGCCCTCGTACATTTCTGGGCATTTTCCCAGGCTTTTGAACAGGCCCATGTTCTCATTTTGCAACGGGCCCCGCAAGGTATGCAGTAGGTCCCCCAGATGATAGAGGGAACTTGCTCTTACCCATGACTGGGGGGGGGGTAGCCTTAGAAAGGCTTGGCCTGGGGGGTAGCATTAGGAAGGCCTGGACTGGGCACCTCTCAGGAGCTGTTTGTTGGGGCGGCTCCCACACACAGACCTGAATGCTAGTGACTTCCGTCCCCCATCAGCTGAGAAATTGAGGTGACCTTGTGGCTCAGCCTCCAGGGAGGAGCTCGCCACACAAAGGGTCCCTTTGAAGACCCCCCTGCTAGAGGCTGGGGGCCCCCAGGAAGGGTGGGGGCGGCTGCCTACGGCTCCACGCTGTGACTGCCCTCCCTCTCGCCTGCCTGGGCCTGGCCGCCATGGCCGAGAACGCCCGGCACAGGGTGGTTAGCTGTCTGCGTGGAGTGGACGGCCACAGGGCTGGACTGAGCTCTCTCAAAAGGGTGTGGAATAGCCACTGACACCTTGAACCCCCATCGGCTGAGCCAGGCTGGTGACCACACCCAGCCTGTGCCACGTGGGGGTAGGAGGGGTCCTCTTTCTCCCAAACACACCCCCAGGTGGGTGGGACCCCGCCTTCCACACCAGGGGGGTGGGGACAGCGGGAGGGGCTGGGGCAGGAATCCTTTGTCACCAGTCCCAACCCCGGAGGGCCCTGGCTGTGCCATGGGTGCCTGAACTTGGCCTCAGCACTACCCACCCCCAGCCTGGAATTTCACGAGCCCACCGTGTTATATGAACACTTCCTCTGTGTTCATCTGGGCACCCAGCGACAGTGACACCAGCTGCAGTGATGGCGCCCGTGTCCGGAACACACCTGCTGCTCCACCTGGGACACATGATATGACCAATGCTGTGACCGGCCTCTGGGTCCCCAGGGTGCCCGTGAGCCACCAACCGTCCAGCCAGTGGAGGCTGGTCTTTCCCGGCAGAGTCGGAGGCGAGGTGGGCAGAGCAGGGAGTGAGCGGGTCCTTGCTGCTGGGGCGGCTGCTTCGTACCAGGCCCCGTGCCAGGCCCCGTGCGAGACTCCACTTCCCGCCTCAGCCTCGGGACGGCGTGCGGCTATCGTTACGTTTCACCGAAGACGCTGGTCCAGACTGCTGGCTGGAAGGTGGGGAGAGGATCTGAACCTTGTTCGGAGGCTGTGTGCGGAGACAGGAGGGCTGAGCCACCCCCCAACTGGGGCGGGGGTCCTGGGCGGGTCAGAGGCACAGACCACTCCCTAGCACCGGAGGATTCGCACAGTCCCAGAGAGGGCGAACCCAGAGGGCCTGGCCGGACCCCCACCCCGAAGGCCGCCCTCCCCAGGGCCGGCCCATACCCCCTCCATCCCTCCCAGGCGCCCGGGGACAGCCTGTCCTACACCCCCCACCGTGCTGCCTGTCTCCCTCTCCCCTAGGCTGTCACAGGCTCTAATTACCTGAGCTCCATCTGCCCAGGCCTCTGCACAGCTGGGGACGCTCTCAGAAGCTCTGTCCCTCCCTCGCCTGGGCATGTCGCATTCCTGCATACCTCCCTGTGGCCACTGTTCTGCTCAACCGTGGGACAGCCATGGGTGCAGGGAGCCTGAAGGGCTGCAGCTGCTGGATGGGGGGGCCTGGATACAGCCCAACTGCGCCCCAGGGCTCCCAGCTGGGTCTCCGTCACCTCCCCCAGCCTCGTCCTCCAACCTGCAGAGAGAAGTCAGCAATTCATCACTGAGGTCCACTGGGGCCACCTGGGGGAGCTCTGGTATCCTGCGGGCAAGGGAAGGCCTTCCCCAGGAGGGGGGGGGGGTGCCCCTTTCCAGGACCACGTGACTTTCCAGGGTGGCCCCTCCTCCACTGTGGGTCACTGTGCGCAGGGCCCCTGGGCTTTGTGGTATTTGGACAAACCCGACTTGGGGCACACCTTTTAGGGGGGACAAGTGGCACCTCTCTGATCCCTGGGTGGCTGCCCTGGGGAGGGTCACGTCTGGGGAGGTCTCCCCTCTTCGGGGGCCAGCCCTGGTGGGCCAGCGTACACCAGGCAGCTCCCACCTATGGGGTTGGAAAGGAAGACAGGCAGGGGGCCCGTGCAGGCCGAACCTCTCCCTCCTCTCTCTCAGAGCCTCCGGGGGCTCTCTCCCTGGTTAGCCTGGGGAGCACACACCTGCTGCCAGAACACCCCACCCTGGACATAGCCTGGGCAGCAGGAGTGAGGCTTTGTGTCCCCCCCCCCCCGCCCCTGCCAGGGCTGGAAGCAGCCCGGGCTGAGTGTGTGCTGGGGTCTCAGCCCCAGCTGTGTCCCAAATGACGGGGCTGAGGCTGGGCTGATTGTGGCCGTGGGACATCCTGGCTGTCCTGGGCCTGGTGTCCTGGCCTAGGGAGGACTGCGGCCCGGAGCAGACCGGGGCCGCTGTGTGGCCTGGTGGCTACGGGTCAGGTGCCGCCGGGGTCGAGTGCTAGCTCTTGACCCGTTTGGTGTTTCGGGAGAATGAAATCAGGTGGAGAACGTGCTCAGAAGCAGCCCCTGCCTTTCCTGCGCCCCCAGACCTGCCTCCCGCCCCGACAGGACGGGGCACGACCTGCGATTTCCCCCGGGTACGCACGTGCGGCTCGTGCCCACGGCTCCCTGGTCCGGGTGTGCCTTGTGCACCTGTGCGTCCAGGCAGCTGCCCACTCGGGTCTGGAATTTTTAGAAAAGGGGAAAAAGCATGTAGATGGAAGCAGGTTTTTCATCTCACTGAATCCCCCTAATTACAAGATGATAATGAGATTCAGGGGCGTTTCCTCCTGACCAGGACTATAATCTGCAGCTTTGGGGAGCACCGCAGGGCTCCCACTGTCCCTCCTCCTCAGCCTGGCCACACAGAAGCCCCTCCCTGATGGGTTGGGGACACACTTCTACCAGCTGCTGGACGGGACCCGGGGAAAGGGGGCCCCCGTGACGGCCACACGAGGCTCCTAAAGCTTGCCGGCCAGGGGTCAGGTCTACAGCAGTACAGTGTTCACACCCTCTTTCCCCTCACGTGTCCTGAAGTGTCCCCATGGGCGAGTCCCACAGGCACCGCGCTGGACTCCAGCCTCAGCTGGTGGAAACCGTCCTCAGCTCAGCCCGGGCGAGGCGAGCAGCCTCGGGGTGCAGCGGACTCTGGAGTCACAGCGGCACGGCTGACATCTCAGCCCCCCACTCAGGGACTATGTGGCGTTGGGCAAACTGCTCTGCCTCTGAGCCTCAGTTTCCCCATCTGTAAAATGGAGCCGGTCACAGGGATTGCCGTTGGCTGCCTCTACCAGGAGCCCCCAAACAGCAAGTGGCTCCAACACCAGGGGCTCTGTTGGTGGTGGGTGGCCCCAAGCTGGGCAGTGCTCCCTTCCCGCAGCCTCCATGCTCGAGTCCAAGGATCATTCTTTCCTCAGCAAATGCTACAGAGGTTGCCCTTTAGTAGGCGAGGTGGTCCGGAAGCTCGCAACACAAAGAACAGTAGTAAATTCAAGGGTGTGTCGGAAGGCGGGTTCCCTAGGAAGAGCCAGGGCTCGCGAGAGGGTGGGGAGGCAGGGGCGGCTGCGGTTCTCAGTAGGATGAGCAGAATGGCCTCCAGGGAGGCAAGGAATGGACCGAGGCAGGGGGGTAGGAAGACAGCCCAGGGGTATCTGAGGACATGCTCCAGGCAGAGGCAGCAGCCGGTGCGAAGGCCTGGGGAGGGTCCGGGTCGCAGGAGTGTGGCTGCAAGGGAACAGTGAGGAAGGGGGGTGGCGGGGCGCCGATCGTGCGGGCGCCCTGAGAGCCCAGGCTTTTCTCTGAGTGCGAAGGGGTTGAGCGGAAGCAGATACGGTTGGACCTTCTGGCCGCTGTGCGGAGAGCAGACTGCGGGGAGGCCAGGTAGCAGCTCCTCAGTGAGGAGAACGTTGTAGTGATCCAGGAGAGAGGCCGATGATGAGAGCCCGGATCGCGGTGGAAACAGAGACAGTGGTGAGAGGCGGTCAGAAGTGAGACTGTCTGAACGTGGACTCAGCAAGGTCTCTTGACAGACTGGATGGAAGAGATGCGCTGAAAGGGAGAAGCCAAGGATGGCTCCACTGTCGCTGCAGGAGGTCCAGCCATCGCGTCTGCATTCCAGGCAGCAGGATGAGGAAGGAGCAGGGAGGTAGAAAGGACTGTTGAGAAGCCTTTCCTAAAACCAGCTCAACGCTTCAGCTGACACCGGTGAGGTCTGAGTCACAGGAGCACGCCTGACCGCAAAGGGAAAAAGAGTAACCTCACAGCCGGCGGCCCGCTGTTGACAATGACAGGGATGTTGTTAGGAGGGAAAGGGGAGCGTGGGTGCAGGTCAGGGGGCCGCTTTGAGGCGCGCTCAGCCTGGAGTCAGCTCCCAGGGGGCACTGGCCCTGCCCCGAGTACTCACGACCCTGGGCCGGGCGGGACGCCCCTCGGACAGGGCCTCTGGAGACGGGCCAGCCCCGGGCGGGCGTCACTCAGAGGTGGGGAGGGGATCTGAGAGCAGGGCTGTGGGCTTGTCTCCAGAGCGGCCCAGGCGCCTGGCCGTACCGGGATGGGACACTGAGTGCGAGCGGCTGGGTGGCTCCCAGCACACGGACCTTCTAGTCCGACGGCCTTTCTAGCGGTGAGGAACTGAGGCCACGAGAGAGGGCGTGACCTACCCAGGGTCCTGCCACCACTGAGCCCAGAGCCGGACAGCAGTCCCGACTCCAGGAGCAACATCATTTCCACTCCTGGGGCTCAGGAAGGAATGAGATATTTGGGGGGGCTGAGAGGGAAGGGTCCTGCTTCTCCGGCGCCCCTGTCCCGAGAAGGGGGCTGGGAGAGAGGCCGGGGGACGCCCGGCCCCGTGCTGTCCTGACCAGGCCCGTCGCTTTGTGCTACCACCTCTCCCCCCGTGAAGACCTGGGAGCCACCACGCAGTGACGGCCTCGGACCCCCAAGCAGTCTAGAGGGGCTGCCTCCTCACACCAGTCCCCGGGGCTGGGGTCCTGTCACCGCAGCCCCTGCCCCCTGCCCAGACCACCCGCTGGAGCGGACGCTGTGCACCTGGAAACGCACAGCGCAGGCGGGAAAGCTCTGAGAACCTGGGCGGCTGCCACTGTTGAGGTGGTCGCCCCAGGCGTGAGCCCTCCAGTTCTAGAATTCGCTCCGGGAGAAGAGAGCCCTGTGAGCTCCGCCCCCGGGGCAGAAGGGCACTGGCGCCTCTGATCACCAGGACCTGGGGTGCTTTTGCGTGAGGGGAGCCTGGCAGGGACCCCGTCCATCCACGGGACCCGTGTGCACTGGGGCGGCCGACGCTGCCGAGAAGGGCAGAGGGACGGAGGAGAGGCTGGAGAACGCAGGGCTCCTGCCGAGGGTCTCCCCGAGGGCAGGGCCTGGGGCCCCAGGATCAGCGTGGCCACCTGCCGGGTGGGCGCAAAGCAACAGAGGTCAGAGCTGAGGGGGACAAGGCGGGGGTCCGTGGTGGGCTCCCCACCGTCTTCACCTGCAGGCGCCTGCTGGAATCAGGTTTCTCCTCCGCACCCGCTTTGGTCAGGCAAAGCCCGGGGTTCTCCGGGGCGAGTGCGGCCAGTCAGATGGTGTGTGAACCCGGCCAGCACCAGCAGCTGGCTCGGGCGGCTGAGGCGGCCGGGTGGGGGGGCGGTGAGGAGAGATGGCAGGGGCGGGGACGGCAGAGCAGGGGAAGCCCGGGGCAGCGGCCGGGCCTGCTGGAGGCCCGGTGTGCACGCGGCGGTGGCAGGGCCTGAAACCCGGGAGTGTCCTGGGTGGGCAGGACGCCACCATCCTGGGGCAGGCGAAGCGAAAGCCCACAACCCGGGGGCTTCACCCCACAAGGGCCTTTATCTCCCAGGTCCGGAGACCAGGAGTCTGAGGTCAAGGTGCTGGCAGTTCAGTTCCTTCAGAGGGAGAAGGTGGTCCTGACTCTCTTCGGCTGCGGACGTTGCTGGCTCCTTGGCTTGTAGGTAAATCGCTTCAGTCGTTGGCCCCTCTTCACACGTGTGTCCTCTCTGTGTCCAAACTGCCCCCGTGTTTTGCCAGTCGTTGGATTAGGGCCCACCCTGCTCATCTTAAGCAGTTAAACGTGCAAGGATCCTATTTCCAAATAAGGGCCCATTCCAAGGTTGTGGGGTTAGGACTGCGCATATGATTTTTTTTATAAATGTTTATTTTTTTTTGAGAGAGAGAGAGAGAGAGAGAGAGAGAGAGAGAGAGTGTGTGTGAGCGGGGGAGGGGCAGAGAGAGGGAGACACAGAATCCAAAGCAGGTTCCAAGCTCCAAGCTGTCAGCACAGAGCCCGATGCATGTCTCAAACCCACGAACCCCAAGATCATGACTTGAGCCGAAGTCAGATGCCTAACCGACTGAGCCCGCCAGGTGCCCCAGGACTGCACGTATGAGTTTGGGGGCCGCAATCCACCCCATAACCCACAGAGAAGAAGGCGAGTGTGGGGACTGCAGCGACTGTCAAGGCCTGGGAAGCCACAGGCCCGCAGGGGTGGGTGTGGGGGTCCTGGGACGCAACCACAGACCACACAGGCTGTGGGTCTGTTAACGGCCAAGCCTGACTTCCTTGCGGAAAACCCCCCTTGGCCACCCCTCCCCCACCAGGCACCCTGGGGTAGTCTCCCCAGCAAGGCTCCTGGCGAGAGCAGAGGGAGGGCTCCGGGGCCAGGCTGCGAGGACATGGGGTGTCCCTCCCCAGCGACAGGTCTCTGGAGGCAGAGGTGACCAGCGTCCAAGACCCCAGCAGACCCTGTTGCCACGCCCCCACTCCCGGCTCTCCCAGGCCTGCCAAGCCCAGGGGTCCCGTTCTCTCCTCTCCAGGAAGCCCAGCCTGCTCAGCACAGCCTGGGCCTCGGCCCGCAGCCCCCTCCCAGTGTCTGAGTCACCAGGGGGTGACCACAGTCTAAGGTCTGGGAAAAACCCTTGGGTAGTGGCCTCTGGATCTGCACCCAAGGACGGACCCCCAAAGCTGGGCCCTTCTAGCCCACCCAGCCCCCTGCACCCAGCCCCATCGTGGCTCTAGGTATCTCCAACCTGGGGACCCTGACAGAGGAGGGCATGTGTCCACACTGGGGCCAGCCCGGGCCTCCCCTTCCCTCCCCTCGGGGACAGTGAAACAGTCGGAGGACAGTATGCAGATGGACGCCCAAAGCTGGTGGAGGGGACCAGATTCCATTCGATTCTCCAACCTCATCAAGGCCCAACTGCCCCCAGCCCTGCCCCCGCTCAGGAAACCAAGGCCAAGGCCAAGTGTATTTGTTGGGGGGTTGCATCCCGAGCCTCCCTGCGCAGCTGGTCATTCCGAGCGGTCGCTGCCCCTGTGACGTGGCCCTCAGCGTGTCTGGCTGTGGGGGGCGTGTCTGGAGGAGGGAGGGGGCGTGTCTGGAGGAGGGAGGGGGCTGGTGGATTCCAGGGGCGACCCATCGAGGCGATGATGCCAAATGAGATCTGTTCCTGGGCTCCGGACCTGCTGTCAGTGTCGTGGCTGTGGGGTTGTATTAACAGAGGGAGGCAGGACGGCCCCACCAGGCCTGGGCTCCCCCTACCCCTGCCCCAGACACCTCCCTGGATTTGCGGCAGCCTCAAGGCTCTGCTCTGATGCAGGAGGTCTGACCTGGGGAGAACCAACCAGAGAGGGGGATGGAAACTCGTTTCTGGACAGCGCAGCCACCGGGCTGGAGTGAACATGTAAGCCCCACGCATGGCTCCCCCTCGTCCACGTAGCCTCCGCCCTCCGGTCCTTGACACTCATTTCGGAGGGACCGTCCTGGCCTCCCATCATGCCTCCAGTTTGGAAGTTGGAGAGACCCAGACAAAGAAGCAGATTATTGCCTAATAAAGACGCTCCCTGGGAGAGAAGGGGCCAGCCCTCCCTGGGACGTTTACAGATGGGGGCATTGGCTCCATTTTCCACTCACACACACACAGGACTGACCCTGCCCCCTGGCCCGGGCTCTGCCTCTGCCGGCTCGCCTAGCGCCCTTCTCAGAAGTGGCTGCGCTTCCTGTGTGGACTGAGCCCAGCCTGGGCCCCTGCATTTCTTCAGTGAGGGTCCTCTGTCAGCACCAGAGCCGGGACCCGCATCCAGTCTCCTCCTGCCCTAGATGGTGCCCACAGCTGGCGCCTCCAGCAACCTAACGGAAAGTTGCTGCCCTTAGAGCCCACTCCAGTGGTGGGTGCCCCAGAGCAGGCTCAGAGAGGTTCGTGAATGTGCCTGGGGTCACACAGCCTCTGTGTTCGAGAAGCCACAGATAGATGTCTCCCGTGGGACATCGGCATCCTGTCAGTTCTGGTGATTGATCTCACGTGTGGGAAGTGAGTGTGGAGGGGGCTCGGGCTCAAAAATGGCCGCTGACTTACACTTCAGTCCTAAAAACTTAGGTGGGGCAGGGTGAGCTGAGTGTGCCAACAGGGCTTGGGGGGTGGGGAGGCCACCCAGCACTGAAGTGGATGAGGAGGGGATCCAGGTGGGTGTGGGGCTGCCCTGGGCAGAGGAAAGGAGCCCAAGTGAGGTGGGTGAGCCTCAGCCAGGGAGTTGCTAATGCAGAAGGGGGACTTGTAGAATGAACACCACGGCCCTGGACCTCCAGGGGTGTTTGGAGGTCCTGCCATGAATCCATGGCTTTTAACACGTACAGATGGGCTTACGCAGAAGTCCGGATGTGAGTGTGTGGTGTGTACACGCCGACCTCCTAGCCCTGTCACTGAGTGGCCCAGGAGCAGAGACTTCCTGCGGCTCTACGCACACCCAGGGCCCAGATCTTTTCCTCTATTACCATTCTCCGTTGGAAAGAATCGGGGATCCTTGGAGAAATGACTAACTGCAGGGAACGTACGAGATGAGCTGGGGACGTCTTATTGAACAAGAAAGCAAAAGTCCTCAGATTATGACCAGGACACACCAAGGGACGGGGCAAATCTGGGATAAACTAGAGCGTCGGGGAAAAAAAACCCAAAAAACAGTGATAGTAATGGATTATAACCCACTGAACAAAATAGGAAACCACGAGTCTGCGCTGATATTGGTAAATCGATAAACTGGAAGTTTGATAGGGACCAGGATATTTAGTTTCAAATAACCTGCGCCCAAAACACTCATTAATTACCAACGAGAAAGAGGCAACTTTACGGTGGAGAAGCCTACCTAATCCCGCTGTCGAAGAGGACAGAGCAAACTCTTGCAGCACTTGCCAGGACTCAGTGAAAACATGGCGGTACCTCTGTGATATTCCTGCCAAAGAGACATAACTTCAATCTCAAAATGAGTGTAGCAGGCGGGATGCCCTCCCCAGAGATGTGCGCCCCTTAACCCCTGGAACTTGTGAATGTTTCCTCATATGGCCAAAGGGACTTGGTAGAAAGTGACTAGGGTAATAGGCCTTGAGATGGGAAAGTTATCCTGGGTTATCTGATGAGCTCAATCTACTCACGTGACTCCTTAAAGTCGGAACCCTTTCCTGGCTGGGTCAGAGAAATGCACATTGAGGGGGAGTTAACGCCTCCCTCGGCTGAAGCTCTGAAATGGAGGAAGGGGACCCTGAGGTGGCCTCCAGAACCCGGGATGGCCCTCTGTTTACAGGTGGCATTGGCCTACCCCTCTAAGGAAGCGAATTCTGCAGGAATTCAGGAGCAGGAAACTGATTCTCTCCTAGGGCTTCCAGAAAGGAGGTGGCCTGCCCGGGCCTTGACTTCAGTCGCTGAGGTCCATTCTGGACTTCTGAACTGTGAGAACCGTAAGATAAGGGATTTGTGTTGGGTAAGCTGACAGGTTTACAGTGATTTGCTCCAACAGCAACGAACATCAGACAAACCCAGTACGGGGAACACAGGGTTAGTTATCAAGCGCATAGAAAGAATTCCACAAAATTCATAAGCTAATTAGAAAAATGGGTAAAAATGCACGTTCCACAGAAGAAATATGAATAGACGATAAATATATGAGTAGGTGATTGACCTATAATTAAGGAGAACAAATTAAAACCACAATAAGATTTCATTTTAGTCACCAGATTGACCACGTCAATGATAGCAAATGATGGTGACAATTTAGAGCAGGGGACCACAACGTACGGCCCTCAGGCCAAATTGCGCTAGCCAATATTTTTGTAAATAAAGTTTTATTGGAACACAGACACACTCATCTGTTTGTATGTTGTCTAGGGCTGCTTTTGAGCTACAGCAGCAGAACCGAATGGCTGTGGTAGAGCCCACGTGGCTTGCAAAGCAGAAAACGTCATTTGCTATCTGACTCTACAGAAAAAGTTTTCCAGCCTCTGATGTAAACTAGCAAGAACTCATAACTACTTTGAAGAGCAGTTAGGCCACATCTAGGGACATTGAAGGCATGCATACTCTGGAATCTACAATTCCACTGGTAGGTACCTACTCTAGAGAAACTAACAGGAAAGAGACTGTACCGTGCTGTTCACTGTATCACTGTTTGCGATGGCGAATAACTGGGGACGACTCAGGTACCCCCCAGCGGGAGCGTCAACACACGTATTCTGGGCTATTGGAACAGGAGAATTCCATAGAGCAGCGAGAATGAATGACTCAGAGTAGCGGTGTGGTGGTGAATCTTGCCAACGGTTGAGTGAAAAGGGAAGTTGCCGAAGAATACGTATATATAAATCCACTAGTGTAACAATCAAACCCAATGCCCTCTTGAATTAGTTAGGCTATAACTTTGGCTTCACGCAACAGAGTCCAAAGTAGCAATGGCTGAAAGGGGGCGTTTGTCTCTCCTTCGTGGAGCAGTGTGGGGGGAGGTGGCCAGGGGCTGGGCTGGCGGCTCTGCCGTCCCATGTTGTCCAGGGATCCAGGCTCCTTGACAGCTGGCCGTTCCACTCCTGCCACGGTCCGCAAGGCCCAAGATGGCTTCCGCCCATGACGTCTGCGTTACAAGCGGTAGGTGAAGCGCCGCTAGACACAAGAGGGGCTGGGAAGTGCGTCCTTGGTTCCAGGCAGCCATATGTGCTGGCAAACTTTGGGAGACAGAACAAATGAATATGAAGAGACAAGTAGTAGCCTTCCCCAGAATTGTTTAGGGCTATATCCATATGTGGTAAACCTTTAAAGGAAAGTATTGAGGGGGGGCCTGGATGGCTCAGTCGGGTAAGCATCTGACTCTTGATCTCAGCTCAGATCTTGATCTCGGGGTGGTGAGTTCAAGCCCTGCATTGGGCTCTGCGCCAGGCATGAAGCCGATTGAAGAAAAGGAAAAGTAAGAATGCGATAAAATCTGGATAGTGAAGATCCCAGGACAGCTGGGAAGTGGACAGGAAGGTAGACTTGTGGAGGGGCCAAAGGGAGTATCTAAGTTGATATTCTGTCTTAAAGCCGAAAGGTGCGGTCATGAGTGTTTATTATGCTCTGTGAAAACACACATTTGAGTTTCATAGCCTATCTTGCATGCTAGTATTTCATAAAAATTACATAGAGAATAAAAAGGTTATAGAATGCTTGTACGATTTCTATAATGAAGAACGAATGGCATTTACTGTTCTGGGTTTGAACTTAAGTACGCTTTACCCGGTACCCTCTTCCCCTGTGCCTGGGCCGGGCGGGCGGGCCGGGGAGGGGGAGGAGGAGAGCAGCTGAGGAATCAGCTTCTGCTCCAGGACAGAAGGTCCCCGGTGTGGCGGCGAGCGCCGTTGCCTGCCGCCCTCTCCCAGCAGCCTGCAGTTCATCCTGCGCACAGCTCCCCCCGGCCTGGAATTACTTGCCTCCTCCTGGGAAGGCCCTTCGCAGCCCTCGGGTCTATGCATCCAGCCCGCAGACACGTGGTGAGCGCCGCCAGGTGCCAGGAGTTCACAGGTGTCTCAGGGCCTTTCTCCATTCTCTCCCTTAGTCTTCCGGTCTCATTTGTCCCTCAAGGCCCAGCCTAGAGGCCACTTCCTTCGTGAAGCCCGCCTCGATTTCACTGGCCCTTTTGGTCTCTACCTCTCGCGTCCTCTTCCTCTGCTCCTTTAGAATGTGAGATTCTCTCTTCGCACGGATCCGCGTGCAGTCCTGGAGGGCGCCGGCCCAGGAAGCAGACCCCCACGCCCTCTGCCAGGAGCTGTGCGCCCACCAAACCTCTCTGTGCCTCTGCGTGCCACTCGTGAAACGGAGGTGCTAGCTCCTCCGAACAGGTTCAGTGTTCCGCTCCAACAGTTAAGCCCTGGTCCCCGCAGCCAGGGTACCCAGCACACGCCCCGAAATCGGTCCCAAACTGTAACCGCTGAACAGAGCCCCCCAAGTTCCGCTCTTCTCCGAAAGGCGCCGCGCCGCCCTTTCTCCCTTGCCCGCCGCCGACCTTGTCCTCCACCCCCTGCAAGGCGAGGCTCAAGAGACCACGTCCGCGGGAAAAGCTTCCCGAAGCTCTGGACGGACGCGGGACTCCAGAGCCCCGCACGCCCGCCTGCAGCCCGCCCACCGCGGGTCCCAGGCCCCGCCCCGGAAGCCCGCACCCGTTTCTCATTGGCTCGCCATCCGCCGAGGCCCGCCCCACCAGGCCACGTCGATTCCCTCCTCTCGCCAGCCCCGCAAGACCCCTCCTGCCCCTCCAAGCCCGCCTCTCATTGGTGCTCGTCCCACAGAGTCCCGCCCCCGTCCCGTCACTTCCGAGTAGAGGAGCCTGCGGAAGGCGGAAGTGTGCGCGCAGAGGCAGTCGTGGAGTCGCGCTGAGGTGTCCCTGGCTGCTCCGAGGCTACTCTTCGGCGTGTGGGCGCGGGGACTCGGAGGCGGCCAGCGAGAGCGAGCGGGGGGGGGGGCGATGCCATGAGGCAGCCGGAAAGCTTGGCGAGGTCTGGAGGTTGACTGTCCCTGCCGCCTTCCCGCGAGGCCGCCGCCTCCAGGCAGCCGCCCGTCCCCCTCAGCGTCTCGCATCCTAAGGTCGTCCAGCGCCTGGGACCGGGGCTCCCGGGCCCTAAACGCCGCGCTATGACCGCGGCCGCCGCCTCCAACTGGGGGCTGATCACGAACATAGTGAACAGCATAGTAGGGGTCAGCGTGCTCACCATGCCCTTCTGCTTCAAACAGGTGAGTCCGGCGGGACAGGGGGCGCCCCCTCGCCGCCGCGGGCTCGCCCGGCTCAGGGTCCGCTGTTCACGGGGCGGGTGGGTGTGCGGGAGACACCCCGGAGGGTTCCCTCCGTAAACGGCGCGCGGTAGCGGAGTCTCAGCCTTGGCCCGGGAGTTCGCACCGTCGGTGACCTCGGACCCCAGTGCAGAGCGTGGCCAGGCGGAGTGGGCTTCCCCAGGGGGAAAGTGGCCACAGGATTCGGTGCTTTTCCTCTTTAGGATTAATAATTTCTTTTAAGATTTTACTTTTAAGTAATCTCTGCACCCAACGTGGGGCTCGAACTCGGGACCCTGAGATCAACTGAGCCAGTCGGGGGTCCCCTATTTGTTATTATTTTTAAAAACTCTGACCCGACTGCATTTGTATCGGGGTGGGGGGCACAAGTCAAGTCCTTCCCGCCGCAACTAGATTGAGGTGTTGGTCCCAAGGTGGTTACAGAATTTGCCAGATGGTGGGTGTCACGGTATGTAAATGTCACCTCGGTTGAAAAAATCGGAAATCTATTTAAAGGCGTCGGCCATTAAAGACCGGATGGAAAAAAGTTACCATTTTTGAGATGTGGATTCATTTAGCTTCTGTTTCAATAAACCCACAGAAAATAGGTGTTCGGTGCTTTAGAAGAGGAAGGTTGGTGAAATTGTCAAATTGGGCAACTTCTTTCCTAAAAATGAACTCGTGAGCCTCAGTGCCCGGTGGATGGTGGATGGAGTTGCAGCTCCCCCTGCCCCACTGCTTCCTGCGGGGCGAGGCGGGGGGGAGGGGGGAGCAGGTGGCGGCAAGGCCGCACACACCAGTCTTGGGTGATGAAACCAAATAGGTAGAAAAATGAAAATAAAATGGACATTTTGGAACTGAAAGTGGGCATCAGTAGTTTGATTTTAGATTAACAGACACATTGCATTTTCATGCTGAGCATCTTTTGGATGAAAATAGCGCATTTATGTTTTTAATCTGAAGATTCTTTTTTTTTTTTTCAATTTTTAAAAAAATGTTTATTTTTGAGAGACAGAGACAGAGAGCAGAAGACACGGAATCCAAAGCAGCTCCAGGCTCCGAGCTGTCAGCACAGCGCCCGACGTGGGGCTCGAACCCACGAACCTGGAGATCATGACCTGAACCGAAGTCGGACGCTTAACCGACTGAGCCGCCCAGGCCCCTAACATGGGGTTTGAACTCACGACCCTGAGATTAAGAGTCGCACGCTCTACTGACTGAAGACAGCCAGGCACCCCTGAATCTGCATTTAAACTCTTAAAAAAATATATTTTAAATGTTTTTATTTATTATTGAGACAGAGAGAAATAGAGCATGAGTGGGGGAGGGGCGGAGAGAGAGGGAGACACCGAATCTGAAGCAGCTCCAGGCTCCGAGCTGTCAGCACGGAGCCCGACGCGGGGCTCGAACCCACGAACCATGAGATCATGACCTGAGCCGAAGTCGGACGCTCAACCGACTCAGCCGCCCAGGCGCCCCCAGGCTCCAGGTTCTGAGCTGTCAACACAGAGCCCGACGCGGGGCTCGAACCCATGAACTGTGAGCTCATGACCTGAGCTGAAGTCGGACGCTTAACCGACTGAGCCGCCCAGGTGCCCCTGCGTTTAAATTCTTTAAAAAAATTGTTTATTTATTTGTCTAGAGAAAGAGAGAGAGAGAGAGAGAGAACAAGTGAGAGAGGGGCAGAGAGGGAAAGAGAGGATCCCAAGCAGGCTTTGCGCTGTCAGTGTGGAGCCTGACGCGGGGCTCGAGCTCAGGAACCGCGAGATTGTGCACTGAGCCGAAGGCGGACGCTTAGCTGACGGAGCCCCCCAGGCGCCCCTGAGATGCTTGATCCCCCCCCCCCCCCGCCGGGGCCTACCAGCCCGCAGTTGAGAGCTCCCATGTGGGTTGCTGATCTGACTGCTGGCAGGGGCCCTGCCCGCGGTGGAAGGCCACGCCGCACCCGCTGCTCCACAGCCCCGGCGCCGTCTGGCTCTAAGCGCTGCCAGCCCCAGTGTGCGCTGCGACTTGCCTGGCACGGCCCGGCGTCCCAGGACGTGTGTCTTGTGCACCTGCAGTCCCGGCGGCCGTCCTCGATGCCGGACTGTGAAGTGGCACGGCGGCGGGGCTCTGGCCTGGACGCCTGCGGGGCACGCGTTTGGACCCCGGTGGCTCCGCTGCCGCGGGGTGGGCGCGGGGCCCTGCCGGAGCCTTAGACACGGGCCAGACTCACTGGCCAGGAGGAGCCCACAGCTGAGTGGCCGAGGGCCACAGGCACGCACGGGACCGCGGGTGGTCCCCCCGTCCTGAGGCCGCCCTCGCACGGTCGCGGCATCGTCCCTATGGTGGCCGGAGCGCAGCAGGAGGCCCGCGGGCCCTTCGGGGATGTGTGTGCTTAGTGTCCGACGTCCGTGCCGTTAAAAAAATTAAAAAAAAAAAATTGGTTTGGGAGTTTTTTGTTTGGTTGTTTGTAGTAAGTTGGGTCCTTTTCACAAAAATGGACATTGTGCGGAAGCATCACATACGCCTGGAGGGACGCCCGCTCGGTGTACCTGTGCTGGGTTGTCAGGAGGCGAGCGCACATTGTAACCAGCTCCGCGCAAGGGACACAGCCTTGCCAGCCCGCCCTCCCACCTCTAGGGCTGTTCGTCCGTGGTGCCTGCGTGCTGACTTTATGGGCACAGAATCATCCTGCCGTGTGCATTTAAAATTTTGTCTTAAGTTTATTTATTTTTGAGAGAGAAAGAGAGACAAAGCACGAGCCAGGGAGGGGCAGAGAGAGGGAGACACAGAATCCGAAGCAGCTCCAGGCTCTGAGCCGTCAGCACAGAGCCCGACGTGGGGCTCAAACTCATGAACCACGAGATCGTGAAATGAGCCAAGGTCGGACGCCCAACCGACTGAGCCACCCAGGTTCCCCTAGAGCTTTTTAAAACGTGAGAGACAGAGACAGAGCATGAGCAGGGGAGGGGCAGAGAGAGAGGGAGACACAGACTCTGAAGCAGCTCCAGGCTCAGAGCTGTCAGCACAGAGCCCGACACGGGGCTCGAACTCAAAGAACTGTGAGATCATGACCTGAGCCGAAGTTGGACACTTAACAGTCTGAGCCACCCAGGCGCCCCAATGTTTATTCCTTTTTGGGGGGCGGAGACAGAGGATCTGAAGCAGGCTGCGCCACTCTGTCAGTGTAGAGCCCAATGTGGGGCTCGAACCCACGAACCGTGAGATCATGACCTGAGCTGAAGTCGAACGCTTAACCGACTGAGCCGCCCAGGCGCTCCTGCTCCAGCCCTTTAGATGCTCCCCAAGGTTTCCTAGTCCCTGTCCTGAAGCTGGTTCTTGAGCTGTGGGTAGCAGGTATGTCTGCTGCACACACGGGGGGGCCGGTGTTGAGGGAGAACGGGGCCCTTCTCCCCGGGAACCAGGGGTGCAATCGCTGCCTCAGATGGTGTCTCTTGAGCTCATAAGAAAGGTGTAAATGTCATTTTTAATCTCTTCTTTCCAGAATGTGCTCACCACCCATAGCCGCTGCTCTGAGTGGCTAGAAGGTGGGCGCCCGTAGGGGGGGATGCAGGGAACTGGGGAGGCTGCCCGTCAGCAGCACCTCGCTCTTTGTGAAGACTCGGCGAGGCCACGGAGGAAACGGTGTCCGTGGCACTCTTTCAGGGTCACACGGCGTGTGGCCAGCACGCGTGGGGAATTGGCCCCTTCAGTGCTAGGAATCGTCACCCGTGGGCGGAGAAGTGAGGCAGAGCCGGGGTCTTGCATCAGCGAGAGCAGGGGGAGGCGGAGAGGGCTCCCGGGTGACTCTCTTCTCTTTTTCTCCCACCCCTCCAGTGCGGCATCGTCCTGGGGGCCCTGCTCCTGGTGTTCTGCTCCTGGATGACGCACCAGTCCTGCATGTTCCTGGTGAAGTCCG
Source organism: Cryptoprocta ferox (assembly GCA_028646485.1). Lineage (NCBI taxonomy): Eukaryota > Metazoa > Chordata > Mammalia > Carnivora > Eupleridae > Cryptoprocta > Cryptoprocta ferox. The sequence goes on along the minus strand of CM053565.1, from coordinate 55,677,658 downwards.
CCAGCCTGAGCAAGCGGAGGACGTACGCCGGCCTGGGTGAGGACGCTGGTCCCCGGCGCGGCCGGGAGCCCTTCGTCAGCGACCTGGGTCCCGGCGCTGGGCCCTCGCTCCCTTGCGTGTTCGCTTTTCACCCCCTTCGTGCGTACAGGCTTCCTTGGGCAGCGCCCTTTTTCCTTATTATAAAACGTAATGCAGTTTGTAACACCTGTTCGTAGAAACGCACGCTTTACCATCGAGGGGACCCTCGTTCGCCGTCCCCCATTTACGCAGATGCCCGTGGAGACTCTCCCCTTCCAGGCTCCGGCGGGACCACATCCTCAGCCCCTCGGCGCGCTCACCCGTGGTCTGCTGCTCCCGAGCCCCCGGGGTCCACCACCCTTCGCGCCAGGAGTGCCGTGGGGCAGACGGTCACGGGGCTCGGGCTGGTGGCGGGCCCGTCACCTGCTCCCTAGCGGTGCTCCTTCCCGATGCTCTGGGTTGTGATTTCATTTCCTTTGGTTGTGTCTTCCTTTGCTTTCGGGCAGGGGCGAGGAGGCCGCGCTTTCTGCTTCCTTTTCGTTTGGACTGTTCCCTCGGCCACTTGGCTCCGCGGGCGGGCCCCTTGCTTTCCCGCCGTCCTCAGGCTGGGGTGCGTGACGCGCTGCGGACATCTGGCGTGGGGGTCCTCAGGAGCTGGGCAGGGGCCCTGGGCTCTGGACCACAGGACCCCCCACCCCCCCGCCCCAGCATGTGGCTGGGATGCGGGGCCGCTCGCGCTCTCACAGGGGAGAGGAGGCGGCGAGAGGAAGTGTGTGCAGGTCGCCGGGGGCCACACGAAATAAACGCATCTGCAGGGCCCGCGCGTCGGCTTTGGGCAGCGCCACCTCGGCTTTCCTTCCAGTTCGTCGGCTCTGCGTTGGCGCCACGCTGCCAGCATCCCCTCTGACCTCGGAGCCCAAGGGGCGCCTCCTTCTCTCCTCCCCGAAGAGAGCCGTGCTGTCGGGCCGTCGTGGATGTTGGAGCCGCTTCAGGAAGTGGCAGTGACAGGGGAACGGACCGCGCTGAGCTGACCTAGCGCAGCTCGGGATGAGTCGCGCTCCAGGGTACCCCTTCCTCCGCCTGCAGGGCCCTGGCCTTGGGGTGATCTTTCTCTCCCCTCTGAGGGTCTGCATACGGCAGGGTTCCCCGAGAAGACGGCCCACCAAGTGCCTGGCTGTGCCCTGAAAGGGGACGCGTGACCCTAGACCCAGGAAGGCCGTGGCTTTGGCAGCGGTCCATCTGGTTACTCTTAGAAAGTCCTTGAGAAGGTGAACTGCTTTGGCCACACATGAGAGGCCGAAAGGAAATCGGACAGTGGACGCCCGTCTCCGTGGCTGCCTGGGGCCCCCCTCTAAGTGCCCAGGGCAACTGCAGCCCCACAGCTGGAAGCAGAAAAGGCCACTGCTGGTCCAAACAGGGTGGCCCAGCTGCGTGAGCCGCCACCCGCAGTGTCCGCTGCCTGGTTCCAGCCTCGGGCCTGGCACCGTCTCTCAGAAACAGAGACCCTGCCACTCGGAGAGGAGTCCTCAACACGAGGAGACAGAGTGTCTCTCGGACCCACAGCTGGGCAGAGACCTACTGAAGGATCTTTCTCCCCATCCTCTGCCTCCAGGCGGGAGACCACGACAGCTAGAGAGGGTGGCCTGCGAGGAGGCGCCCTGCATCCCGGTGCCACGGGGCCAGGACGGACCGTCTCTGTCCTCTGTCTGCAGACCTCCTGGCCCCAGCGCGCATCATCCGCCCGGCCTGTGGGCGTCGGGCAGCTGTGGGGGGCGAGGACGTGGACGGACGGCCTTGGGCCAGACCTGGAGACAGCGCAGGGCTGGGGCGGCACTAACGCTCCGTGGCAGGGATGGGGTGTGCGTGCGGGCTGTTTTCTTGAGAATGTCTGCCGTTCCCAGATGGGAGTCTGCGACGGTTCCGAGGGTTGGTGAGCCCCGGCGGCGGTCACCTGCTGCCCCCTCCCCCATGACCCGAGCATAGGCGGCTGCTGGGCAGCGCGCCCGGCCGGTCGGGATTTAGAGCGCCAGGCGGTTTTTGCCGATGTTCCTTCTGTGAGTTTGTGGTGTTGGCTGCTCGCGGGCCTCATTGGCGAGTCTTGTCTGCTTCTTACCTCCTGCGTCCTCGCCCTGTGCGCTCTGCGTCGTGTAGACTTTTGTAAACCTTGTTTTCAGAAGACAGGCAGAGCTGCGGGCCAGGCCTCCTCCAGTGGCCTCAGCCCCTGAGAGGCCACCTGAGCCCAGACCCCGACCTGCTGAGTGTGGCCGGTGCTTCCGAGCTCTCGATCGTGAGCACCAGGTGCTTCGGCGCTGTGGCCGTGGCCTCGTCATCCGACCTCCTGGCGTCCTGGTCAGCCCGCTGCGCGCTCCGGGCCCGGGGTGGGGCCTGCAGGGGGCCTGTCTGGCCAGTTTTCTCCCTGCCTGTCTTCAGATGGTGGCCCACATGTGTGGGCACGTGGCTTGGGCATGAGGGCTGTAAAGCCAACCCTCCTGATGCCCAGGGGTCTCTCCACTCTCATTTATCCGGCAGATGTTTTATTGTCCTCTGTGCAGGTGGCACCGTGGAATCAAACGCAGCCCAAGGCCCAGCTCTGGGGACGGCGGGTTGAGGTCGCTGTCCTAATTCGAGCAGCACAGTTTGGCATGCGCACCACCTTCCCTGCCCTGCTGGTGCTGGGCTGCGGTCTGGGGAAGGCTTTGGACAGCCGGCGGTGAGAGCTGGGGTGTGGCCAGGCTCCCACGCTGGGCCCGGTGGTCCGAGAGCTCTGTGTCCACGGCAGCCTCAGAGCCGCGGGCCGAGCAGTGGCCCCCACGAGGCGCTGCCACCCCACCTCCCAGGGAAGGGCTGGGAGAGCCTCCTGGCGCCAGTCCCATCTCTGCACAAGTGCGCTGGTTAGACTGGTACGGGGCCACGCCCACGCCTCGTCCCCATGAGGCCCGGCCTGTTAGCTGCAGAGGGCCCGTCCCCGGGGGAAGGCCTGGCCTAGGAGCTCTGGTTCACACCCAGGCACGCCTGCTCAGAAAGCCTTCTGTGGACCCCTGCCAGCCTGCTGGGGCCCACCTGGCGCTGCGCTCCCACCCTTGAGGGGCGGTGCCGGCCCCCTCTGCCCTTCCAGCACCGCGCCAGGCCGGGGGCTGGGGGCTGCTCGGCATTTCTGTTTGACACTTGGGGTGGGAAGTTCTGAGGGATCTGCACTAGAAGTAGGGGTGGGGTAGGTAAAGAAAGGGGTGAGTGAGGAGGCTGGGAACTGGGACAGCCCCGTTAGGATGTCATTCTGGGTGTGTGGGTGAAGAGGGCCGCCTCCCACCTTGGTCCTCTGACTTCCTAGAGTACCTTCCATGTTCTCAGTGTCCCGGATGCGGGTGCGTTCTGGAACTTTTTCCGGGTAGCTGCCCTGAGCATTTGGAATATGCTGTAGACATTCTGCTTCCTTGTGCAGAAGGAGAAGGACTGGGAGGGTCAGGAGCAGGGCCACCTCTGTGGGGCCCTGAGTTCTGTGTTGTGTCCGAGGCCGTGCTGCCTGACGGCCGGCCTTGGGGGCCTTGGAGCACCTCCCTCTGGTGACAGCAGGCCTTGAGCTGCTGGCTGCTGTCTGGAGTCCTTTGTTTGTGAAGGTCTCAACTTGGCCTTGAGTCTCCGGCAGGAGTCAGACAAGCCAGGGAGGCCGGCATGACCCTCAGGGCAGGAGCCAGTTTCCGCTCACCGGCCTGCCCGCTCGGAGCCCCTGTCGCCTGTGCCACGGGCCAAGCTCCTTCGCTGTGACAACGCCGAACCTCTTCCTAAGTCATTTAAAAGTGACGAGTGTTGTCTGGACTCTTTCACACCAACTGGCCTGCATGTTTCCTGCTCTCCGAGTCTCTGGGAACACGAAGCTGGGCTGTGCGGTCGCACACACCCCTCTCTGCTTGCCCCTGGGGGATGGGAACTTGCCTGGACTGGGGGGGGCCGCAGGGTTCGGGGCTGCTGTTCGGTCCTGGGAAGGGCCGTGTGGAGCCAGCTGTCAGTCACTCATCTGCTCAAAGCAATTCTGTTGTCGGGAAGGAAGGACAGTCAGCTCCCCTCCGCCCTGGGACACACCGTTCGCAGGCCCAGCTCCTTGATTGTCTATCCTGAAAGGGGGCAGGTCTGAGACCTCTTGTCCCCTTGCACCCAAAGTGCCCCACTGGAAAGGATTCTCCGAATTTTCTTTTGAAATCACAGAGAGTGAACATAAGAGCCCTTAGCCAGGTCCCTTTGGCGTGAGCTGTCGTGCTGGGGTGACCGAGAACTGAGACCTCCGGGCACTGTCTGCCCTGTCCCTGCCCTTCCCCTGCCTTCCCCTTGTCTCAGTGGCGTTTTTACCGGCGTGCTTTTCGTGCTGTTGGCTGCGAGCTGATTCTCTGTTTCTGCCCTAGCGCTGCTCGCCTACGGGAAAGCGGGGAAGATGCTGGTGGAGACCAGGTAGGTGGTGCGGCCTCGCCGGCCTGATGCCCGCTGCCCTTCGTTGCCTGTGCTGAGGAGGAGTCTGGGGACGGCTGCCGCGTGAGCCACGCGCCTCTGATGCGCATTGGGTTAGAAGGTTATCCTGTTCCGAAGCGCCACTTACTAATTAGTTGAAAGTTCGATTTAGTGTTCTCTTAAAATGGTTAGTGTCAAGGGTGAAAGTCTTATTTAAGTCTTAAGACTGGGCAGCTCGGAACACAGCAGAGCAGCGCTGGGTTGGCTGGGCCCCCCTCCCGGTGCCGCTCCCGAAGCCTCGGGCCCCCCACGCCGCCGCCTCAAGGCAGCGTTACGTTGGAAATGTCATTATCTTTCTCCCTTTGGAGTAAAGTTTCACGAGAAGAAAACATTGCTGGGAAATTGCCTTTTCGGCTTCCAAATTAGGGAATCGTGAATGCAAAAAACAAGTCTCTCTGAAAGCAGTTGATTGTTGTTTTAACTTGAGGAGCATCTCGGTACGTTTTGGTGGCTCCCGAGAGAATGTGCACAGCCCCCCGTGGAGGGAGGAGTTTGGCTGTTTAGTGTTCGTCGCGAGTAGAGAGCGCCCCGCACCCGGCAGCCCCGGCCTGCACGCTGGTGGGCGCTGGACGCCGCCTCGCTCACTGGGCCCGGCCTCGGGCGGTCGGCGGGGACTCCCGGGTCTTGTCCAGGGGCCAGGCCGGTGGACTCCTGCTACGCGGCGTCCTCTCATCCCGACCCCGTCCTCCGCAGCACGATTGGCCTGATGCTGGGGACCTGCATGGCCTTCTACGTCGTGATTGGCGACCTGGGTTCCAACTTCTTTGCTCGGCTGTTTGGGTTTCAGGTAAGACAGGCCCGGGCCCAGTACACCCGAGTGTCCGTGGCGGCTCCTGTGGCAGCTCGGCGGGGCGCCCCTGCGGACTGGAGGGCAGGCAGGATGCCTCGGGGTTATGTCCAGCCTGGCGCGTTGGTAACGCCGGGGAACCCCCGGGGCGAGGCCTTCCCGGCGTGCTCGGCTCCCCCTAGGTGACAGGCACCTTCCGTGTGTTCCTGCTCTTCGCCGTGTCCCTGTGCATCGTGCTCCCGCTCAGCCTGCAGAGGAACATGATGGCCTCCATCCAGTCCTTCAGCGCCATGGCCTTGATCTTCTACACCGTGTTCATGTTTGTGGTGAGTGCTGCTGCCCTAGGGCTTTGTCTGGTCCCCAGCTGCCTTCTGGGGATGACGGGAACGTGCTGGAAAGCTGGGGAGGTGGTAGAGTTATCCTCGTGAGCCCTGGAGGGGCACACGGGCCACCCGGGCTCGGGGGCATCGACGGCCGGAGAGGCGAGTCCTCCAGGGCAGGGGGTGCAGCCGGTTCCCCCGAGACGAAGCGTGGACGCGCCTCATGTTACGGAAAGACATTTGTGTGGGTTCGCGATCAGGAGGCCTGGCGCCCGTGTTTCGTCACAAGGGGGCAGGTTGCTTCCTAGAGGAGCACGTGTAGCCAGCCAGCTCCGGGGGTCCCGTGTGGAGCTCAGGCTTAGAACGCTCCTCACCTGCCAGGCGCCTGGAGGCCGCAAGTGGGAGCCCCTGGGGGCCCAGCCCCGGCCTGGCCATTTGCAGTGAAGGGCAGACGTGCCCAGTCCTGAGCGAACGGAGTGGAAATCTCGCAGCGGGCTTTCCTCGGGACTCCGAGCGCAGGGGGCGTGTTGCCAGCAACCCCCTGTCATGAGGGCCCCCCCCCCGCTCTCCAGACAGCCTGTCCTCTATGAGTTCGTCTTTTGTTCTTTTTAAAAATTTATTTATCTGAGAGAGAAAAAGAGAGAGAACACAAGCGGAGGAGGGGCCGAGAGGGAAAGAGAGAATCTCAAGCAGGTTCCATGCTGTTGGCGGAGAGCCCAACCTGGGGTTTAAACTCATGAACCCCTGAGATCATGACCTGAGCCCAAAATCAAGAGTCGAACACTTGACTGACTGAGCCACCCAGGCGCCCTGGCTTTGTCTTTTAAACTTTTCTTTTTTTTAAATTTTTTTAAGGTTTATTTATTTTTGAGAGAGAGAGATACAGAGCGTGAGCAGGGGACGGTCAGAGAGAGAGGGAGGTACAGAATCAGAAGCAGGCTCCAGGCTCTGAGCTGTCAGCACAGAAGCCTGATGTGGGGCTCGAGCCCACGAACTGTGAGATCATGACCTGAGCTGAAGTTGGCCACTTAACCAACTGAGCCACCCAGGCGCCCCATGGCTTTGTCTTTTAAAACGGGTCTGGGTCGGGAGTGGTGCCCAGCTGCCTCAGTTGGTGGAGCGCGCGACTCTTGATCTTGGGGTTGTGAGTTCGAGCGCCGTGTTGGGCGTAGAGCTTACTTAAAAAAAAAAAAAAAGCCTGAAAAAGTGTACAGGTTGGATTTGGAAGGACCTGTCCAGTTTGTGGGGACCACCTGGGTCTTGCATCCTGTGGGGGCGGCTGCCTCGAGGGCCAGGAGGGTCCTGTAGCAAGAGCCCCTGTTGTCTGCGCACGTCCGCCTCGTGGCACAGCGGAGGGCAGGAGGCCGGGGACCCCCAGGGGAGCACGTGGCCGAGGCGGGGTGGCCGTGCCACGTGTCTGTCCACGCTGTGGCCCCGGGGGTCCCGAGTCGCGTCCTGTTCGCCCATGCGCTCTGAGCCGTCTCTCTCGTCCCCGGGCAGATCTTGCTGTCCTCCCTGAAGCACGGCCTGTTTGGCGGGCAGTGGCTGCAGCGGGTCAGCTACGTGCGCTGGGAGGGCGTCTTCCGCTGCATCCCCATCTTCGGCATGTCCTTCGCCTGCCAGTCGTAAGTGCCGTTTGCTCCGAGGGGCCCCGGGCGCAGTTGTGTCTCCTGGGGCGGGGGTCCGACGCAGGGAGGTGGGCGTCATCCGTCCTCTGTAATTGGTGACGCGGGCCACCAGCCTGTAATGTCTTGTTCCGCTGTGCCTCGTTCCCCCTCCAACTTGAGGGAGAGAGCTGTGTGTATTTTTATCGGGAGGGAACTCGACTTCATTCCTGGGACGTGCTGCCGGCAGTACTGGGGACAATGCCCAGTTCGCCTCCCCTCACTGAAGAGTTGGCGGTGGGGAGCCCAGAACAGCCCAAAACCATCTGATTCACACAGTCCCAAGCATTTTGCCAAAATCGAGCTGTTCGTGTGAGAATATTTAAAAGGAAATTGCACAAACATTGACTTCCGACTGCCGCCGGGGCGCCTTCGCAGGGGTGTGCGCGTGCGTGAGTGTGCTTTCTCTCTGGCACGCGGGGCCCTGTGAATGCAGATCAGGCGATTTCCATAATTCCAGCAGCATTGCCGTCCTCACCGAATGACGGGAGCCAGTGATTCATGCCCGGGCGGAACGGTAACCCGCTCAGAGGAGAGGCGTAAATCCGGCACGGACGGGAAAAGACCATCGGTGCGCGGGGGGCTGGCAGAGCGAGCCCCCCCGGAGCTCCAGTGGGCACGTACTGTGCCAATCGTAAACTAATGTGGCAGATAAATTCGCTCGTGCTGCTGTGTTTACACCCACATGCGAGATCCAAATCGTCATTTCCCGCTTGCTGTCTCTCTTGGCAGCTCGGTGTTCCGCCAGAACGCGCTCCTCTCTTGCTGTTCAATGTCCCCATTATAATCGGTGACAGAAGTTACGTTCTCTTACCATGTACCTAGTTACCCGTTGTCCTTTTAGTCTGTGAGTTTGCTTTTTAAAAAATAAACCCGTGGTTGGGCATTTTGGTGGTGGCCACGTAGTAGCCAGCGCACATCCTTTGGGTTGGGTTTTCAGGTCAAATTACAGGTTCTGGAAGCGTCGTGGGCCCCCGTCTTGTTCTGCTGCTCGCGCAGGGCGTCGGCCCACAGATACGCCCACGTTCTCCCCAGTGAGCGGCTGCGGGGGGTCCGCAGCGCTTTTAGAGCTCGGCGTGACCAGTTTGCTGACCTCCCCATCCTTAAAAACACTTGGCATTTGCCAAGGGCAGAGACAGAGCTCTCCCCTCCCAGTGCGTGCGGGACAGGGGCTCCTGCCTGCCTTTGCCAGGGGACCGCTAGGGGACCGCCAGGCCCCGCCTGCGTGACTGGTCTCCTTATCGCAGGGACGGGCCAGGTCTCTGCTTGGCTCTTGCTGTCTGGTCCTTTCTGGTCTTACTTCATAGTAATAAGTACCTGGTGCAGCACCACTGGGCCCCGGGGCCCAGAGAAGCTGCTGAGAGAGCGCCGAGCACAGAGGGGCCCAGGCCCCACGAAGCCGCTTGGTGGGGCGGGCGGTCTGAGCGCTCTGTGGGGTGCTGAGGTGGGTCACCGTGGACGCCTGTGGCTCGCACCTCCAGGGGCTTCTGGGGGACAGGCAGGATTAGAGTGGGGCCCCTGCCTTGGCCTTCCCACACTCGCTCACGCCCATGTGCTGGGCACAGGCCCCTCCGCACTGGCCCTGCAGCTCCTGGCGTGCCCTGGGGGCCACGGGAGGGAAGTCCCGGTCCTGGGGTCTGACCCCACTGCCCCGAGTTGCACTCGCTTGTGTGGTCCCCGCCCCAGCCCGGGAGCTGCTCGGTGCTGAGACATTTGTGTCATTTCCCCCGCGTGTCCTCTGCCATGTGCGTGGGCTGCACGGCGCGTGCTGCCTGGCGCCCTCCAGCCAGGCCGAGGGGAGGGCGGCCGTGCAGGGTGCCCCTGCCCACCGTGGGTGCCCTGATGGAGCAGTGCGCCCCAGCCGGGTCTTCCCACTGGTTCGCGTTTGGTTTTCGGTGACACTTCCTCTCGCTTTCGAGAAGGTGGTTTTGGGGTTTGGCTCCACTGACCGTTCTGCTTTTCCATTTATTGGCGACGATCTTCTGTGTCCCGATGCACCCCTGCCGGCCGGCATCCCGCATTTGTGGCTGTTGGCCGTGGCTCCGTCACCCACACCCTTACACAGTACATGGGATGGAGAGTGGCCGCCTCTCCGTCATTCAGCCCCAGGACAGCTCCATCCCTGCCTCCTTGTCTGGACCCCCCCAACCCCCGCCCCGAGTGCAGCTTCCCCTCCCTGGGCCACACGCAGACCTCCCTGTTCCCCTCCCTGCCCCCTGCCCCCGCCTCTCCTCACCTGCTCCCCTCCGAGTCCCTCCCACCCAGCAGCGCTGCGCTCCTGGCGCGGACCGGCTGCGAGGGCAGGTGGCCCCCGGCCTGCTTATGTTTGTTTAACTTTCTGTTCTTTTGACGGCAGTGCTCTGAGCCGCTTCCTGCTTCCCCTGTGAGCACGTGCTCTCCCCTGCAGCCCAGCTCTCCAGGCGAGGGCCACACCCCTGCTCCAGTGGGACAGGTGGCCTTTCATTCTGTGAAATGTTCACAGAGAGCTTGTTGGGGGGGGGGGTGCACCGGGTGCAAGGGGCTGCCGTCCGCCGTCCAAACCGTGGTCAGCCGTGGCCCTCACTTACCGTGGTGGCGGGTGTGGTTGGAAGGAAGGTGCTGGAGACTCGGCCAGGGACCGGGCACCTGGGAGCTAGGGAGCCACAGGGCGTGTCTCTCCCTGGAATCTGCTGGTTGAGTCGCGTGTTTCTATACAGCCAGGTCCTGCCCACCTACGACAGCCTGGACGAGCCGTCGGTGAAAACCATGAGCTCTATATTCGCCTCCTCCCTCAACGTGGTCACCACCTTCTACGTCATGGTAGGAGCCCTTTCACCCCCTCCCCTCGTCCCCCATGTCAGGAACGGACTTGGCTCTCGACCCCTTCCCCCGCTTCTGGCCCCCCCCCCCCCCCGCCCGCGACCAGGCTTGCCCTTTGCCTCTTTCCTGTCCAGACCCCCTCAGCTCGGCTCCGCGGCCACCCGCAAGCCCGCTCTGCCCTGGGGGGCGCCGCTGTCTCTCCCATCCCAGGGGGGCACAGACTGTTCCAGAATGCACCGGCTGAGCGTCTCCTTGTACTTCTTCAAGACCTTTGCCAATCAGCTCTGGGAGGGGTGTGTCTGTTACCAGAGGCTGGAAAGTGTAAAATCGCAGAGGAAGGAAATAAGCTCTGATTCCAGCCCCCAGGGGCAGTTACAGTTGACGTTTCGGTAGATTTTTCTTCCAGGCTTCTTAACGTTCCCATTTGTTGTGTTTTTTTCACGTCGCAAATAAAAGCCCCAGTGCGCCGAGATCCGAGCTTGCTTCCCGGAGCCTCGTGGCGCCTGCGTGCTAGTCAGTTTCTGCACATGGTCCACGCACGCTGTCGTCCGCGCCGTGTCCGTCCCCGGGCGAGCACGGAGTGCCCCATGGCTCCCGGGTTTGGAGTTTGCGCCGGCTGAAGACTGGCCGCTCTGCGGGCGTGTGGGGCCTCCTGAGGCTGACTTCTTCCCCGGTGCCCGCTGTCCCCACGGGAAGCTCATGGACCCTCACCTGCGACTGAGCCTTCCGGCCGTGGGGGGCGCTTTACGAGCGGGGGGCCGTCCCCGGGGGCGCGGCCCCACCTCCGCCCTGCGCTGTCGCCCTTCCGCAGGTCGGCTTCTTCGGCTACGTGAGCTTCACCGAGGCCACCGCGGGCAACGTGCTGATGCACTTTCCCTCCAACCTGGTGACGGAGATGATGCGAGTGGGCTTCATGATGTCGGTGGCCGTGGGCTTCCCCATGATGATCCTGCCGTGTCGACAGGCCTTGAACACGCTGCTTTTCGAGCAGCAGGTAAGGTTCTCGGGGCCCTTCGGACGGCACTTTGCCGGGGAAATACGGCTTTCCTGGTCTTACTCGTGTTCTCTTTTGTTGACTTTTGCCGGTTCTTTACTTTTCTGGATGGTGGTAGGGGGAGCTTTTCCTAGTTAAAAATGGACAAGCTTCAGGACGCCTGGGCGGCTCAGTTGGTTGAGTGACTCTTGATTTCAGCTTAGGCCATGATCCCAGGGTCATAGGATCGAGCCCTGCTTAGGATTGAGCCCTTAAAAAAAGAATTATTTTTAAGTATATTTATTTTGAGACAGACAGAGAACACAAGCAGGGGTGGGGCAGAGAGAGAGAGACGGGGACAGAGGATCCAAAGCAGGCTCTGTGCTGACAGCAGAAAGCCTGACGCGGGTCTTGAACCCACAAACCACGAGGTCATGACCTGAGCTGAAGTCAGACACTTAACCGACTGAACCACCTAGGCGCCCCAAATGTTTATTCATTTTTGAGAGACAGTGCAAGCAGGGGAGGGACAGAGAGAGAGGGAGACAGAACCAAAGCAGGCTCCAGATTCCGAGCCGTCAGCACAGAGCCCGATGTGGGGCTCGAACTCATGAACCCTCAGATCGTGACCTGAGCCCCGGGGTGCCTGGGGGTTAAGTCGGTTCAGTGGCCGACTTCGGCTCAGGTCATGATCTCGCAGTTCGTGAGGGATTCTGTGTCTCCCTCTCTCTCTCTGCCCCTCCTCTGCTCACACCCTGTCTCTCTGTCTCTCAAAAATAAATAAATGTTAAAAAAAAAAAAGATCGTGACCTGAGCTGAAGTCGGACAGTGAACCGACTGAGCAGCGTCCCTGCAGGCGCCCTGGGACTTTTTTTTTTTTAAAGCCAGCTTTGGAGAAAAGACCGGGAACAAACGGTCTGTTCACACGGCGGGCGTGGAGAGTGTCCGTGCAGGCGGGGCCCCGCCCCTGTGACTGCCTAGCGGGCCCCCCCCCACCCCCGTCATCCCAGAAACAGAGATGCAGCAGGAAACGGGGCCTTCAGTATAACCCTCGGAGGGGTGGAGGGAGTGGGAACGTGGCAGAGCCATTTTGTGACCACAGCCAGGTCGGCAGAAGGGCACTGGGGTCGGCCCACGGTGCTCTTCATGTTGGTGGAACTTCAAGTTTCAGCGGTTTGACAGAAGCTTCCAGAAGAGGCTGAGTTTTGTTCACTTTCATGTGTGCACTCCTGGCCCTGCTTAGCCCTTTTTGAGACGTTTTCAAATGCATGGGTTGGAACTAGAAGTTTCTTTCAGCTCTCGGTTGTCTGGTTAGAAACAGAAGGTCAGTGTGTGGCGGCTCGTGCCCCAGGGCGCCGGAGCCCCGCCTCTCTTGGGGCGCGCAGCCCCGTGGCGGTGTCTTGCGTCTCGGGCCTGAGGTCCTCGAGTCCGGTCTGCGGTGTCAGCCAGGGCCCCGCGTGAACTGCCTAGGCCACCGGCCGGGTGGGGAGTTCAGGGTCTTGGAACTCTGGGAGACACACTGGGGGGGGCGGGCTGCCCGGGCCCGCAGAGCAGCTAGAGCGGGGCCCGCTGGCCACGTGGCTGGCACGTGCTCGAGGTCCACCCTCCCCCCGTTGTGCTGCCAGAGACGGCACCTCGTGACGGGCTGAGCCCCGAAGGACTGGCCGTCCTTCCGCCTCCAGTGCCCCCCTCACCCCCACCCGCGTCAGCCGTTCCGGTGCCTGGGTGCCAGGCTTGGCATGATTTAGCACCTTGTCCCCGGGGGGCAGTGGCCGGGTCAGCCCCCCCTCCCCCGCCCCCCGTGCTGAGTTGCTTGCTTCCATCTTTCACGGTTTGATGCCAACACACACTTAGTGTAGGAGCAGCGGTTGTGTTTCTGTATGCGATACATTCTTATCATTTACTTTTTTAAAATGTTTGTTTATTTGAGAGAGAGAGAGAGAGAGAGAGAGACAGCATGAGCGGGGGAGGGGCAGAGAGAGAGGGAGACACAGAATCCGAAGCAGCTCCAGGCTCCGAGCTGTCAGCACAGAGTCTGATGCGGGGCTTGAACTCATGAACCGTGAGATCATGACCTGAGCCGGAGTCGGACATTTAACCAAGTGCCCCAGTTTTTATCACTTATAAAGTAAAATCCATAGTGGCATTAGAGGAAATATTAAATCAAGAAAAAAAAAACAGGCAGCCGGGTGGCTCGGTCGGTGTAGCGTTTGACTCTTGATTTCGGTTCAGGTCAGGATCCCAGCGTCGTGGGATTGAGCCCCACGTTGGGCTCCATGCTGAGCGTGGACCCTGTTTGGGATTCTCTCTCTCTGTCCTTCTCACTGGCTTGTGCTTGTGCCCTCTCTCTCTTTAAAATACAAAGAAGTAAGTAAATAATTAAAAAGATTCTCCCTGTCCCTCTGCCCCCCACACACTCTGTCTCTCTAAAATTAAAAATTAAAAAAAAAGAAAATTCACCAGTGTCCCTCCATCCTCCCACAGTGACGTGGCAGGCGTGTGGCTCTTTAGAGTCTTTCCCTGAGCGCCCCCGCCTGCAAGGGGGCGTCTCCGTGGAAACCCGGAGCACCTCCCCGCCCTTGCTCTGGGTCCCAGCGCTTGTGGGACTCTCTGGTGTGGCTGGTCCTTCACCTGTGATCTCCGGGGGTGACTCTGTCCTGACCTCACACTCACCTCCTTCCCTCCCTCCCCCCCGCCCCATCTCGGAGTCCTGGGTAGGTTTCTGGGCAGGAGTTCTCGGGTTAGAAGGTGTAACCCTGGGGCGCCTGGGTGGCTCAGTCGGTTAAGGATCTGACTTCAGCTCAGGTCATGATCTCACGGTTCGTGAGTTCGAGCCCCGCGTCGGGCTCTGTGCTCAAAGCTCAGAGCCTAGAGCTGCTTCGGATTCTGTGTCTCCCTCTCGCTCTGCCCCTCCCCCACTCATACTCTGTTTCTCTCTGTCTCAATAATAAATAAACATAAAAAAAAATTATTAAAAAAAAAAGAAGAAGAAGAAGGCGTAGCCCTAACACCCCCTCGCCAGGCCAGGGACGAGCGGTCCTCCTCAGGTTGGTCAGAAATCCGGGCTGCCGCCGTCCTGAGAGCCGCCTGCGTCAAGGTCTGTTCTGGAAATTGGGTGCTTTGAAGTTCCAGTTAATGGAAGGTTCTGGGCTCCCCCGGAGCGGCGTTTTCTCAGCCCACAAACGGGAGCCGTGGTCGGCCCCTCCCACATGCCCCGTGCTGCTCTCGAAGCTTCGTTCTGGTGCCGGGGCCATGGAGGGGGGGAGGACCTTCGGGGTTGGCCACACTCCGCTGTGTCTTCTTTCCTTCCTCTCGGGCTGCACGCCCAGCGCCTGGAAGTGAGAACGGACGGCACCGGGGGGCACGAGGCTGTGCCGGGAGCACACGTCCGGGGGGCTCCGCTCCGCGCTGAGACCGCCAGCCTGTCTGCGGGGCTGGGGCTCCGGGGCCCGTGGGGCTGCCATGGGGCGCTGTTCTCAGCCTCTCCCGGGGCTGCTCGGCAGGGAAATGGAGGATTTGCCGCCAACGTTTCGAGAAGCAGTTATAAAGTTTGCTTCCCAGGCCTGATGTGAGGCGCAGCCCGGGCCCTCCTGGCGTGTTGCTGGTTTGGGTTCCGGTTCCCGTGCCGCGTCTGGAGCGCGCAGCCGGCGGCCTGGCACTCGCCCACCGGCGGCCCAGGCAGAGCCCTGAAGGGCATCGTTCCTGGCGAGAGAAGAGGGGACCCGTCGTTTCAAAACCTAGGTGTGTCTGTCTTCTTTCACGCAGCAGAAAGATGGGACCTTTGCGGCGGGAGGCTACATGCCCCCTCTGCGGTTTAAAGCGCTCACCCTCTCGGTCGTGTTCGGGACCATGGTCGGTGGGATCCTGATCCCAAACGGTAAGTGGGAGGAAGGCTGCTCGGGGGCCTGATTTCCTGCCGGCTCCTTCCTCTCCCCCGGGGGAGGCCGGGATGCAGGGACACGGGCCTGGTTTGTGAGATCGGTGCTGGTACCACAGCTCCTTCCCTACTGTCGACTCCTGATTTTGACGACATGTCACTGAGGAGGTGAACGACCTGAGCAGGGTCTGAGCTGTGAAACACGTGCTCCCGGACACAGAGAGCTTCCTGTCATCGGGTACCCGGGGGGCCTGCAGGTGCTCCCCCCAGGCACCCAGCCAGGCGTCCCTACTCCATACGTTCACACGTCCCGGCTTCTACACGTGTCCGTCCTGCTCCGTCCCTCGCCAAGCGGGGTGGAGGGGGTGGCGATTTGACATGAGCCGCCCGAGAAGTCCCCGCTGGATGCCCACGTGCTCTGTGAGGAGCCAGGGTGGTGCCGTCGGGGCTCGGCTTGTGCCGGGCCCCGCGGGAGGACACCACTCAGCCAAGGGAGGGAGCCGTGTTGGCCCCGTTTCACCGGCCAGGAAACCGGTGCGGGGAGCATGGAGCTTCCCGGGACTCCGTAGCCGGGAAGGCGCGGCCTCTGGCGCTCCTGGCGCCCGTGTGTGGTCTCAGACGGGGACCCCTTCGGTGTGCCTGCGGGCGCGGGGGGGCGCCTCCCACGGGTGTCGTGCGGGCGTGCGTGCAGGGGCCCCGGCCCTCACGCCTTCCTGTGGCTTCTCGTTCCCAGTGGAGACGATCCTGGGCCTCACGGGCGCCACGATGGGCAGCCTCATCTGCTTCGTCTGCCCGGCTCTGATCTATAAGAAAGTCCACAAGAACGCCCTTTCCTCGCAGGTGAGTGCGCCCAGCCCACGGGAGAGCTCCTCGGGAGGCCAGGGGCTCGGTCCCGGGGGCGCAGGCCGAGGCCGCACCGCTGCCACGTGCACGTGGGGGGGTCCCGGGGGCCGGCGGGGGGGGTGTCGCAGCAGCTTACTTAGCGGAGCGCCGAGTACTGGACCGCTATTGTGCGACGTGTGTCCGGAAGGTGAGTGGGGCTTCCGTGAGTGTGTGCGCTGCACGCTCTGCGCCCCTCCCCCCTCTCCCCCCTTCCTCCCCCCCACCCCCCGCCGCGGCGCCCCGCTGTCTCCCCGGACCGTGTGATGGGGCCCCCTCGGTGGTACTGTGCCGCATGGAGACAACTGTGACGACTGCGTGTGTGCACGAGCACTGGGATAGACTTGGCCTTTGTCCTGCGCTGGGATAGACTTGGCCCTTGCCCTGCGCTGGGATAGACTTGGCCTTTGTCCTGCGCTGGGATAGACTTGGCCCTTGCCTGGTGCTGGGATAGTCTTGCCCCTCGCCCCCCTTGCAGGGGCCTGTTGAGCTTTCGCTCCGGTGTGTTTTGGGCACTGCTTCAGGAGTACCGTGTAGTCCGCATACAGCAGAGCACCCACTTGTCGGCCCATAGCCTGACCCCTTGCTAAGTGAGCCCAGCCACGGAGCCACCCTCCATGGCAGGTTTAGAACAGTCCAGGACTGGAAGGTTCCCTGGGGCGCCTCCCAGTCTTTCCGCTCCAAAGGTTACTGCTCGTCCGTCTTCTAACCTCTTGGGAAAATCTTGCCTGTCTTCGAGTTGGTGTAAACGGAGTCTAATGATGCGGGTTCGTGTCCGGCCTCCTCACCCAAGCGTCACGTGTGCGGTCGGCCGTGTCGCCGTGGGGTCGGGCGGCTTGCCTGTTCTTGCTGGGTGACACTGCGTGGTTCCCCCAGGGCAGACGGCGGGCCCTCCACGCGACTCCTGTGTGACGCGTGTGCAGCGTGTCGGTGACTCACCGGGGCAGGCGTTACCGCGTCCTCGGCTCACGTCTCTCCAGCTTCAGCAGAATTTGCCAGACTCCTGCCGGTTTTCCAAAAGCGGTCTTCTGGCCCCGTGTTAGAATTCCAGTGGCTTTTGCCTCCACTTCCCTTTCACAGACGCTCGTCCTTCCGGGGGGTGTGCCGGTGCCGGTGGTACCTCGTTTGGGTTTTGACTTGCAGCTCCCAGGTGACCAGTGCTGTCGAGCGCCCTTACGTGTGCACGTCGGCCGTGTGAGCCTCTGTGACTGCCCCTCACGTCTTGCCCCGTTTCATCGACTGGGTTGTCTGTCTTTTTCTCTCTTTTTTTAAATATTCTTTTTTTTAATTTTTAAAATTTAGTTTATTTTAGAGAGAGCGCGTGCACAAGGGGCAGAGAGGGAGAGAGAGAGAATCCCATGAGGGGCAGAGAGAGGGAGAGAGAGTGCAGAGCCGGAAGCAGGCTTGAGTCCACGAAGCGTGAGCTCGTGACTTGAGCCGAAGTTGGATGCGTAACCGACTGAGCCACCCAGACATGCTGTCTTTTTCTTAATGATTTTGTGGAAGGTTTTAGAAGATTCCAGATCTGAATCTTTTTTCAGAAATACCTATTGCAAATGTTTTTTTTTTTTTTCGTTCTTGGCTACTTTTTCACTTTCTTCATGATACCTTTTGACCAACAGCTGTTCTTCATTTTAGTGTACTTCAGTGTGTCACCCTTCTTTTGCTCGGTGCTTTTTATGTGCTGTTTAAGAAATGTTTGCCCACTGCAAGGTCCTGCAGATAGCCTCCCGTGTTATATTCTGGAAGCTTTTATCGTTCACATTGACATGCACACTCTGTCTGGAACGGACAGGGAGGTAGGGTGAAGGCTCCTAGCTGATTGCACTCTCTTTCCCTGCCACTGAGGTGGCACTGCAGTCACCAGTCACCTGTGCCCTCGGGGGACTGCTGGGGACACCTCTGTGGCTGCTCTCTCGGGCTCTCCTGTGCTCTCGCGGCCCTGCTCCTAGTGTGGGGGCTTTACCGTGAGTCTGCACGTCAGGCAGTAGGAGCTCTGCACCTTCATTCTTCTACAAGGGGGTCTGTCCCCTTGCTGGCCCTTTGCCTTTCCAGCTGTTTCTGTGTCGTTTGTCAGCCCCCCCACTGCCCAGCACAGCCATGTTGGATTTTGACGGGGTTGCACCATCCGTAGATGGAAGAACCAATGGCACTCTTCCGGTCACAGCGTCTCCTGATGTTCAGGACGCCTTCATTGCCCACGGTTTCTTTTTAGATTTCCAGACTTTTGGGGATTTCCTAGTAACCTCTTGTACTGATTTCGAGCACGATCGCCTTGTGGTTGGAGAACATATGCTGAATTTCAGTCCTTTGACATTTTTGAGACTTGCTTTGTGTCCCAGCGCATGACCTTCTCTGATGCGTGCTCAGTGGGCTGTGTGTGGTTAGATCAAGCTTACTAAGTGCGATTTTCAGATTTTACGTGTTCTTGTTATTTTTTTAATCTTGTCTATCAGTTGTGGGAAAGATCTGACTAGTTACCGTATAATTGTAGATTTGTTTATTTCTCCTTTTAGTTGTATCAGCCTTTGCTTTTTATCTTGACGTTTTGTTATTAGGAGCATATAGTTTTAGGACGGTTATTGTTAAACTAACCCTTTTCGGGGCACCTGGGGGGCTCAGTCAGTTGAGCAACCAACTTTGGCTCAGGTCATAATCTCATGGTTCACGAGTTCAAGCCCCACATTAGGCTCTCTGCTGTCAGCACAGAGCCCATTTTGGATCCTCTGTCCCCCTCTCTCTTTGCCCCTCCCCTGCTTGTGCTCTCTCAAAAATAAATGAACATTAAAAAAAATTTTGTTTTTAAACCCAACTAACCCTTTTTCCTGTTAAAGGTCTCTTTTTATCTTTGGGAATGCTTCTGTCCTTCAAGTTGTCCTTGTCTGATAGAGTGTCACTAACTCAACTTTGTTTTGGATTTATATTTACACGGTATAGTTTTTTATCTTTTTTTGATCTCTCTGTGCTTTTTGTATTTATGGTATGTCTTAGATAACAACATATACTTGGCTTTTGTGTGTTTTGTTTTTATCCAGTTTGTTAATAAGAATCTTTAAGATTTGAAAAAAAAGTAAGAGTTTTTTTTTATAGTGAATATAATAATGACCGATTTTGGGGGGATTAAAACTTCTGTCTTACTCTTTGTTTTTTATTTGTCCTGTCCTTTTTTGTTTCTTTTTGCTGACTTTTGGATAAATCATGCATTTTAAATATTCATCTTTTTATTTCTCTGTTAGCTGGAGTTGCACATTTCTGTTCCAATGGTTATAAAGGCAGTTTAACATGGACTCTTGGTTTATTAGAGTTGACTCTAAGTTGTTTTTACCATTTCCTGGACAAGGCAAGTATCCCATGATATTTTGCCTCCATTTACCCGCCTTTGGTTTTTGGTGCTGTCGTTTTTGTGTGTTTTAATTTTAAAATTTCTTTTTTGTGTGTGTGTTTTAATTTTACATATATCTTAAGCATCACAAGATATTATAGTTACTGTTTTAAGCCGTCAGTGTTTATTTATATTGATCCTATGCAGCCTCTTGATTTTCTGTCACTTGGTCCTGCCTTCTGGTGTGCCTGGTAGTTTGTGAGGGAGAAACGGTAGAGGTTCTGGATGATGCCGTCTTCCAGCAGATGGAGGATGGGCAGGAGGCCCGTGTTTGTGGAGGTGAGTCTGTTTCCGCTTTGCCTCACTCCTAGAGCACAGCCCTTGCAGGGTCTCAACTCAACGCATCGCCCTCACATTGCTAACTTCCCCGCTTAGCTTCGATGTTCTTGGCAGGTGCCCCACGCGTCTCTGCCTGGCTGGCGGCTGGCACGTGCCTTGGCGAGAACCACACACAGGGTGTGGGTGCCCTTCTCCGAGGATGGTGGCTGCTCGAGTTCTGGTTGCTGGGAGCCCTTACCCGTAACCCCTGGTGCCCACCCTGCCTGTCATGCCAGCTCCAGGCTGCTGCTCAGCGCCACGGATGGGGGGGGGAAAGGGGGGCCCGAGCCTCTGTGCTGGCCTCCGTCCTCGCTGGCAGTTTCAGTGGCCAAGGTTGTCTGTCAGTGTCTTCAGCTGGGCCATTTTAGTGAGTTTGGGGAACGAACTAGCCCACGGCTGCCAGATTGCACGTATTTTTCCCTTCGTCAGGTCCCAGAGTTTTAGTCCCTCGGACTCTCGTGGGGGAAAAAAGTCATTGTTAAAAAGGCCCACGTCTCCAGTGTGATTTTTAAAAATTCTTTTCCGCAGTTCTAGTACTTTCACAATTTCATTTTTTTTCCTTTGAACCTTTGATCATCTGTGTCTTATCTTGGGGTAAGAAGCAAAGCGGACCCCTGAGCTGCGCTCTGTCCTGACGTGCCGTGTTACTGCTCCCATGTATAGATGCATGTGTGTGGGCCTAGTGTGGGACTTGCATTTGAAGGTTCCGCTGGCCTGCCCAGTCTTGCAGCCGTCCACACTGCTTGCTGCCATGGCCCGTGGGGGCACAGGGGCCCCTGCACTGCGATGCATCGCCCTGGAAACTTTTTTTTTAATTGGGATCTAACAATTTTTTTTAAAGCATATTTATTTTTAATAATCCTGCACCCAGCGTGGGGCTTGAACTCACGACCCTGAGATCGAGAGTCACATGCCCCCCACCCTCCCCAGCCCCCCAGCTCCCTGACTGAGCCAGTCAGGCGCCCTGCTCTGGAAACGTTTTAATTCTGATCTCTGTTCCTCACTTTTATTAATGACATTTCTGGATGTGCTCGCCTGTTCATTTTGCATATGAATGTTCGAATTAGCCGGTCTGACTCTTAACAAAACTAAATCCAGCTTTTTGTTGTTTAGTCTAATTGGAATTCACTGAAGCTGTGGATTAATTTAGAAAGTGTCATCTTTCCGCCCTCGCTGGTCTGCGGTGTGTACGGAGCAGCCTTCCCATGAGTCGTAGGGTGTAGTGTCCTGTCCGCCTCTTCCAGGCTGTCCCCTGCGTCTGCAGTCCTGGGACGTCCTCTCCCGCAAGCTCTTCTCCCCGCTTGTGTGAGGGGCCTGTGTGCTTCCCATGTTCACTCTTCACCCACCCACCTCACAGGATCTCTTAATCTTCCCTCCTGCTTTCCTCCTCTTTCCTCGTGTGCGGGTCGTGCCCCTCTGGCCGTGGTGCTGGCAGCGCGTCCTCACTCAGTGGGGACAGCTCCTGGCTCTAACTGGTGAGCCTGGTGCTGTCTCTGTGGCTTTGTGTATGGAAAGGGACGCGCACGTTCACACACCTCTGCGCGCACACCTACGTAAACACACGGAATCGTGGCAAAGAAGCATCTCTCTGCCTGCTTTACGATGGTTTTTCTTAATGTTTGTTTGTTTATTTTTGAGAAACAGAGAGAGAGAGCAAGTAGGGGAGGGGCACAGAGGGAGGGAGACAGAATCCCAAGCAGCTCCAGGCTCTGAGCTGTCAGCACACAGTCTAATGTGCTCGAACCCATGGACTGTGAGATCGTGATAATTTTTTTTAACGTTTGTTTATTTATTCATTTTTGCGAGAGAGAGCACGCGCATGAGTGAGCAAGTAGGGGAGGGTATGGTTTTTTTAAATGAAAGCACATTGAATTGTATTAACCATTAGTGGAGAAGGTGGTCAGGTTTCTCTTCTGACTTAGTGCCCTGGTGAGTCGTGTCACAAGGCAGTTCTGGAACGGACCATCTGACTGCAGCATACCGTTCCCATGTGCTGCGACATTTCGTTTGCGTTTTACGTCCAGACATGTAGCTTTAATGTTTTGAGGAAAACGAATCTCCCAAGGGGCACACTTGGAACTGTGGCTGGAGTTTGGTGCGCACAAACTGGGGGTCGGAGGGCACCTGCTTGGCTCCCGTCTCCTTTCTATCCCGGGAACTCCTGTGGACAGCACAGACTTGGCCTCAGGCCCGGGGTACGTGCTCCCCAGCCCCCTGAGTCCTCCCTGACACAACAGTGCTTGTCCCTGGACACAGTCCTTGACGACGAGAGCTGGACAAGGGGCGCCTGGGTGATGGGCGTGCGGGGCGGGACTGCAGAAAGTCTGAACGGAGTGTCCTGAGAAACACTCTCGAAGGAGCAAGGACTGTGGAAACACCATGAGCCCTTAGTGAAATGAAGAGGAACATTATCTGCCGTAGCAAGTTCATCCTTTATCTTGAGAATCCGAGAAATTAGAGTGTCTGTCCAGTCCTGACCTAGGCGGAGGGTTCTGGAATCGGCGTGCTGCGGCCTGGAAGCCAGCAGGGGGAGCAGGAGCCACCGGAGGGGCCCCCAGAAGAGAGCAGAGGGCCGCGGGCGCCCAGGGCACACGGCCTGTTCCGCAGCGCCCAGGCAGGGCCCGAAGATTGGCTCTGGGCTCCTGAAGGACATAAGTAAGGAAGTAAATGCACACCGAGTCTTGGATTCAAGTCAGCCACCCCAGGTCGCCATCGTCCCTCGACCAGAGCACGACACCCGAGACCCTGGCTGGGGCCTGGGGATGCGGTGCCCGTCAGACCAGAACCAGGGTGCGTGGCTGCACGGCGGCCGGGGCCCCTGCCTCCGGGTGTGTGTTTCATTATTGGGGTGCAGAATTGGAGCCTATGTGTTGTCCACATAGGCTTCCACGTAAGAAAGGAGAGTGAACCTTCTCTCCGCACCCTTAGGTGCTTTTCTCCTTTTGAGTCCGGGACCTCAGCAGATCTGGAGGCTACAGGTCACGGCTTGAGGGGTGCTCCGGGACCTCATGTCATGTGTGGCCCCCAGGCCAAGCCCCTCGTATTGCCAAGCCTGGGCTAAGCCCTCGGAATGTACTATGTCTCTTTCCTCCTGGTGGCCCTGCAGCGGGACTGTGAAGTCAGAAGGCTGGCGCGCTGGGCATGCTCGTCAGCCTGATCCTGTTGGCCTCACACAGAACTAGACCCGCAGGGGGCCGGGCTTGGGGCCTCTGGGGCGAGGCTGAGCTCCAGGGACCGGAACTCCCTCCTTCTATCCCGTGGCCACGCACCCCTACACCCCTGCGCCCCAGGCTGGCTCCACGGGGGTGCCTGTGTCTCCGCTGCTGGCCCGGGTGGCACAGGCTCGGCTCCCTCCTCCAGGAGCAGGGCCCCTCATCCGGGACGTTAGAGATGCTGCCATCGTTCCCGTTTGACGTTCCGTGTCCAGCCTCTAAACTTCAACGGCAGAGCGGAGGCCCCAGGAGCCCTGGCCTCTCACAGGAGCCCGGGGCCTCGTAGTGTTCCGGGCTGTGCTAGGGGGCCTGTGGCCAGCACGTACTTGTCACGGCCGCCTCGGGGGACTAGGATGGCACCTGCGCCCTCTCCCGGTGCCCAGGGCACCCGGCACCGTTGTGGGGCCGTGTTCCTGCTCCTTCCTGGCTTCGGCGGACTCTTGCCTCCATCGTGCCTGCTTGCAGTTGGCAATCTGGTCACTGCGTGAGCCCTCACCCCGTGGACCAACACTGGCCTGGTGTCCGGTGTGGCCCCTGTGTCCTCACTGGCACCTGGGTGCCATGAATCCCACGGCTGCCCTGAGGCAGGAGCGGCTCCGGCTCCCATGCCTGGGGGCTTCTGTGGCCCGTGGCCTTTCTTCAGAGGATAGGTGTGGGTGGCTGGGACGTGTGGCGGTTACAGGGTCCCTGGCTGCTCACGCCACGGACAGCGGTCAGCTGGCGAGGGCCCCGCGGGGCCCAGGGCTGGCGTGCAAACCAGGTGTGTCAGGAGACGTGTGGAGTCTCAGCAAAGGGGGCGCAGGAACTGCCGCGGGTGGGGAGCGTGGGTGGAGCGGAGGGCCACAGCCTATGAGGGGGGACGCGGGGTGTCCAGGCAGGTGGCCGGGGCAGGCGTGTGCTTGGGGCCTGGTGGAGCTGGGCTCGTGCTCTGTCAGCTCCTGGCTCCATGCGGACCCTTCTTCATAAAGCGACCTTAAGTTGACGCCCTGTCAGTCTCTTTCGGGAAGCTCGGCTGTCTCCCAGTGCTGACAGAGTTCACGTTCTTTATTTTTCTTTATTTTTTAATTAAAAACATGTTTTTAAACGTTTATTTTTGAGAGACCGAGTGCGAGTTGGGGAAGGGAAGAGAGAGAGGGAGACACAGAATCCGAAGCAGCTCCAGTCTGAGCTGTCAGCACAGAGCCCGACGCGGGGCCTGAACTCACAGATGGTGAGATCATGATCTGAGCCGAACTTGGAAGCCCAAGTGACTGAGCCCCCCAGGCACCCCACGTTTTTTATTTGGTGTGTGCTGTTTTTCTTTTGAGCCCAGAAAGCACAGTGTTACAGTAAGTTATTCAAAGTCATGGGTGAAATGACTTTGGTCATCTCAGGTCACCATCTTTGCCCCATGAATCTTCTCTCCCTGGAAAGATGTCGTGAGCTAACGCTAAACATACTCACGCTTTTAGAAAAATAACGAGTCGGGGGCGGCGAGGTCACGGTCAGGCACTCGACCCCACGCTGCGTGTTGTAGTGTGGACAGACCGCTGCTCCGACCTCCCAAATCCCGCAAGGCCCTCGGGGGGGCCCTGCCGCACGTGACCGAAGCGGGCGGGTGGGGGGCGCTGCCAGGGGGCCCGGGGGACCCTCAGGCCTCCTGAACTGTAGCCGACCCCGGGAGCGGGGCCTGCCCTTGGCCTCTGTGAGCGCCGAACCCGCGAGGTGTTTGGAGCGGCGATGCAGAGCCGGGCCTGCCCCGGGGGCGTCCCCCGTCGCTCTCGCCCACCCGTGTGAGTAGGGCGCCCCTGGGGGCGCCCCTTCTCCAGCCGTGTTGGACCCAGAAAAGGCTCACTGGTTGTTTGGAACGGATACATCTTAAAGCCAACCTGCCCTTCAGAAAGAGGTACTGCGTTCTGGTTCTGAGCGCCTGCAGGTGAGCGGCAGGGCGTCCCCGGCTGCCGGGGCAGGTGGCCTCGCGCGCTCCTCCCCCTCGGGCTCTGGGACCAGGGTTCCTGCCCCCTGGGGAGAGCCTGGCGGGCTGGCGAGGACAGGGCAGGAAGAGCAGCGGCCGAGGCAGCACAAAGCCCGGAGAGCGTTGGTCCAACGTGTGTGCGTCTTAAAGTAGGAGCTGCGGGAGGGGACGGCCTTGTATGATGTGGGCTTTGTCGTGCTGGGTCTCTGAGGGCAGCGTTTGTGACGAGCCGCGGCTCCTTCACGGGAGGGACGGCCCCCCCTCCCCCGGAGGTCAGCAGGGCCTCAGCACAGCTCCCTGGGCGGCCCCGACGGGCACCCTCCTCTGAAAGGGACCGGAGTCGCCGCCTCCACGGCCCCCCCTCCGTCTGTGCCAGCGGCTCTGGGCACGTCCCGCTCAGCGGGTGACGCCGGAGACGGACGATCGCACCCAGGCGTCGTGGAGCCAGGCACCCAGGGGCCTGGGCCCTCTGCGAGGTTGCTGGGTGCCGGGTCGTGAGGGGGCCTGACCTCTGCAGCCGTAGGTGCAGGCGGGTCTGGCTTGGGGGTCAGCTGTCTGCAGGCTGCCCTCACGCTGCCCCCACGCTGCCCCCGGCCCACCCTCCCCCCACTGCCAACGTGGCTCAAGCCGGCTTAGCCACGATTCGGCCACGTTCACCAGTGAGGAGCCACCATCTCCCAGTGGCCAGCATGAGTGGCAGGCAGGGGCCACGGCCCGTGTGCCCTGTGCTCCCCGGCCCCTCTTGCTGTGTGCTGTGCCCTCTCGCCCCCCCTCCCCTGCGCAGGGCAGGGCTGTTTTTTGCTCACGGCCCTTTTGCTCACGGGTCTTCGTCTTGTCCAGGTGGTGCTCTGGGTTGGCCTTGGCGTCCTGGTTGTCAGCACGCACACTACGCTGTCCGTGAGCGAGGAGGCCCCTGTGGACGTGGCCGAGGAGGCCCTGGCCGGGCGGCTTGAAGAGGCCAAGGGCGTCATAAAGGCAGAGGCGGCCCGGCTCCCAGGTACGCAGCTCCCAGGTACGCACACGGCCCTGCAGCCTCCCCGGGGCACCCAGCGCCATCACCTCGGGGTCATGGTGCTCAGAAGGTACTGTCCAGGCCGTCTTAGCTGCCCGTCCTTCTGGGGTGGTGGCGGGGGCAGGGGGCCCCCAGGGCAGGGTGCGGCCACCTGCAGGCCAGGGGGCAGACAGGGGGCAGCGGCCAGCAGGGCTGAGGTCTCCCTGCCTGCCATGCGGTGCGCTGACAGGTAAGTGGATGAGTGGGTGTCACCACATTTGCTTGTTCCGTTGTGAGTTTGTGGGGTTCGAGCCAGGTTTTGCCTGGACAGAGTCAGCAATGCCCCTTGGCATTGCTCTTGTTGCTCTCGGCCTGCCCGCCCGTCAATGGGCGATGACCTATGCGGCCTCCTACAGCTGCAGGCTGGCCTCGGAAGGCCCGCTGGGCTGTGGCTCTGTCACCCCACCGGGGGCCGTGCCTGCTGGGGTGCAGGGACTTTCCAGGGTACAAAAGGGGCTCCGTTGTGTCCAGAGTTGGTTTCTTTGAGCCTGTGGTCCTTCCGGGCACAGCTGGGAGGCACGAGGGGTGGACCTCCGCCGTGCTGGTCCCTCACCCCCCCGCGGCTCTGCGTGGCGTCACACTGGGGTGGTGGCGGTCACTCTGGGGGACTCTGCTCCGACGACGGTTGTGTGCATTCACGCTAATAGTACGCCCGTTCAGGTCCGACTCCCCTCCCCTGCAAAGAGACCCCCACTTGGATGGAGATTTGCCAGGCTGCCTGCCCGGCCTGCCCCTCGGAGGGAGGCCCCTCCAGGAGAGGCTGTTTGCTCATGGGTTTCAGGTGTCTGTTGTCGGCGATGATTAAGGGGTGCCTGCCCTAGTGGGAGCCCCGGTCTCCCCATCTGCCGTGATTGATGGAAGAAAAGGTGCCAAAGGGCTGGCAAGAACATTGAACGTGCCGTGGTCCTTGCCGGGGCTCAGCCTGCCAGCGGTTGGAGGCACGCGGCCCTCGGATTTGTTGCCATGTCTGCTGGGCTCGGACTTGGAGAGCCCCTGGCTGCGGCCGGCGCCCCACAAACTCCGCTACGGGAAACAGTCCGTCCTGGGGCTCAGAGTAGCAGGCTGTGCTCTCTTCTGTCTTCTTGGGATGGCGAGGGCCGGCAAAGAGATTCCCCTTTTGGGATCCCTGCAGGGAGGACCCCTGCGAACGGCGGCATTTACCAGAGAAACGAGTCCGGGTGGTCAGGAGCTGCCTGAGGGTCCCGCGCCCCGTGGCACAGATGAGGCAGTTTGGATGGAGAAAGTCCACTGGAAGAGGGAACTGGGTGGCCCTCGCCGCCGGGCACCGTGTGTGTGCTTTGGGGATGACCCTGGCAGAACCGGACTCGGGCACCGGTGCCCCCATCTCAGCCGGCCGCGGGTTTTCTGGCATCAGTCAGCAGCTGGCCGCCTGTCCCCGTGGCCGCCGCAGTCCACGGCCCGTGGCGGCAGCTGCGTCCCGTCTTGGAGGTGGGCTGTGGGCCGCCGGCTCACCTGGCGCCCGCCGAGGCCACATCTGGTTTCCATTTCTTCCACGAGGCCGTAACCAAACACATGGCCCCCCTTGGAACCACATGCCGTTTGTTTTTAGCGCGTTCTCCGTGTTTCTCGCCCCCGGCCTCCCCTGTAATTGATGGGTTGCCTCGCTGAAGCGGAGCCGGGACCGCGGGGCTGCCCCGTCCGTGTGCCCACCTCGTCGGACTCTGCCGTCAGCCGGAGCGCGGTTTTATTGGTCTCTTTGATGTTGCAGAGGCCAGAACGGGGCTGGCTTTCCTTAGAGCCCCGAGCGGGGCCCGGGACAGATGATGGCGGTCCCGCCCTGCTGGGGATGCGTGTAACCGGCACCCACGGCGGGCACCCCTGGGGAGCAGAGCCCCCCACGCGCAGGTGTGGCGAACAGCGAGTGTGGAGCAAGGAGGTTGCTGAGCCCCGTGAGGCAATTATCTGTTAAAGAGGCTAATTAGGCCATTTATCTCCCATCTGATAGCACCGGAGAGGGTCCGGCTGGGCAGGTCGGATTCTGTAACTTGTTTGCTCCCTCCGCTGAACGCACCACGTCCCCACCATGCGTGTCAGAGCCCCCTAGGCGCACACTGTCCCCCCCAGCACCCTGCGCGCCACGCTGGCTTCCACCCCGGGGGGAGGAGCAAGGAGGCCCAGGATGGGGCCTCCGGGTGTTGGGCCAGAGCGCGGGCCACACGGTGGCCATGCTGTGGATGCAGGCGGCAGAGGGTGACCGCAGGCCCCGCACCCTCTCCCCCGAGGACTCGCCCCTGCACGCAGGCGCAAAAGCATGCACATTCCATGGCAGGTGCTGGTGCCTATGAGGGGACGTGGCCCCACGTGTGTCCGCCTTTTCTCGGCAGGGACAGCGGGGCCGCACCTTGGCTCTCTCAGGTCCCGGCCACTGTGCTGTCCCAGGGCTTTCTGCCCGCCTGGCGGAACACGGCAGTGGGCGGTCAGGTAACTCTGCCAGCCTGGGTTCCAGGGGGGCCCCTGGGGCAGGGAGGGCACTGCCCCTCGGTGTGCGGCCCTGACCTGCCCTCGGAGGCACCCCTCCAGGTGCTCCCCTTGGGGAGACGTGCCTGCTCCAGGAAGAACCCTGACGAGGGAGGGCGGGCCTGTCGTGTTTCCCCCGCACGCTTGGAATGATGGGAGAACGCGGTAGTCACGACGCCTCTGGCGGTCAAGGCCAGGACAGTGAGGTTCGAACTTGAGCGCTCGCTAAGCTGCTCACAGCCATTCCAGGCAGGTGCTCCGAGGAGCTCTGGGGACCAGTCACCAGAAAGTTCCCTAAAAATGGGCCTGGCTTTCTCGAGCACTGTCAGGCAGCTGCTCTTGCTTTATGAGTGTGTGGTCCTGGGGTCCTGTGTGAGTCCTGGATTGGGGTTCCCCTCCAGTTGACAGGGACTCTGGGTCTGTGATTGGAAAGGTCCCTTTACTTTGGTGCTTGATAGTCTGAGGTGATTGCCTTCCACCCTGACCACTGGGTCCCCGGAGAGAGGCTGGTCCATGCCGGCGATCAGCAGGGTGTACCCCAACTCAGGATGGGGTTCCAGAGGGGAGAGCCAAGAAGGAGGCACCCCCAGTCCCTGGTCCTCCAGTGCAGACCTCCTTGGGGCAGTGAGCAGGGCGGCTCTGGAGGCTGTGCCCTCCCCCCCGACTGCGTCCCGGTTCCAACACGGAGCCCTGAGTGCAGTCAGGGAGCTCCTGGCCGTCCAACTCACTGAGCCAGAATTACGGACTCGGTGCCTCTGCCCGACACCGGAAAGGAAAGTCTGACGAGTAACCGTCTGTCGGCCTGTCTGTCTTAGGGTGCTCCCAGCCCGTGGTGCCGTCAGGAGGGTGGCGGGTCCCTGCCGCCATGCGGCACAGTTCTCAGTGTGGCAGGAGGCCGCTGAGAGCCAGGCCGCGCTGGGCAGCTGGTCACCACCGCCCGGCAGAACAGGGCACAGACACAGGATTTTCCTGGGTCGTCCGTGGTCTCTGGTAACTGGGAGCCACAACCCTGAGGCTGAGTGACGCGGCCGCTGGAGAAGCCGAGGCGCCTGTCCGCTCACTGGGCCATTTCCTGTGTATGCGGCCCCAGCCGACCGGAGGCTGCTTTCCAGTCACCGAGGCCGAGGGTTTGTTCTGTGCCAGGAGGCATAGCTGGCGGACGGTGCCCTGCGAAGAGCCCGGTTCTAGGTGAGGAAGCGGCTGGTCGTTGCCGTGGACGCAGATGCCGGAGGTCAGGCCGGCAGCTGCAGGGGTGCGGTGCCCGCACGGGGCTCCCCTCGGCCCAGACCGCGCCAGGCCGTCCCTGCTCTCCCGGCTGACTCGCCTTGTTCCCTGCAGCGACAGGACCGCGCGGGGCCACTCGGTCTTGGGCCCGCGCGGCGGTTTTCTTTGCTCCGCCGTGTTTTCCCTTCCCCTCCTGGCCTTTCTTCTTAGCTCTGTGATCCACTGGACACACAGATTTATGGCGGTTCCTGTTGAGCTCGGGGCCCCGGGAAGGGGTTAATTGTGTGACGGAGACCAGAACATTGTCACCTGCCCAGGCGGCTTCATGAGCTTGCTGTTATCGGCCACTTGGTTAAACTGTAGAGTTGGGAGTCTGCTTCCTCCTGCCTCACGGCCGCCACCTGGCAGGCCCCGGCCCTGCTCCAGTTTGGTGAGGGCGCTACCCCAAGTTACTGCCGGGCACCCACGCGTGTGAGCGCACCTCCCTGGTGGCACATCCCAGTCGGCCTGGGTAATTTCCGCTCCTTCAGGAGAGGCAGGGTTCCATCTGAACAGGATTGCTGTGACCCCCCCCCCCATCTCGGCGCCCCCCAGCCCTGCTCAGGCCAGCGGCACTGCTGCCCACGGAGGACATTAGTCTCCCCTTTTCTGGGCAGCTCGTGTCCTGAGATGGGGAACAGAGGGTGAAATGGCAGGTTTTTTTTAGTTTCTTTTCCCAGGATGTTTAGTTTCTGCCACGTTTGCCTAACTTTTTAATGGAGGCAGTTTCCTAACGGGCTCTGTTTTGGCCCCGGTCTGCGGACCCCCCGGTTGCCGTGCAGGTGAGCTGTGGCCCAGGACAGCTGTGCGGGGACAGGGTGCGCGGCGCTCTGGGGGGTGGGGTGCCGCTCCCCAGGCTCTGCATCTTGCTCTCGTCTTCCTTGGATGCTAATTTTCACCGTCTGCAGTAAGATGCGGATGGGATCCCACATCAGTCTCCCTCAGGATCTGCCGTCTGCCGTGCTGGCCGGGAGCAAGGGCTGGAGTTCGGGCAGGGCTGTTGTCCTGGGGAAAGGGACACCGTGGGCGGATGCCAGCGAAGCGCGGGCTCATGCTGCCACCTGGTGGTGACGGCCAGCGTTACGTGGAGTGTTGCTCTTCCGTACCCAGTTAGGTGTAGATTGCATTTTGACATATTTTTGTTATGAATACACATGAAAAATGACAGTTTTCTGTGCTACTTAGCTGCTAATGACGGAGCAGGACCAAGATAACTGCTTCGGCTCTGCCATCCGGCCGGGAAGTGTGATTACAATCTAGGGAAAGCCGCCCAGTTCCCGTGCTGATTGGCCGTGTGGCCATGTGGGAACACTGCTCAATTAGCTGTGCTTACAGGCCAGAACCCGATTGTGGACGTGGCCGAGGACGGCCGAGATAAGCCGAAGCTGCCAAATGAGAAAGATGAGATGGAGCAGGCCCAGATCAAGGGCCCCGTGAACGTGCCCCAGAGGGAGGACGCCAAGGAGAAACAGGAGGAGGTGCAGCTGCACCGCCCCGGCCAAGGTGGGCTGGCGCGTGCACGGGGGAGGGGCCTGCGTAAGTTCTGGTCCTTTCGGCCTCCTTCCTTCTTTGATTCGGGTGGCTGTTCTTCCCCTGCCCACAGCAGCTGGCCCCTTTTGTAATTTTCTAGGAGTATCAGTGCTCGGGCAGAAGTCCGATCGGTAACAGGCGGCCCTTGCCAGCTGGTGTGCCGCCGTCGGGCACCAGAACTCACTTCACAACCCCTGGGATGGAGGGCCGGGGGCCACCCTCCTCTGCCTGTTCCCCGACGCGTCCGTTTCCTTCCAGGTGTTGCGGTGCCGATGGGCGAGGCCCACCGCCACGAGCCCCCTGTCCCTCATGACAAGGTGGTGGTGGACGAAGGTGAAGACCAAGAAGAACCGCAGGAGAAGGAGCGCCCGTCCAAGCACGTGGATGAGAAGGCCCTGGGCGGCAAGGCTCAGATGGCACCGCCCCTGCCAGATTCGGGAAGAGAGAGACCCAGACAGGACCAGGGCTTGGAGGCAGCAGGGGGTCTCCCCGAAGACCCCCAGAAGGTTCCAGAAGAAAATGCGCAGCCAGCCATCGAGCCTGTGAAGGAGGCCCAGGGGCCAGGCGACAGGGGTCTGCATCCAGGGCCTCA
The DNA here is from genome assembly GCA_028646485.1 of Cryptoprocta ferox. NCBI lineage: Eukaryota > Metazoa > Chordata > Mammalia > Carnivora > Eupleridae > Cryptoprocta > Cryptoprocta ferox. The sequence continues at coordinate 55,646,064 of CM053565.1, read as the reverse complement.
GGCACTGCTCCCCGAGGGGCAGGATGCCCCAGGGGCGGGTGCAGGGGAGAGAGCAGGCGGGATCCCGCAGCCAGGCCGGGCTGCAGGGGCCGCGGGCGAGCTGCCGGAGAAGAGTCAGCCCGGTGGGTGTCAGCTGGGCCTGTCTTGGCAAACTCCTCTCCCTCGAGGGGCTCCCGTGCTGTGGGCCCCGGGGGAGGCTGGCGAGGGGCAGCAGGGGTGGACTGCCCTCACCGTAGTCCCCACGCTCCCGCTCAGCTCCCGAGACCAGCTCGCGAATAAGGCAGGGGAGCAGCCCCTCGAGCAGCTGTTGGGGAGAGCGGGCGTCTGCTGGCTCTACTATCTGTCACGCGGCTGTCTGCCGGGCCGCTGAGCGTCAGGTGCCGCGCTGCTCCTGCGCGTCTGGGCGCACACGGGGACGCCGGGAGTGCTCGACACGCGCCACGTTGTTAAGTGCCGTCATGGGCGCTGGTTAGACGGCGCTCGCGTGTTAATTGGGGAAGGTGGTTAACGCTGGCTCGCTGCCATGAGCCCTCGAGACCGTTAAATATGTTCCTACTGTTTCCCTGGTAATCATCAGGTTGGGTATGAACCTGCTGACAGGGGGAGGGGCTGAGTGCAGGGGGGTTTTGGGAGGCAGCTCCCCCCCTTGTCCCTCCTCTGCCACCTCTGCCCCCACCCCCCTCCCCGCCCGCTTCCTTCTGAGCTCTTTGCAAACCTCCAGAATCTTCACGTGTGCAGGTGGGAAGGCTCCCCTCCCGGTGAAGCTGGCCCCCGAGCTCGGGCCGCAGGCGGAGCTGCGGGAACAGAGGAACGCAGAGGGCCAGGGCGGAGGCCACGCGGGCAGCAAGCTGGAGGGTAAGGCCTTCGCTTTCTTGCCGCGTCCTCCCTGGGGCCCTGTGACAACAGCGATGACAGGGAAGGAGCCCCAGGTGCCTGTCATCCCGGGGGGGTCCTTTCGAGGCCCCCCCCCAGCCCCGTACTTCCTGGTGTCCTCCGGAGGGAAGACTTGAACTACCCCCTCCCCACCCCAGCTTTCTCTCGGGCCCCTCCCTGAGCACAGTTTTTATGTCTCTTTCTCCCCTTAAGAGAACATCTGCCGCCGTGTCACAGGGTTTTCCGTTCCCATTTGTAGCTCTTTGAAAGCAGCTACGCTACTTTCCCTAACGCGCGTGTGGTTCCGAGCGCCGCCGGGCGTGGGCGAGTTTGTGCGCCCAGACGCAGCTCGTTTTCAGGACGTGCCTGCCCCGTGCCCCGTGCCCCGGGCGGGGAGCTGTTACTGCCCTGAGCTCGGGGGCGGGATCCGTGCCCCCCGCAGGGAAGACTGGCATCTATCCCCAAACAGGAGCCTCTCGTACCTTTCTCCAGCAGTTCATCTTCCTCAGACCTTCGCGCCGGTTTGGGGGCGACCCCCTCATAGTGGTCCCACCCCCTTGGGCACCTGCTTCTGTGGCCTGGGTGGTGGCAGCCTTCCTGGCTTGTGATCTGGTGACCAGGGGGCCTCTGTGCACGTGCCCGCCTGGTTAGAACCCAGCCCTGGCACCACCGACTTTGTCCGAGCCATGGCTCCCTGCGCTCCCGGGGTCTGTGTGGGGATCTCGGCGGAGCCTCCTGGGGGCAGCTACTGGGATGAGTGCCCGCTGTCCCCCCCCTCCGTCCTCCCCACGGGTCTTGAGGGGTCACCCAGCCCCGATCTTGGGCCCGGGAATGCCGAGCCAAAGGGCACTGGAGGCTTTCTGGAGTGGGGGGATGCGTTAGCACTTTCACGCGTGTTCCTTTGACTTTGGTTTCAGTCTCCTTGTGTTTATTGATTCCAGTCCTTATAATCTGTTGCCTAAACCTGTCTGATTCTTTTGATTTTTTTTCTTTCTGAAAAGAGAATTTTCACGGTTTCCTATTCTGCCTTTCTTCCGTACGCCTCTCAATGGGATGAACAGCTGAAATCAAAAAGATAGTAGCAGGTAGGAACCCAGAGGGGCGCGTTCCCGCAGGAAGCCTGCTCGTGGAGGCTGTTCAGGTGCAAGAACGAGATGTTGCAGGCAGGCTGTCCGTAGTAGTGGCCCCGCCTGGAGCGCGCGCGGCCGGACCCCGGGAGCCACACACACAGCCTGCCCCCCGGGCGTGGCCCCCCCGCCCCTTAGTTGGGGTCCCCCTGGTGTCCCAACTCACGGCTTTTTACAAACGGCCGGGCCCTGGAGGGCGGTGGGTGCTGTCTGGAAGGGCCGGCTGCCCCCGAGGACGGGCCCGTGTGGAACTCCTGCCGCGTGCATGGCCCTGTGTTAACATGTCTGCATGTCTGTTACATCCCATCTGTGGTCCCGGGGGCCGGGCTCTGCCTGTGGGCACGGCCTGCCACCACCCTGGGTCACATCTGCCCTGTGTGTCGCTTCTGGCTAGATATGACACGGCGCCCCTCCCTCCTCTTCCGGCATCTAGCCAGGGCTGGTCCCCGCCCCTCCAGCACCTGCCCTGCGGACGGGCGGTTTTGGCAGCGTGCAGGCTGTCCTTGTACCGTTGACCATGACGTGGCCATGAGCCATGGGCACCACGGGTGACAGCGAGGCCCATGGCTCAGGTGGCTGGTCTAGAGCCCCGTGGGGGCAGCGCTGAGCGCGTCATTCACGTAAGAGGAGGCGTGTGGAGCCCTGCCTCGGTCTGCGGAATGTGGCCTTTCTCGGGCAGGCGTTTTCATGGCCTTAGGGTGTCTGGATGGGCACCTGGGGAGTGGAGGAGGGCCGTCTTCTGCATGGCCCTGCCTTCTGTGTGGACCGGTCCTCCCGTCCTCCCTGAGGTCTGGCCTCTGGGGGGAAGCCACTGCAGTCCCTGGAGGCGGCCAGCCCTGTGCCGTTGTGGCAGCTCGCAGGCCACCGCGGGGGGGCCGGGCCAGCGTGCCTGTGTGTGCCCAGCATGTGGGGCCTGGCCGGACGTCTGCTGTCACCGCTCACAGAACGTTCTTCTTCATTCTGAACTCCCCCCCCCACCCCCGACTGGCCCCACCTGCTCACGTCGTCGTCCACGGGCTTTAGAGACACGCGTGTTGCGGAAGTTACCTGAGCCATGGCTGCTCGCTGCGAAGAGCTGGCCCGGCGCCAAAGCAGCTGTGGGGATGCGGGCTCTGCAGTGTGCCCGCCGGCGGCTGCTGCTGCTGCTGGTGCCGGGCGCTTGGACGAGGTGCCTCTTCCTGGGCCCACGTTCTGCATCGGCAGGCCCTCCCACAGGCACCTGCTGCACTGGCCTCCCCCCATTCCAGCCTGACGCTCCTCCCGTGCCAGCCTGCTGCCCGTCTCCTGAGCAGCGGTCAGAGGCAGTGTCGGGACCCCTGTGCACCGGCAACCGGCCGCTGTTCCATCAGGTTGCAGTTCTGGTCTCTACTGGAAAGGAAGACCATTGTTTGTTTCTTGGGTTTTGTTTTTTAAATTTTTTTAGTGTTTATTTTTGAGAGAGAACGACAGAGCACAAGCAGGGGGAAGAGCAGCGAGAGAGAGGGAGACACAGAATCAGAAGCAGCTCCAGGCTCCGAGCTGTCAGCACAGAGCCCGACGCGGGGTTTGAACTCATGAATCGTGAGATCATGACCTGAGCCGAAGTCGGGTGCTCAACCGACTGAGCCACCCAGGTGCCCCAAATTCTGTTTCTGAAATTCTCAGCTTGGCAGAGGCTTTCTTAGAGTACTGGTATTCTATTTTTAGAACAGTGTGTAGTGTCATCGCCCAGCCCGGAACGCCACCATCACAGACCTTCTCTGGGCCTTCTCTCAGTCTTTATTCCCAGGGAGTGACAATCAGAGCAGCTGGGGCCCTGCTGGGCGTGTCTGAACACCAGCACGGGGCGTGCCGGGGAGGGCCGCGCGTCACCCGCGCCTGGCGGTGCGGGCTCTCACCAGCGCCCCCCCACCCCCAGAGGCCGGCCGGGCGGAGCTGCTGGACCACGCCGTCCTGCTGCAGGTGATCCAGGAGCAGCAGGTGCAGCAGAAGCGGCTCCTGGACCAGCAGGAGAAGCTGCTCGCGGTGATCGAGGAGCAGCACAAGGAGATCCACCAGCAGAGGCAGGACGGCGAGGAGGGCAAGTCGGGGCCAGGTCGGGAGGGGGGTTGTCCCTGAACGCACGAACGCCGGCCGTGTCTCCTGCTGTCCCCGTGCGGCTGGGTCTGCGGCTCCAGGGCCCAGAGGGCAGGGTTTTGATTTGCGTGTGACGCCACCTTGCTGGCAAGTCCTCCTTCCTCGTCCCTGCGTCAGTGGCTTCTCCCTCCTTCAGCTGAACTGGTGGCCTCCTTCATTTGCAGCTGACGTGCCGCCCGAGCCTGGGGTGGCCGCGCCCAGGGCGAAGGAGCAGGAGGCCCCCGGCGAGGAGAACGTGGAGCAGCCCCCCCAGCAGCCTTTGGAAGCCGCGCTCGGAGCTCCCGGGCGCCCCCCTGCTCTGCCCCAGGGGCACAGCCTGCGCTCCATGGAGGAGCCCGTGGGGGCCGCGGGCAGAGCTCCGGCTGGTCCTCCTGGCGCGGCCAACGCGGAGCCCCGGGAAGTCCGGGCTGAGCCGAGGGAGGGCCAGCAGGGCGCCGGCGCGCAGGAGCGGGTGCCTGTGCCTGGCCCTGCCGGGGTGCCCGGGAGCCCGGGGAAGCCCGTCGCCGGCGAATTCCCAGAGCAGCGTCAGGACGTTCCTGGCGGAGGCTCCCACGAAAGGAGGAAATCCAGAAAAGAGGTGGCGGCCACGGGTCCCGGTGTCCAGGAGGCAGACGTGCCGGAGGCAGGAGAGATTGGGGCCCCGCGTGTGAAGTCGCAGCTGGTCAGCCGAGACCAGGGGCCTGCAGGCCCGGCCAACAAGTCCGGAGGGGCAGCCCCTGGGGCCCAGGCCGAGACCCGGCAGCTGGAGCACCGGGCTGTCTCTGCGCTGGCTCAGGGTGGGCAGCAGGGCAGCCACCTGGAGGTCAGGAAGGAGGCCCCCGGCGGGGACCGTGCGCCCGCTCAGGGGGAGGATGCTGCCGTCCAAGAACTTGAGCAGAGGCCAGACCCAGATCTTGGGCCCAAACCAGCCATCCCTGGGGCTGAGAAGCCAGACTACGCCAAACCCAACCGAGACCTGAAAGTCCAGGCCGGTTCTGACCTTCGGAGGAGACGGCGGGATGTGGCTCCTGGGCCCGGGGGGGCCCCAGCCACGAAGGACAGGGTCATCATCAGCTTTCACCCTCTCCCGGACGTGCAGGTCAATGATCTCCGCAGCGCCCTGGAGACCCAGCTCCGCCAGGCTGCGGGGGGCGCTTTGCGGGTGGTCCACGGCCGCCAGATGAAGCAGCTGGCCGAGGGCCTGGAGGATCCCTGAGCGCCTGCTAATGGCCACTGTCCTCCTGGGCGGCTGGTGTCGCCCAGCCACGCCAGGACCACACGGGCGCTGAGTTCCAGAGGACACACCCTGGGTGGGAGTCTGCAAGACCGCTCACTGTGGCCTCATTTCCAGACAGCCTGTGCCTTCGCCGTCCCGCATCTTGTCCAAGTGACCGAGCTCGCCACGGCCTCGAGGAGAAACAGCCACTCGCCCAGACTCAGACGCTGCGGCGTCCAGGCGGGGCCTCGAGAGAGGCTGGCAGGGGACCGCGGCCCTGACAGGGACTTGGGGTGAGCAAGAGCCCCCGGTCCGCCAGACTCCCAGTTGCTCTAAATGTGCGTTGTTCGTGTGACGTTCTGAGTGTTGTGGAGACCCCAGTACACACTGCTCGGCGGACGCTGCTTCGTGTCTGGGGGGCCCTGGGGTCGGAAAGCTTCCCCGGGCGCACAGCCGCCCCTGCCCCTTCGACGTCTGCTCTGCGCTCTGCGCTCCCTGTGGTTTCCCAAACCAGAAAGTTGTTTTCAATGTAACCAAGAGTCTGGTTAGCGGAGCTGGCGTTGAGGAGCCCGTGCGGCCAGTGTAGGGCTGCGACAGGCGGTCGGGGAAGAACGCCTACCGACCAAACCTCACGGGTGACAGGGAAGCCGGAGCCCACGCAGCCCCAGAAGGACCCCGTGAGCAGGCGGGGCGGCGTTTTGGGGGGTTTTGTTTTCAGGGAACAGAAAAGCCAGAGGCCGCCCCTGGAGGCTGGGCAGGCGCAGGTGTAACCGGCGCGTGCGGCGGGCTGTCCACCTTCAAGCTCAGGGCCTGCGCCAGCTCTGTCCCACATGTGCGCCCCGCACCCCTTCCAAGGGCAGGTGTGTGTGCCCCAGCCCCTGCCGCCAGGGGCCCCGCGTGCCCGGGCAGGCGACAGGACCACAGCTGCACGCCAGGCCCAGCCGTAGCTTCGTCTGTCCTCCCCCGCACCTTTGAAGTTGTGTCGTTTCCTAGGTCCTCGGACAGAGGACCAGAAGTGAGTAATAAAAGGAGTGGAGTCTGGAGGTCGAGCTGGTTCCTCCTGACCCTGGGGGGTCCGGTATGGGGTGAGGGGTGGGGGGGCACTGCTCCTTGGGAGGAAAGCCCCTGATGAAAGGGGAGGGGTCTTGGGTGTGTCCTATCCTTTCTTGAGGAAAAATTGCAAACCCTTCTCGGTGGGAAAACACCTTTCAGGCGCGGCCCTAGCATGGTTGTTTTCAGGTGGGATTTTATTCCCACATCTACTCACCCGCATGTGTTCTTGACCCAAGTTTCGGGTCTTCCTGGAGGTCCTGCCATCCTGCAACTTAGAGTGAGGGCAGGGTCATGCTGCCCTGGGACACTCCCTGCCTCCTGGCTCTCACCTCTACCCCCTCCCCAGTCCACAGCACTCGGGGAAGAACCTGGGACCTCTGGGCAGGGTCACCTTGCCAGAACTGCAGGGGGTGGGGGCGGGACCGCTGGCACCAAGACAGGCAGTCCAGCTGGGGCTGCAGGCGAGCCGCGGGCACGCCTCCTCGTGGGTAGCTGGGCAAGTGGGGTAGGGTCCTGCCTTCCAGGGTGGCCACCCGAGGGCTAACTCCGGTGACGGGTACAGAGGCACACAAGGAACCGGATGCAATGACGCAGCTGCACCAGACGCCAGTTTCAGTGACTTTCCCTCAGTAAACGCGTCTTAAAGATGGAGCGCGTTTAGCAAAGCCAGAGAGAAAGGACGAAGGCCAAGGAACTTGGGAGGGGTTTTGGTGTGTGGCCTAAAGGGGAGGGACACGGGGGAAGCACAAGAACAGAGGTGGGAGACATGGGGGCATGAGGGCACCTGGCAGGACAGTTCTGGAAGGGCCTGGAGCGGGTGGCCAGAGGATACCCACAAGCTCCACACAAAAGAGGCCGTCGGGACCCTGGGCAGCGTGCATGGGTCGGAGCACACCCTCAAGGGTGGGTGAGGGAGCACCATGGTGGGGGTGGTGAGGATCGCTCGGCTCCCAGGCCCACCCCTTGGGCCCCCAGGGTGTGTGTGGGGTCAGCGAAGCATAGATCCCTCCCCCCATCGTGTGGGTGCTGGGGACTCTGGGATGCCAGGGGCTGGGTGGGGCCCAAGGGCAGCACAAGCGCCACACCCTTGGGAGGAGCTCTTGGAGCACAGTCCCCAAGCGTCCAGCAGGTGGCACTCAGGACCCGTGGGATCCTCAGGCCACAGGCACTGGGGGTCCTCCTGGCTGCGTGTGCGTCCACGTAAGCATTGCGGGGTGGGGTCTGACCCCAGAGGAGGCTGAAGGGCAGGCGCCCCATGTGCTGTCACTGCTGCTGGGTTCCTAAGCCAGGCCCTCTCTGGGTTGGCTGGCGCCTTGCCCTCCCAGCCTCTAGAAGGGCAGCCCCTCCTTCTGCCTCTAAGTCCAGAAAAAGCACCCGAGTTGTCTTCCTACACCTAGATCTTTTCCTCACGGCGTCGCTGCACGCTGGCCTGTAAGCTGGCAGCGACATCCGGTGGCTCCGTTAGATTCAGAGAACGCGTTCTGGGTGAAAATTCTTTTGAGCGGTGTGCTCCCGCGGCCCACGCACACCCTGCGCGCCACAGAACAGAGACCCGGCGTGGTCTGCTGCGGTCTGTATTGTTGCTTCGTTGCTTCTTACCAGAACGCTTACACACGCGAGGCACGAAAACCAAATCCCCCCACCGCCCACGACGCGCCCTGAGGAGCCTGCAGTCCTTTTAGCTCTAAAAGCTTTACATATCCTAGACGTCTGCGCCTCGGGGCCGTGGGCAGCAAACACAAGTGCAGCGCTGGCTCGTCCATCCTAAAGGCCTCCCCTCGGGGTCTTCTTGGCCTGGAAGATAAAGGATTTGGTCTGAATGGGTTTAGATGTGACCGAAAAGGGCGGGAGCCACCCTACCCGATGCCATCTCCCCACAAATCCTTTATGCAGAGCCTGGTTGTGGGTGCGGGGCAGAGGGCCCAGCTGCTCGGAGCTGCCTCGGGCCGAGGGGCTAGATCTGCTGACAGTGCGCTCGCCGGAGCCACACCCACCCTGGACCAGAGTCTGTGCAAACCCCCCCCCTCAACACACCACCCTTGGTCCTTGCAAGGCAGCGGGAGCTTGACAGAAAACACTGAGGCAAAGCTGCTGAAACACTGGCCTGGGACAGGGCTCCCCCGGGACGGAGACGGTCTGGAGCCCGACGCCCCTCCTGCCTCCTCCCGGAGCCCCACACAAGTGCCGTGGGCTACAGTAGGACAGGCGGGGACGCGCTCGGCGGTGCGGGGCCTCGTGGTGAGAGACACTGGAGCACCCTAGTCCCGAGCTCCAAGTGCGCAGCACCCGGAGCCTGCAGGGAAGCCACCTTCTGTGAAGAACTGCTCATTAGTGGAGGGCTCCTGAGGGCAGCATGCACACCGTGGGGACATCTCATGTGCCCAAGGCAGAGAAGCATAAAGAAGTCACAGGTGATCAGCTGCCTTGAACAGACAACTCCTAACCACAAAGGTGGTACAGAAAGTCTGTGCGTAACTAACGCGTTTGATCGCCTTGCACGTAAATTCTTCCAACCAGTAAGCACGTGGCGAAGCTTCATCTTGTCCCCTGGGGAGGCCTGTCAAACAAGGAAGCTGCCAAGAAGCAGGAAGCAAGGCCAAGGGACAGGTGCAACCTTGGATGCACGGCCCACATGGGACCTGAGGCTGGTGGCAAGGGCAGGACGAGGCCAGAGGGCCTCGGCCATAATCATCACAAGGAAAGGCGCAGGGAGATCAGAGCTCTCTGGGAACGCACGCGAACTCTCTAGCTATCGGCTCTGCTCAAGGGGATCCCAGCGCATCAGGAAACGGCCTCAGGTCCCCTGAATCCTGCCGAGCTCACCCACTGCCCCATCTGTGGCCCAGCTCTCTGCACCAGCAGCTCCGCGGGCATAACAGCCCGGGAGCCCCATCACAGGCCGCCCTCTCCTCGAGCCGTCTGGAGCTCCCCATGGAGGTTCCCCGGGCCCGTCTGCGTCTCCTCCAGCCCCACCTGCTCCACGTTCTTTGCCAACAGGTGTAAATACAACACTGTAATTCTTCACGTCCATACAGGGCTGGGGAGATTCACAAGACGCCTGCTGGCTCACCAGTTCATCAAACCGGGCTCAGAAAAACGCCTCAGAAAGGGAAGGGACTTGCTGTTGAGCGTTAGAGCCCGGAACCAAAACGCCGGCGGACCGTTCCCAGCAGGGCCCGCCTCCCAGCCAGTGAAAACCAGTCGGTGCCGCCGGGCTGGAGGGCTTATCAGCCTCTCAAACCCTGTTCTGACAAACCCAGGACAGGGGCCTGTTGATTCTCCTTCCACCTCCTGCAAGATGGGGGTGCTGTCTGGGGGAGGTCGGGGTGCCTGGCGGCACAGCAGCCCCCTCAGTGTGTCCTCGTGGCCCTGCGGTTACCAGTGCACGCACAGCGCGCACGCGGGCTCCTCGACACCAGAGAAGCTGAGGCCGCAGGTGCCGAGCTGTCTTCCACTGGAGTCCCGGGCCGCGCGTCGTTTGGGCACGAGGCCCCAGCGACGGCACCAGTCACCCAGCTTTCGCACACACGCCGCCACCGCCACCGGCTGGGGTTGGCAAGGGACAAGGCCGGGGCGGCGCCCACCTACCGCGGCGGCGAAGCAGCTCCGCAGGGCCTCGAACTCCTGCACACACAGGTCCTTCGTCAGGTGGCCGCGGGGACCCGTGGACGCCTGCACGCACCTGCCATAGGCCGCGGCCTGGGGACGGACGGGGAGGGGCGAGGGTCGCGGCGGTCCCCCTCGCCGGTCCCCCGAGACAGACCCCGCCCCCGCCCCGCCCCGCCCGACAGCTTCTCACCTCGGCCCCACAGGCCGCGAGGCGCTCGGGGAAGGCGCGGAGGCGGCCTCGCACGCGTCCCCACACCGCTCCGCTCCCGGACATGACCGGCTCCTTCTGGCCCCCATGGGTGCCGCCATCTTAGGTCCGTCCTCTTCCGGCGCCCAGCGGCTCGATAGGCGCCCCGTCGCCTCTCCTGCGCTTTCTGTTTGGCCCGGGCTTGGCCTCCGCGAGCCCTGCAAGTGGCTCGTGGACTTGTCTGTCTCTGATCTGGGACTTCGGATTGGTCCAGGCTCAGGCTGTTTGCCGGCATCGGCTCCAGGCCCCGCCCCGCGCGAGCGATTGGCCAGCTGGATCAGGCCCGCGCGGTGATTGGAGGGGGTCAGCGGCCGCGGGCGGGGCCGGAAGGCGGCCGGCATCATGGCGGCCACGCCGCAGCTGCGGGACCGCCTGAGTTTCCTGCACCGGGTGAGTGCGGGCGGCCGCGGCCCCCGTCCCGGGCCAGAGCTGTTCCCCTCCCCGGCTCTGCTCGGCGCCCGCCGGGGCCTCCTCCCAGGCTCGCAGACGCCTCCATGCCCCTGCGGGCCTCTCCCTGCCCGTCCTCCTCCTCGAGCCCCTCGGCCCTTCTTCGGCCCCTGGAGCCCCCTCTGCCCCTGCATCTCGTCCCTGTGTCCCCTTCTCCGCTGTGACCCCTCCAGGCTCGGGGCCGGATCCCCGACGCGGTGTGGGCGGGGCACGCCGTCCCTGCTTCTCGTCTCCCCGGACAGAGCTCGAACTGGAAGAGACTGCCGGGGCCGCGGACGGCACAGCCGGACGCTCGCGCGGGCAGCCCCGGCCGGGTCCCGTTCGTGCCCGGAGCGCTGGGGGAGGCGGCGTCGGGCCGTGTCCGTGCCGCTCGGCAGCTGCGCCTGCTGGCCGGCCCTTTCGGGGCTTGGGCGAGGCAGGCCCGGGCCTTCCTGACGGTTGCGTTTCAAACTGGGGCCCTCAGGCCCTTGGGAAGGACGCTCCCGACTTGTAGGAGACCCACGTTCACCGTCGTCAAGTCCCTCGTGGCAAATGCTCCAAGAAGCGAGGTCGGGGCCTGTTGTTGGTGTTGGCCGGAGGCAGATTCTGCGGGCGGCCTTGAGCCGGGCAGGCAGGTGTTCGGGGCCGGGCCGCCCGTGAAGCAGCCCGGTCAGTCCGGTGGCGTTAGCGCAGAGCCTCCGCTCAGTGCCCAGGCCTCCCCGGTTCTGCACGTCTGTCCAGCTCCCCTTTGGGTCTTGCTGGACAAATAGCGTGACTTCCGGGCCTGTGTTCTTGTGACGTTAGGCCGCTGCCCTTCAAACCGTAGTCTGTAGTGAGCAGCCAGCAGAGTCCACGCACTTGTTGGTGGCGGGAGTGACCTTGAGGTTCCCTGTCCTCTCTTTGCACCGAGGCTCAGGCTCCCAGACGCCGGACCACGTGGGAACGGGTGTTTGGGTTTTACCCCTGTGATGCCCGCTCATCACTGCAGGGGCTCTCGCTGCCTTTCAGCTCCCGATTCTCCTGAAGGGAACATCGGACGATGATGTCCCATGTCCGGGCTACTTGTTTGAGGAGATCGCCAGTATCCTTCCTTGTCACCCACTTGCAGGGGCCTGTCCTGAGGACACCCCCCCACCCCAGCCTCTCTACCGTAGGAACCAAGTGTGGGTGGGTCCAAAAGCCACAGGGCCCAGGAGGCCCCAAGAGCCCCGAGCTCCTGACACCAGGGCCTGGGGTGGGTGTTTGCGGGGAAGACTCGGGAGAAGTCCGGTGGCAGGAAGGCCTGGTTCTCTCCTCGGCCCACGTGGCCTCAGGTGGCCTGGGGTCAGCTCGCTCCTTCCCTAACCCAAGCGCCTACCAGAAATCTCGCACGAGTCCCTGGGCAGCAGCCAGTGCCTCCTGGAGTACCTTCTGAACCGTCTACACAGCGGCTCCGGCCGCGTGAAGCTCAAGGTGAGTCCCCGAGGGGCCCCGCTCACCCTCCGCTGGGGGACGGTCCGGGCCCGAGCTCCCGCCATCGGGCAGCAAAGCACGAGGAGGGGTCGCCGCGGGATGCGTGCAGGCCGCCCTCTGGGCCTGTGCTGCCCCGTGTGACTGTCCCCCAGGTGCTGAAGATCCTGCTCCACCTGTGTGGTCACGGCTCCTCGTCGTCCCTGCTCATCCTCAAACGCAACCCTGCCTTCATCCAGGAAGCTGCAGGTATCGGGGCGCAGAGGGGAGGGCGCCCAGGGCAGGTTGTAGCCAGAGTCCCTTAGCGACTGCCACCACCGGGCAGGGATGCCCCTCCCACCTGCGGGACACGCCTCACGGCACCCGGCTCGCGGCACCCGGGCCCCCACTCCTCCCCAGCACCTGCACCCCAGCAACAGCGTTCACTCTGTCACCTGCTTGCCCCTCCGTCCGTCGCCGTGCCTGCCGCATAGTGGCTTACTTCCGCCCGTGTGCCCTGCCTGTTCCAGTACCTGGCACAGCAGAGGGGCTCTGTCTGCTCCCCAGGACTGCTCCCCGGGCCCGAGCCGGGGAGCTCGTAAGCTCCTGCTGCGGAAGGTCTGTGGGAGGCCCCCGGGAGCTGGGGGGTTCTGGCCTGCCGAGGTCTAGGTCTAGGCCAGGCGGGTCTGGGCTGGAGTTCCATCTCTCACCCCCCACCCAGGTCTGGCACTGTCACGTGTCCTTGTCCCTCACTGAGACTTGGGGGGAACGTGGCCTGAGGCCTTCCCCCCACGTAAGGCAGGAGGCCTGGCCGCAGTCGGTCTCGGGCGCAGCATCCGCAGCCCCCGCCACACGCCCTGAGTGACGGGAAGGGCTCGGCCTGCGGGCCAGAACCACGCCCGCCGAGAGGGCAGCGCCAGGGAGGGGGACCCAGGTGCTCTTGGCCACCACGTGCTCCTAGGGGACCCTGAGCACTTCAATCCTGCCTGCCGGGTGCAGGCATGCCCCACACCCCAAAACCACTGCCTTCGCTTCCCCGAAGGCAGGGCTGAGTGGGGGCGGGGCACTGCGAGCCCTCACCTCCGTCCTCATGTCCGTCCTCACCTCCGTCCTCCACCCCAGGAGCGCGGCTGAAGCAGCACCGGATGCGGCAGACAGTGGGTCTTGTTGGCACCAGAGTCTCTGCTGCCACAGGGCCTGTCCCAGTCAGTCCCGTCGTGCTCTGAGCGCCGACCCCGGGGGACCGTGCCACAGGCTGTTGGGGAGGTGGGGCAGCGAGCGGAGCTGGTTCTGGGGTGGGACGGCCCGCAGACCGGGTCCTCTGTGGCGGGAACAGCGGGGAGGCTCACGCCATCCCTGGTTCCCCCCCTCACCCCCCCTCACCCTCCCGCACCCCCCTCACCTCCCTCACCTCCCTCACCTCCCTCACCTCACCCGTGGTTCCCTTTTGTGGTTCCACTCCTGGCCGCCGGCCTGGCTGGGTGCAGGGGCCCATGTGTGCACACCCTGGGCCACCTGCCAGGGCGGAAAGTGAGATGCGTTTGGGATAGGAGACAGGGAAGGGGGCAGCTGTGTCACTTAATTATTTCTAGAAAATTAAGTGACACACCTTCTAGGAATCTCATTTGTCACATCTGAAACTCTTACATGGAGGGAGGTTGTATGGTCAGGGCCCCAGGAGCCTCTGCGGGGCTTTGATTGGACAAGACCTGCTCGCAGGGCACACAGGCTCTGAATGGAGAGTGGGTTGAGGGGGTGCAGTGAGGGAGCCAGTGCAGGAACCCCGGTGAGAGACGGCAGTGGGGCCGGGGAGAGGTGCGCCCTCGTTCTGCTCTGCGGGCAGGAGCGAGGGGGCGGCCGGGGGCTGTGGGGGTTGGTGGCCTATCTCTGAGAGGCAGTGTGGGGCAGTGGGTCCCAGGTGAGGGGGATCTGGGGGCTCCCCGGGCTTGGGGGTACAGAAGGGTGGTGGCCACCTTAGGGGCTCTGACCTGGAAGGGATGTCGCACGGGGACTTGAGATCAGACCTGTGTTTCAGACAGCTACCCCCGAGCCCCAGGGTGCCGGGCTCGTCTGCCAGGGGTCCGTGGGGGACCCGAGACAAGGGCCGGGGGCGCCTCAGAGCCGCAGCTCACCTGCGCGCCTGTCTCCGTCCTGCAGTTTTCTCGGGGCCCCCGGACCCTCTCCATGGGAACAGCTTGTACCAGAAGGTGCGGGCCGCCGCCCAGGTGAGTCCAGACTCGGGTCAGCCCCGGCCAGCGACTGACACTTGTCACTTGTGCTTTCACCCACTGGGGCCTGACTCTGCCCCTGCTGTGGGGACGGGGGACGGAGCCGGGCCACAGTGAGCTGAGCGCCCTCTGCCTCCTCGTCCAGGACCTGGGGAGTGCCTTGTTCTCGGACAGCCTGTCACCCCCGCCTCCCTCCCAGCCTCCCAGGGCCCTGCCTCCAGCAGGTAGGCGACCATCCATCCCCGTCGCTGGGTTTTCAACCTGGGGAGGGTTCAGGGTCCCTGCCCCCCGCTGTCCCAGGTGCACAGGGCTGAGCGTGAGCGGCCACACTAGCGCTGATGTGGGTCCTGCCTGCAGGCATGGGCTCCGAGTCCAGGCCCCAGGGCGCTCTCCAGGGCTTCGGCTACAGCAAGGAACGGGGCCCCACAGGTGAGTGCGGGGCGGGGGAGGTAAGGGATGGTCTGGCAGATCTGGCCTGGGGGGTTGGAGGGTGGTGTGGCTGAGGCGGGTGTGCCGGGCCACCACCCTCTTCCCTGCCTGGGCCTGGGGAGAACGGGCAGGGCCGGTCTGCGTAACCAACAGGCGAGAAGCCAGGTGGGGGCTGGTTCTGTACGCGCGCGCCCAGGCCCTGGGTCCTCTGAGGGGCCGAGGGCAGAGGGCGCTGGTCGTGAGTGGACACAGCTGGCCTGGGTGCTGCCTGTTCTGGTCACGGCACTCAGACCCCCCCGGCACGTCGGGAGCAGTGAATCCTAAAGCAGGTCTGGCTCGCAGGCCTTGGCTTTTCCTAATTCGGGGGTGACGGTGGTTGGTCCCATCAGGGCACTCACATGGGACAGGGCACCCCTGCACCCGCCATGGACGTGAGCCGCCGTGGGGTCAGGGGATGCAGGGGCATGGCCCCGACGTAAGCTGGAGCACCAGGCTCCGTCGGGGCTGCGAATACACTGAAGCAGCATTCACTGGGAAGCTTCCAGAGGGACCTAGGTGCCCCGTGTGGGCTCGCTGTCGAAATCCTTCCGGGGGGGCAGGAGTGAAGACGGCCGGCACCCTCTCCCTTTGCCTCTGGCACAGGCTCTGCGGGCGAAGCCTTCCTCTCCACCATCCAGAAGGCTGCAGAGGTGGTGGCCAACGCTGTGCGCCCTGGGCCCGAGAGCCCCGGCACCCGCAGGCCCCTCCCACGGGGTGATGCCTACCAGCCCGCCATGACGCCCGCCGCCAGCCGTGGTGGCCCCGGTGCTGGCAGGCCGCTGCCCGGAGCTCTCCCCGGCGCCCGAGGAAGCGGTGAGACTCCCCTGGGGTCTGGGTGAACAGGCCCCTCTCCGTGGTCTGCAGGAGTGAGGGTGGGGAGCCTGGCTCAGAGGTGGCGGTGGGGAGTGGGGGGAACAGTGTCCTGTCGGGGTGGGGGGCCCACCTAGCTCTTCACCGATTCCGTGCACGCTTGCTGTGCCCTCTGTGGTGGCTGGCTCGCCGCACGCAGGTCGCACTGCGTCTAGAGGCTGCTTTGCCAGCTTCCTGCTTCCAGGAGGAGCTGGGGTGTGACAGCGTTAAGAGGGTGGGGCTCCCACGTCCTACCTCCTCAGGTACAGGCCTGGGACGTGAGCTGGCAGCCAGGGCGGTGGCGATGCCCAGGCCAGGAGCAGCCTCCACAGCGCATGTGTTCTGGGCAGGGGGGGTGGCGATGGCAGCACGGGCTGACCCCAGAGCCAGGTGTGTGGCGGAGCAGGATGGCAGGTGTCACGGCGAGCTCCATGCCCGCTTCTAGCAGCAGTTTCTGGGAGTTTTCCTGGCCTGAAGGAAGACGGTCAGGACTCCCCGAGATCTGTGTGCCGCGGGGTCCCACCCTGCCCCTGTGGCCCAGCCCCGGTGCCCTGCGCCTCCTACCACGGGCCGGTGGTCCCCACCCTGACCGTTCGGTGTGAGGGGTGCCCTGCTCTGTTCCCTGTCACCTGGTGTCTGGGGTTTTGTCTGGGTGCCCTGGGAAGGGGTGTATGGGGCGGGTCAGAGGACCCCGATCTCACCCACAGTCCTGTTTGTCACAGTCAGGAGACCCCAGCCCGGGCAGGCGGGAGGGGGCTGGGACGAGCCAGACAGCGGCTCCAGCTCCCAGAATTCGTCCCGGGAGAGCGGTGACCCAGGCAAGGTGTCCGACTCGGGCAGTCGGTCGGGCAGCGACAGCCCCTCAGCGGCCAGCCAGGCACCCAGCGACCTGGCAGAGCGGTGAGTGGGTGCTGTGGGGCACCCTCCCTGGTCCTCTTTGGGGTCCCACCCTGGGTCGGGGCCTAACGTGGAGGAGTCTCTCTCTATCCTGACCGCCGTGCCTCCGACAGGGTCGAGGCCGTGACCCTGAGTGACTGCCAGCAGGAGCAGAATCTGGTCCAGACGGTGACGCGGGGGCCTCGTGCCTTTCTGAGCCGAGAGGAGGCTCAGTGCTTCATCAAAGAGTGAGTCCCCCCGGCCCCCCACTCCCGCCCCCCGCCCCTGCCCCCGCTCCCCCCCCACCTCCTGCTCGCCCCTCCCTGCAGGTGCGGGCTGCTCAACTGTGAGGCGGTCCTGGAGCTGCTGACGCGCCGCCTGGACGGGACCAGTGAGTGCGTGCAGCTGGTGAGGGCCGGCCCTCGGCTGGGGGCGCGGCGAGGGGGCCTCCTCACCCCGGGTCTGCCCTGGGAAATGGGGGGAGTGGGCCCACCCCCGAGGCCGCCCCCCCCACCTTGGGGCCGAAGTTGGGCAGAGAGGGGGACGGGAGCTGTGAGACGGGCCTCCCTCTGGGGCTGGACCGCACTGACGCTCTGTCTGCCCCGCAGAGGGCCCTGGGCGCCATCGCCTCCCTGGGCCGCACCGACCTGCTCTCCCAGGAGCACATCCTGCTCCTCACCCGGCCGCGGCTGCAGGAGCTCAGCGCGGGCAGCCCTGGACCCGTGACCAACAAGGCCACCAAGGTGGGCAGCCGCGAGGACGCAGAGGAGCAGTTGCACACCTGTTCCTCCGGCCTTTCGCAGATAGGCCCCCACGTCCCTGCCCCTTGCCGGCAGGACGGGCCGTGCCCTTAGAACAGCGACGGGGTCCTCGGCTCGTGGCTTCTTCCAGCTCCTGGGGCCTCTCCGCTCACCTGCCCTGCACGCAGCTCCCCCTCCCTCCTGGCTCAGCCCACGTGCGGCCTCCTGCGGGAAGCCCTCCTGGCTCGCTCAGGTCCATTTATCCTTCTGTTTGCCAGCCGGGGTCACAGTTCACGAGTCCGTGCCGGGCTCCTGAGGGGCAGAAGTGTTTTCCTTCACGCAAATCCCTTTCCCAGGAATGCTGGAATCGTGGGCGGGCCGCCTGGCTCCCTCCCTGGGGAGCCTCTGGGCAGCCCCCCCAGGCTGCTGGCCTCTGCACTCAGCCAGGCCCCAGCCCTCCCACCTGCCCACTGGCATCCCGGCTTCTGCGCTCCTCTGTGGCTGCTGAGAATTCGGGTCCTTAGTGGCTTGTCTTTGAACTGTCCCCCGTCAAAGGATCGGTGATCCCGCCACAGCGGGGCACCGCGGCGCCTCCGAGGGCGTGAGGGCCGGAGGGGGCCGGGTGGCAGAGTTGGGAAGGGCCGGAGGGCTTCAGGCACGTGCGTTTCCTCGGCACCTGCGTCGGGCGCTGCTGTGGCGCCCAGCAAGGGCCCCCCCCCCCCCCGTCCCTGAGCCGGCCGGTCACGCGGCCGGGTTCGTGGACGGGGACGCATGGCAGTGGGCTCGCCGTGTTTGGGCGCACACGGTGTGGCCGAGCTGTCTGCTCGCGGGGGGGCGCGTCTCCTGTGCTCCCGGGGCACACAGGGACCCCCACCCGGTCCCCTCTGCTTCCTCATCCAGATCCTGAGGCACTTCGAAGCCTCCTGCCGACAGCGGCCCCCCGCCCGGCGGCGCCCGGCCGAGCTGGGCCCTGTGGCTGCCCGCGGGGGCCCCGCCGACCTGCTGACCGACGCCGCGCCTTTCCCCGGGAGCCACGCTTTCCTGCAGCCGCTGAGTTCCGGCCTCTTCCCGGCCCAGGGCCCTGCGCACCCCCGTCCCCCAGCCGGCTCCCCACTTTCGGTCCCCAGGGAGGCCGAGGCCGGACCTGAATGGAGCCCCCTGGGCACGGGCTCGCCAGCGGGAGCGCCGGAACTTTGCCCCGGGCCCGGCGGCTGCAGGTCCTTGTTTGCTGGCATGGAGCTGGTGGCCTGTCCCCGCCTGCTGGGGACCGGGCCCTCCACGGAAGAGGCCCCCCAGAGCCCCTGGACATCGCCGCAGAGGGCGGCGGCGGCAGGAGCGCCTCCCAGCCCGGAACCTTCTGCTTTCCCGTTCCTGAACTCGTGACCGTGCCAGCCTGGGCCCCGCAGGGAGTCCCCGGGGCTCCGGCCTGTAAATCGCAGGACTCCGGGACTCTGCTGTCCCTTTGCCCGCAGCCCCCACGTCCCACCGAAGAGTGATTCCCCTCGGGTGGCCGTGCCCGGTCCCGCTATTCCTCAGGCTGCTTCCCCCCACTCCCAGGGGACGCGGCGCAGGCAGCTGACCGGAGCGAACGCCACCGCCGCCCGTCAAGGCCCGGAGATGCGCCGGGGGCCCCTCGAGCCCGCAGAGCCAGGCGGTGCGCGCAAAGGGGTCCGCGGGGGTTGGCTCCCAACCCAAAAGCGGGTTCCCCGCTCTCCTGCCGGATGAGGCAGGCCCCCCTCGCACACGGGCCCTTCCTGGGGGTGCGGTGGCCGGAGGGGCAGCTCCGAGGCCTTGGGGGAGAGCGGGACCGGCGCTGAGCTGTGCCCGTTTCTAGGCAGAGTTCGGAACTGAGCTGCTTGTGCGGGGGGGTGGCTGGGGGCCCCGGACCCACTGCCAAGTCTCCTGCCTTGCAGCCACCTGGTGGCCCCATCTGCAGACAGGGTCAGGCCCCTCTCCCCGCGGCCAGAAGGACTGCAAGGGGGACCGGGGGGCAGAGGGCACGGCACCGGCTGCCTGGAGGGGACAGGAGCTCCCAGGGTCCTCACAGGCACCTGGTCCCTCTGTGGAGGATGAGTCAGGAGGAGACAGTCCAGGCCGTGGCCCTTGCCACCCTGAGAGGAGGGCTCGGGCTACCTCAGTTTCCCTCCATGTCTCCCTTACCAGAGGCTAGCTGTCTGGACTTGGCGTCCTGCAGCAGCGGGCCTGGGAAACGCTGACCTCAGGGGTCCCCGGACACCCGTGCCTGCCTCTCAGAAACGGGGGGTTTTGTGTGGATTTGGAACCACGGCTCATTGTTTTTGGGCTCCGAGCGCTCCCTCCGCAGGGGGTCATAAACCGGCCACCGGGGGGGCTCGGGGGTCAGGCTGTTTCTGCTGCCAGATCCCAGTATGACCCAGGTCCCTCTGCCACCTGCTCCCTGCAGACTGTGCACGGCTGGCCTCGGGGCGAAGGTTCTGGTGCCGCAGGGGGACACGGCCGCTCCAGGGACTGCAGCACCAGAACTCCCGAATAAACACGGTTGTTCACGCAAAGCCGCACCGTTGCTGTTTTTCTTTTCTTCGTGTGTGTTGTGTCTGTGTGTGTGTTGGTGAAAATAGCATGAATGAGGGGCACACTTAGAGAACTTTTCTAAAAGTAGGACAGGTGTTATTCCTTCCTTAAGTGTGGGAGAGAACTCCCCAGTGGAGGTGTGAGGTCCTTTACGTTTCTTAATTGTAAGGTTTTGACTGTAAAGTTCCTTAGGTAGGCACGGGGCTCTTGGGGTTCTCTCTTTCTTCCCACGTGAGCTTCAGGAATTTAGCTTTCAAGGAACTGGTCTATTTCACGGAAGTGGTCGAATACGGCCATAGAGTACTGTATGGCATAACTTAATCCTAATTTCTGTTGGGTCTATAACAATATTCCGTCTTTCGTTTCTGATGTTGATAACTCTCCCCCCTCTTTTTCTTGGTTAGTCTGATTCGAAGTTTGTTAATACTTTTTCAAGGAACTAAACGTTCAGGTTTCCTTTTTTCTTACTGTTTCATGTTTTGTGTTTCATTGCTGTCTGCTTTTTATTATTCCTACTGTTTGGGGCTTCTTTTTCTTCTTTTTCTAGTTTCTTCAAGGTGGAACTTTAGACTGTTGACTTGAGAGCTATATTTTTCTAACACAAAATGTTAGTGCTCTAAGTTTTCCTCTAGATACTGCTTTGATTGCATCCCGTGAGTTTTGACAGTTTTGTTTTTATTCAGTCCAGAATGTTTTATTTTGGTCACAGGAGCAGAGCATGGGAATGCATGTCGATTTCAGGACACCAGACCCAGGGGACCTTCCTAGAGGAAAGCACCAGAAGCCTTCACAAAGGAAACGAACAACGTTCACTGAGAAACCACTGGCAGACCTGGAATTCTTGTGCAGTCAGAACCCATCCCCCCTCCCAGCCCGCAGAAAGAAGTGGCCTCGAGCTGGAGGCAGCAGGACAGCAGGACTGCAGCCTTGGCCCCAGCACCGGAGAGCAGCGCTCAGGAAAGCTGAACCCAGGCAGCAAAGACAAGAACCCAAACAACACAGTCAGCTGGCGGGGGGGTCAAGACCGCTCTCCTCAGAGAACTACGGGGCCCTACCCTGCTTCCTCGGTTTATACAGATCATCCAGTACCTTCCTTCCAACGCCACACATGCCCCTTTTGGAAGGCTCCACCAGCTTCACTGCTAATCCCTTTCGGTTCCACATCACCACAAAGACCCTTATGACAGAGGCTGGACACAAAAAGTCACAAACTCGTGATCTGCAGTGATGCCCAAACAAGGGACAGATACAAGATCTACACAACATGGATGCATTTCAAAAACGTTCTGCTCCCTGAAAGAAAAAAGACACAGCAGTGTCCGTGTGGTGGAATTGAGCAGAAAGAGGCAGTAAAACTTGGAATGGGGATATTTCATCTCTTAACTAGGATGGTAGTTACTTGGATGTATAAATCCATCAAAAGATACACAACTGGGGCGCCGGTGGGGCTCAGTCGGTTGAGCGTCCGACTTCGGCTCAGGTCATGATCTCATGGTTTGTGGGTTTGAGCCCTGCGTCGGACTCTGTGCTGGCAGCTCAGAGACTGGAGCCTGCTTCCGATTCTGTGTGTCCCTCTCTCTCTGCCCTTCCCTGCTCATGATCTGTCTCTCTCTGTCTCTCAAAAATAAATAAATGTTAAAAAAATTTAAAAACCCACAGAACCGTAATATTATGTACACCACAAAGAAACAGTCGTGACAGGATGGAGGCGTCAATTAATGCCACGGTGGTATTCCTTCGGCAATCTATAAATATCAAATCGGCACCTTTGTGTACACCTTAAGCTTGCACCATGTTATGTGTCAATTCAATCTCAGTAAAGCTGGAGAGAAAAAAAATGTTTTAGTTATATCTCAATAAGAAATATATATAGCTCATGGATTGGAAGAACAGATATTGTTAAAATGTCAATACTCCCCAAAGCAATCTACATATTCAGTGCAACCCCTATCAAAATAAACCAGCATTCTTCACAGCTAGAACAAACAATCCTAAAACGTGTGTGGAACCAGAAAAGACTCCAAATAGCCAAAGCAATCCTGAAATAGAAAACCAAAGCTGGAGGCATCACGATCCGGATTTCAAGCTGTATTACAAAGCCATCATCATCAGGACAGTATGGTACAGGCACAAAAACAGACACTCAGATCAATGGAACAGAATAGAGAACCCAGAAATGGGCCCCCAAACATACGGTCAACTCATCTGTGACAAAGCAGGAAAGAATATCCAGTGGAATAAAGACAGCCTCTTCAGCAAGTGGTGCTGGGAAAACTGGACCACTTTCTTACCCCATACACAAAAACAAACTCGAAACGGATGAAAGACCTGAATGTAAGACAGGAAGCCATCAAAATCCTAGAGGAGAAAGGCAAAAACCTTTTTGACCTCAGCCGCAGCAACTTCTTACTCAGCACGCTCCGGAGGCAAGGGAGACAAAAGCAAAAATGAACTATTGGGACCTCATCAAGATAAAAACCTTCACAGCGAAGGAAACAATTAGCAAAACTAAAAGGCAACTGACGGAATGGGAGAAGATATTTGCACATGACACATCAGATAAAGGATTAGTATCCAAAATCTATAAAGAACTTATCAAACTCAATACCCAAAACAAATAATCCAGTGAAAAAATGGGAAAAAGACATGAACAGACACTTCTCCAAAGACGACATCAATGGCCCATGAAAGACCCATGAAAAGATGCTCAACATCACTCATCATCAGGGAAATACAAATCAAAACCACAATGAGAGACCACCTCACCCCTGTCGGAATGGCCAACATTAACAACTCAGGCAACGACAGATGTTGGCGAGGATGCGGAGAAAGAGGATGTCTTTCGCACTGTTGGTGGGAAGGCAAACTGGTGCAGCCACTCTGGAAAACAGTATGGAGATTCCTCAAAAAATTAAAAATAGGGGCGCCTGGGGGGCTCAGTCGGTTGAGCGTCCGACTTCGGCTCAGGTCATAATCTCACAGTTCATGGGTTCGAGCCCCGCGTCGGGCTCTGTTCTGACAGCCCAGAGCCTGGAGCCTGCTTCCGACTCTGTGTGTCCCTCTCTCTCTGCCCCTCCCCTGCTCATGATCTGTCTCTTTCTCTCAAAAATAAATAAATATTTTAAAAAAATAAGTGAGAAACATACATTAAAAAAAATTAAAAATAGAACTACCCCATGACCCAGCAATTGCATTAGTAGGTATTTATCCAAGGGATAAGGTGTGCTGTTTCGAAGGGACACGTGCACCCCAATGTTTATAGCAGCGCTATTGACATTAGCCAAAGTATGGAAAAAGCCCAGATGTCCATCAACAGATGAATGGATAAAGAAGGTGTATATACTCCATATATACAATGGAGTATTACTCAGCAATCAAAAAGAATGAAATCTTGCCATTTGCAACTGCATAGAGGGTATTATGCTAAATGAAATTAGAGAAAGACAAATAACATATGACTTCACTCACACGAGGAATTTAAGATAAAAAACATGAACATAAGGGAAGGGAAGCAAAAAATAATATAAAAACAGGGAGGGGGACAAAACATAAGAGGCCCTTAAATACAGAGAACAGACTGAGGGTTGCTGGAGGAGCTGACTGGGGGAGGGGCATTGAGGAGGACACTTGTTGGGATGAGCCCTGAGTATTATACATGGGATGAAATCACTGGAATCTACTCCTGAAATCATTCTTGCATCATGTGCTAACTTGGAGGTAAATTTAAAAATTAATTAATTAAAAAAAAATATATATATATATAATGGGGGGAAATAGTATTTTCTTTTTTTTTAATTTATTTTATTTTTGGGGGCACCTGGGTGGCTCAGTCGGTTGAGCATCCGACTTCAGGTCAGGTCATGATCTCACAGCCCGTGGGTTGGAGTCCCATGTCGGGCTCTGTGCTGACAGATCAGAGCCTGGAGCCTGCTTCAGATTCTGTGTCTCCCTCTCTCTCTGCCCCCGCCCCACTTGCTCTCTGTCTCTCAAAATAAAGACCTAAAAAATTAAAAAAAAATAAATTTATTTTATTTTTAAGTAGGCTCCACACCCAATGTGGGGCTCACACTGATGACCTGGAGATCAAGAGTCACATGCTGTACTGATTGAGCCAGACAGGCACCCCCAGAATATTTTCTAATTTCCCTTGCAACTTCCTTTTTGTCTAATGGGTTATTAAAGGTGTGTGTTTCAGTTTTACTATTTTAATTCTGACATAATAACATGTTTTCTATAACTTCAGTTGTATTGTTCAAGATTTCAAACTTTTATTTAAGTTTGTTTTATGGCCCAGAATATAGTCTCTCTTGGGGAATGTTCCATGGACATTTGGTCTAGAGAACTACAGACCCGTATCCTTCATGAACATAGACGGGTTTGTTTGCTTTTAAATCCTCAACAAAATATTAGCAAAATGAATCCAACAATATATAAAAAGGTTAACATGTCCCCATAAGTGGGGTTTTTCCCCTGGATGTAAGGTTGGTTCAACATCTGAAAATCAATCATGTAATTCACCAAATTAACATATTTATGAAGAAAAATCATATTTTATACAGAAAATCCAAGAGACAAAATTCAACATTTCATTCATGAAAACTCACAAATGAGAAATATAATAATTCCTTTCACCTGGTAGAGAGAAGCTGCAAAATCCCACAGCTAACATCATAGTTAATGGTGTAGGACTGAATGCTTTCCCCCCCAAGACTGGGAATAAGGCAATCGTATCCATTCTAACCACTTCTGTTCAGCATTGTACTGGAAGCCCTGGCCAGTTCAATAAAACGAAGAGAAGGAGGCAAATACCTTGGAAAATAAATTGTTATTATCCACAGACATTATTGTCTATGTAGAAACTCCCATAGAATCTACAAAAATTCCCAAGACTAGTAAGTGAGTTTAGCAAGGACACAGGCTACAGGGTAAATTATACTACCAATTGTATTTTTGTATACTAGAAATAACACTGTATGCTGAAAAATACAGAAGACTGATGAAAGCTATCAATTATTAGGCCAAAAGAAATGGAGAGGTATACCATGTGCATGGATTGGAAAACTTAATATTGTTAAGACGTCAATTCCCCCCAGATTGATCTACAGGTTTAACATATCCTCATCAAAATTCCAGCTGGATTTTTTGATACATGGTGACAAGCTGATACTAAATATTATAGAAAAAGGCAACATAAATTGAATAGTCAAGGCAACTTTGAAAAAGAAGGACAAAAAGGACTCCCACCACGTGATTTAAAGATTTATTGTGGAGCAGCACTCATCAAGACAGTGTGGTATTGGTGAAAGTTCAGACACCGATCAATGGGCCAGCATAGACAGCTCAGAAATAGACCCACACAAATATGGTCAATCGGTCTCCCACAAAAGTGTCGAGGTAATTCAATGAAGAGAGGATAACCTTTCAACGGACGGTACCGGGATAATTCAACATCCACGTACGAAAAAGAAAAAGAATAAAAAAAAGTCATCCCATATCTCACACCTTACACAAAATCTCAGTTGAACCACAGACCTAGATATGAAAGCTAATACTGTCAGACTTGTAGAAGAAATAGGAGACGATGTTCTGTCCTCGGGTCAGGCCACGGCTTCTACAATATACAAAAAGCACAAACCATAAAGTTTAAGAACTTCTCTTTGAATGACACAGGTAAGAGAACAGAACGACAAGCCGCAACCCACGTATCTCATGAAGGACTTATTATCAAGAACATGTAAAGAACACTCAAAACTCCTAAGACAGACAGTTCAATTTACGAAGTGGGCAAAAGATTTGAACAGACATTTCACTAAAGAAAGTATACAAATATATGGCAGACAAGCCTATGAACAGATTCTCGACATCGGTCGAGATGTGGACATGGGATGCCGCTACACTACACACCCAGGCGATCAGTATTTAAGTAATTTGAGTCACTTCGTAAAAATGAGAACGCCAGGGGCGCCTGAGTGGCTCAGTTGGTTATGCAGCCGACTTTGGCTCAGGCTATGATGTCACGTTCACGGGCCTGTGTCGGGCTCTGTGCTGACAGCGCACAGCCTGAAGCCTGCTTAGGGTTCTGTGTCTCCCTCTCCGCCCCTCCTCTGCTCTCCCTCTGTCTGTCTCAAGAAATAAAATGTTAAACTTTTTAAAAATTAAACACGAGAACACCGACCAAATGCTGAGGGTGCAGGGGGGCAACCAGAGCTCTCAGAAACTGCTGGTATGAGCTTCTGTGGAAAGCAGTCCGGCAGTTTCTCGTAAAGTTGAATACGTACCTACCACATGTGTACGTGCAGAGGCACAAACACACACCGAGGTATTTACTCAAGGGACATGAAAACTGAGGTTCATACAAAAGCTCGAAAGTAGATGTTTACAGTCGTTTCATTCATGTTCACCCCAGACCGGACACGGTCACCACATCCCTCAACCGGTGACCGGGAGAGCGTGGTTCACCACGCGGTGGAGGACGAGTCAGCAGCGAAGGGGGATGTGGCTGGATCTCACAGTGCTGCGTAGACGAAGCCACAGCCAAAGGCGACATTCTGTAGGATTCTGTTTCTGTGACCCTCTGGAGACGACAAAACAACAGTGACAGAGAACAGATCAGTGGTGGCCTAGGTAAGGGGGTGGCTGGCGGACGGGGAAGGGGCACCAGGCGCCCGGGGACTCCACCTGCAGGGCGGGGGAGGCAGCGCAGCGCCCGCCTTGGGACACAGGACACCTCTGAGGGAAGGGCCTGCGGTCTGCACTTGGGGTTACAAGCAGGAACAGCTCCCGGGCGTCCCGGGCAGAGGCTACAGGGGGGAGGGGTGGGGGTGACCAAACCTTTGGAGAAGGAGGCAAAAACAAAAAGAACCTGAGTGAAAGAACGGAGAGGACAGTCAAAACAAAACATGCGCCACCAGCAGTCTTGCGAGATGAAGGAAGGCGGGCCTCGGGTGCCAGGGCAGTGACCAGTCCCGGGGTGAGGGCTGCCTGAGGAAGGGAGCCGGCGGGCCTCTGGGAGGTCGGGGCCCTAAGTGGGGTACAGCGGGGCGGGGGCGCAGCGGGACCCACGCGTCCAAGCGCAGCAGCGGGGAGGGAGCCCTGGGACCACGTGGGACGGCGTGGGAGCCGGGACCGCGCGGGAGTCCGGGGCCGCCCGGAGGCCGGCGTAGGCCGACCGGGTCCCTCAGACGGAGAGCTGCCCGCGGCGCCACGCTGCTCGCCCCGCCCTCGGTCCTGTCTCTTTCCCCGCCCCTTCTCCTTGAGGCTCCGCCCAGGCCGCGCGGCCCATACCGGCAGAGGTCCCGCCTCCCCTGGCTGCGTCCAATCGGCGGCCCGCTGCCACAAGCGGGGGGCGGGGGGATGCGCGGCTCCTCGAGGCTCCTCCCACGCCTGAGCCTCCCGAAGGACAGCCAGGCGCCCAATGGGCTCTCGGGACGGCCAGAGCGGGCAGCCGGACGGCCAATCCGGAGGCGGCGCGGGCAGGAAAGGCGGGCCTCGGTGACGGACAGGGGAGGAGGTGCCGGGCTGGTTGCTGGTTGCTAGCCGCCGCCGCACGCCCTACGTCCCGGTCGCTTCATTGTCACCTGGGCCTCGGAGCCAGGGCCGGGGCCAGGGCGCGAGGTCGTCAACCTGAAGCCTGGGCCCCGGGCGTCCCACGTCGGAGGGCCTCGCACATCCCTCGCGGGCCGGCCTCGCAGGCTCCGAGCCCCAGGCCCGGCTCGCGCAGGTGAGGGGGGTCCCCGCGCAGGTGAGGGGGCCCAGCTCGTGTAGCTGAGGGCGGCCGCGCGGATGAGGAAGTCCGGGGCCCCCATCGCCCCTACCCCGTGCAGGCGTGTCGGGGTGCGGGGGGGCCTGCACGGGGCAGTGGAGTCCAGTCAGCGGCCTCGGGTCCCACCACCCTGAGCCAGATCCTTGGGAGGCTGGGAGCTGCCCGGTGGAGGCGCTGCCAGGGGTCCTGGGCCAGCCCGTCTTGAGGAGGCTGGGCCGAGGCTGGACGCCGGCCGCGGGCCGCTGGGAGACGTCTATGCCTGCAGGGCGAGGTCTGGCCTGGGGGCTCCGGCGGGGAGGCCGTGTTTACCCTCCCAGAGCCCCGCGGGCGGCTCCGCCCGTGGCTGGGAAGGCCGGGGCCTGGGTCCAGGAGGACTGTCCCCTGGACACTGTCCCCCAGGGGCGGGAACTGTGGCCAGTGCCCTGGGGACAGGAGGCTGTTAAATTTCACCCACACAACCGGAAATGCATAACTGAGGACACCGACCTGGGGAACGGCAGGGACAGCTCCGTGCTCACTGGGGAGAAGAGAGGCCACACTGGCCCCGGCGCCCCCCACCGTGTGGGTGAGGGGCGTGGGGCGCCGAAGGCGGCGGCGGGGGCACTGACCATGGGTGGCAGCGACCAGGCTGCCGCTTTCCTCCCCGGAACCCGCCCCGCACTCATCCACTCGTGGTGCTCGAGAGCCGGCGCGTGCCAGGCGCCAGGGCCACACGGTCCCTGTCCTCCCGCAGCCGATGTTCTCGCCAGGGGTCAGACGGTGGCCACCAGCCCGGGCGGCCGCGGGCGAAGGGAAATAGAGCGGGATGGGGAGCAAGGAGGTGGACCGGAGGCCCTCCGAGTGAAGGGGTGCCTCGTGACATCGCAGGGGAAGAGGCTGCCGGCAGAGGGACCAGCAGGTGCAGAGGCGCGTGATGCAGACGGGCTGGCCCAGCCTGGGGGGCGGCCGGGCGGCTGGTTCGGCCGAAGCAGAGCGGGGGGCGGCTCTGAGGGGTGTGGGCGCTTAGGCTTTATTCTGCGTCGGCAGGACCCTCAGAAGGTTTGCGGCGGGGACGCAGTGCGATCTGAGACTTGGTGGAGGAAGGTCGGCTCTGGCCGCCGGGCGGGCAGGGGCCGGGGCTGCGGAGGGGGAGGGCGCGTGGGGAGAGGGCACAGTGGCCGGGGTGCTGGGGGAGCAGCCGTGGCGCTGAAGGGGAAGGTGCCAGGATGAGGTCTGGGTCAGTTGGCCACTTGGCCTGAGTCGGTTACAAAACATGACCCCTGGGGAGGGGCAGCTAGAGGCGGAAGTCGGGGTTCTGGGTTGGTCTCTCTGGGGCTGGGCTTGAGTCAGGGATCAGGGAGCGGAGGGGGCAGGGGGTCAGACGGGCACCCCCAGGTGAGCCCGGGACCCTCGGACGTCAGGGGCGGGAAGAGGGAGGGGCAGCAAGGGAGGCCGTGAGGCGTGGCGGGGGGGGGGGGTGCTGGAAGCCAGAGGGCAGAGCCGCCTCCCAGAAGCTCGCGGCTTCCTGGAGCTTCCGAGGAAACGGAGGGGGTTCCGTGGCCAGACAAGCCGTGGACCCTGGCTTGGGCAGCATCAGTCAGACCAAGTCCTGGTTTGGACGTGCTGCGTGTTTGCAGAGCCGCCTTGTCCGAACCTCAGGACAACCCCAGGGAGAGGCACTTTTTAATACCCATTTTACGGATGAGGGAGGTGAGGCTCAGACAGGCGGAGTAGCCGTCTTGGGATACGGGGTGGGGTGAACGCTGCGTCAGGCCACCCTCAGGCAGGGTCCCCGATGGAGAGGTGTCGCGGGGGCCTGGAGCCCTGCTCTGCCGAGTGCCTTCTTTTCCTGACAAAGGGGCCCCCACTGCGCAGCGAGGAGGCCGGCCGGGTGGCTGCAGGCTCCCCGAGGCCTGCCCGGGGGTGGTGTGCCAGGAGGCCCGGTTCCTCAGCAGGCATCCCCCCCGCATCTCTCCTTGCCTGCTCAGGGCCGTCGCAGCCTCCATGAAGGGCTCCCGGGCCGCCAGCGCGCCCTCCGGCCCCCCGAAGGGCAGCCCAGAAGGTGCGGACCTGAGCCTGACGGGCCTCCCCCCGCCCGTGTCCTGGCGCCCCAGCAGCGCCTCGGCCGCCAAGCCCATCGCCCGCTCCTTCTCCGCGGTCTCGGGCAGTGAGCCAAGGAGGAAGGCACTGGTGAGTGCTGGGGCCCAGGTGTCCAGGGCCAGCGGGGGCTCCAGCTCACAGGTCGGAGCCATCTCCCCGGGGGGTCAAGGCCAGGGTCGGCCACGGGTCTGAGACGCAACCGGAGTCCTGCGGCCCCAGCCTCTCGGCCCCGCGTGCTCCACCAGCACGTGGCTTTGTGGCCTGGAGAAGCAGGCCGACCTGGGGGAGGGGATGAGCTCCCGGAGGCCTGAGGAAGGCGGCGGTGGTGGCGGGGACGCGGCCGGGCCACCTCTGCCGGAGCCCCCAGGCCAAGCCTCACGCGCTTCGTCCCGGACCCTCGGCAGCCGGGGGTGAAGGGTGCCCACCTCATCCAGGAAGACGAGGCTCCTAGAGGCCGAGGACCTGCGCCAGCCCCGCGGGCCGCGCCCGGGACCCCGAGCGGCTCTGGTCCACGAGAGCCGGGGGACCCTGGTCGCCACACCGGCCGTGCGCTCTCGCTCCGTTCCCCGGGGCCTGGCGCGGCTCCGAACCCTCCCCGTGAGCAGGGCCGTCTCTTCCTTTCTACAGGAGGCCACGGGGCCCGGAGGCTCCCGGACCATCAACAACCTCCGCAGATCTAACAGCACCACGCAGGTCCACCAGCCGCCAGCCAGCCAGGCGTGGACCGGCCCCCTCAGGTGACCCTGTCCCCTCAGGTGACCCCTGTCCCCTCAGGTGACCCTGTCCCTTCAGGTGACCCGTGCCCCCTCCCCTTCAGGTGACCCTTGTCCTTCAGGTGGACCCTGTCCCTCTCAGGTGATCCCTGTCCCCTCAGGTGCCCCCTGCTCCCCCTGAGGTGACCCTCCCCCTCAGGTGACCCCCAGCACACTCCCCTCCTGCCTCTGTCAGCCCTTCTTCCAGCCTCACAGCTTGGGCACAGGCTGGGTGGTGAGGCCTGACGTGACCTGCACTCAGACCAATGCTGCGCTGGGCTGGCGGGCGGAGTCTTGACCCGTCGTATCTGCGAGTAGAACTGGGGACCCCTGGCCAGTGCCCCCCCCCCCCGCCGTGCCTGCTTCTTGCCCTTTGTCCTTGCTGCACTTTTCCCGTGGGCATCTGGGTGGCCGTGGCGCGGGGCGTGAGCATCTCTCTCAGGCACCATTGTCACACTGTGACTAAGAAACGATAGTTGGGCTGTTGACTTGGGGACGGAATTCCCTCCCAGCCCTCAGAAGACGTGCCCATCTGCGTTCCCGGACCGGCCTGCCCAGACGGAGTGACTGTCCCTGCTTGGCTTCCTGTCTCCCACACAGGCCAGCCCAGGACCCCCACTTCCTGATGCTCTTCGAGGGCAGCCCCGCTGGGAAAAAGAGCAAGGCCCCCAGCGAGAGGGGAGCCACGTGGAATGTCCTGGTAAGCGCCAGGGGCTGAGTCTACGTGTCCCTTCCAGAGTGACGCCTGGTTCTTTGCCATGGCCGCACCTGCAGGAGGGGCCGGCAGCGGGGAGGGGGTCGGTGTTAGCTCCCCATCTGCGTGTGAGGCAGGGGGGGACCAGCCCGGGGACTGGGGTCAGCGGCCTGTGTGGCACATCATGGTCTGAGGTGGCGTCTGTGTCACCGACAGGATGACCACCCCGGGGCCTTCGCCTCGCCGCCCGGCCCCGGGGGTCCTGGCCCCCTCGGCGCGCCGCCGGGCCCGCGGAGGAGAGAGTGCACCGTGCCCCTGGCCCCCAGCTTCACTGCCAACAACAGGTGGGAGCTGCGGCAGGCGCCGCACAGGGACCCCGGCCGCTGAGGTGCGGGGGGCCGACTGTCCGGCCCGAGGGCCTGCGTGCTTTGGAACGAGTGACTGAATGCGGGAGTGAGTGGCTTTCTCCGCCCGGGGGCCCGGGGAGGGAGGCATCAGGGTGGCGCCTTGCACCCAGGGGCTCTGCTGGCCCAGGGCTGCTCGCCCTGCAAGTGTGTGCAGGGCCACGGCCAGGACGGGGGGCCTGGCAGGCTGGGGCCTCGGCTGGCGGGGCCGGTGGTCAGTGGTTGTCGGGGTGGGCGGGGGGCCTGGAGAAGCCGCCAAGGAATTCAGGGTCGCCACAGCCACCCTCGGCTGCAGAGCTGGTCCCCCGCGCTCTTGGCCTCAGAGGGACCCGGGGGCAGAGGAACAAGGACATACGTGTGTCTCAGCACAAGGAAGAACTTCCCAACGCGGAGACCCGCGCGGCAGAGGGACGGTCTCGGGGCCGAGGTCTCCCTGATCCTTCACCAGAGGCAGCACGGGAAGGGTTCTTGCTTTGGATGCAAGAATTTAAATTAACATTTAATTTGGGGGGGCGGCGCCTGGGTGGCTCAGTCATTCCGATTCTTGATTTCCGCTCAGGTCAGGCGCTCATGGTCGTGGGATGGAGCCCTGTGCTGGGCTCTGTGCTGAGTATGGGGCCAGCTTGGAATTCTCTCTCTCTCTCCCTCTGCCCCTCCCCTGCTCACACGCACGCCCGCTCCCTCTCTCTAAAACAAAATTTTTTTTTAATTTCTGTCAGTGACGCATGCACACAGCTAAAAAGCGGAGCAGTAGGGGCGCCTGGGCGGCTCAGTCGGTTGAGCGTCCAACTTTGGCTCAGGTCATGATCTCACGGTTTGTGGGTTCGAGCCCCGCGTCGGGCTCTGTGCTCACAGCTCAGAGCCTGGAGCTGCTTCGGATTCTGTCTCCCTGTCTCCCTGTTCCTCCCCTGCTTGCACTCTGTCTCTTTCTCAAAAATAAATAAAGATTAAAAAAAATTTTTTTTAAAGCAGAGCAGCACTGCACACTTAATAAGAGGAAAAACAGCAAACCTGCTACCCCTTTCCCTCCACAACTGAGTCCTGCTTCCCGGAACCAGCTACTCTCTTTCTTTCTTTTTAAAAAATAAATGTTTATTTTGAGAGAGTGAGCACACGTGGGGGGAGGGGCAGAGAGAGAGAGAATCCCAGGCAGGCTCCACGTGCGCCTCGGGGACACTGGATCCCACGCCCTCGGATCGTGACCTGAGCTGAAATCAAGAGCTGGACACTGAAGCAACCAAACCACCCAGACGCCTCTGGAAGCAGCTACTTTCAAGCAGTTTCTTCTAATATTTTCTAGAAAACAGTTATGAAACGTGCCAGTGTTGCTCGTTGTGGACTGTTTTCGACCTGGTGCATAATCCACGTGGCTGGTGGGCTTTGCTCCCCTGTGGCCGCCATGCACGCCTTCCGTCCGTCTGTCCCTCCCGCTGGCCGAGCCGAGTCCGTCAGGCCTGCGTCCCGGGGCCGCTTCTGCGCAGGGGCCACCGCCAGTTCTGTCTGCTCCGAGTTCTGAGTTCACGACTTTTTTTTTTTTTTTTTTTTTTTGCTGTGGGACTTGGGGCAGGTAACTTAACCCCCCTGGGCCCCAGGACGCTCGTTTACATGAAGGGGTCGCGGTTGTGTCTGCCCCACAGGGTCAGCAGGGTTCGCTGGGTGAGACTCTTAGAGCAGCGCCATGCACCTGTCTTTCCCGGAGTTGGAAACGATCGCTCCCTTTTCCCTACCTGGTTGTCTGTGTCCCGGCCACCTGTCCCAGGCCTGACAAGAGAACGCTGAAACTCGCCTCTGCTCGGGGAGGCCAGCAGGGGCCCTCCTGTGCCAGAGCCTGGCTTGTCCCGCCGTCCGAGCCGCCCCCGTCCCCACCCCGGGGCGGCCTCCACTTCCTCTGTGAGCACATCCTCCTCCCGAGCCCGCGGCGGGGGTCCTCGGCAGGGAAAGGTTTCAAGGCCGTGCGTGCGTGTCTAAGGATGCCTTGACCCCGGAGCCGCCCCAGAGCGTGGCTGGCAGAGCCCCACAGCAGAAAACGTTCCCGACATCCTGAGGCCGCGGCTCTGGCTGCAGGGACAGCTGCTGGGGAGTCCCACGCCGCCCCGATCCCCGGTCCTTTGCCGGGGCCGCTCTCCGGAAGCCCCTGGGCGGCCCCCCACCCCCTGCGTGGACTCGGGCGGCGCCGCCCTCCACCGGCTTCTCCCAACCGCGTGCTGTCGGGTCCTGGCGAGGACCTTCTTGCGTTGCCCTGGGCTGTTGTTCTCTTACTTTGCTCCGCCCTCCCCGGGACTGTGGCTGCTGAGCGGATCCGACTGTGGGCACCGCCCCTGTCGCCTCGGCCTTCCGCTCCGTCCCCGGGTGGCCCTCCGTCCCCACGCGCGTCTGCCTGCCTTCCGGCTCGTGGCGCTTGGTTCTCCTTCTCGCGTCTCTGATGACAGCGGGGAGCGGTGGCCGGGTCACCTGCACCAGCTCGGCGGGGCTGGCAGTTCTCTCGTCCCGCCTCTGCGCCTGGGGACGTCTGAAGTCGGCCGTGCTGGGAGTACGCAAGTTGGCAAACGCTTCACGCTTCACGTCAGAACTTTTCCTGCCGAGAGCGGGCTGAGAGCGGCCGGGCGGTCAGCGTGGATTCCCTGCAACGCCCTCCCTCTGCTGACGGTTGTCTCCACCACATCCCGTCTGTTGGCCTCTAGCGTGCGGGTCTTTCCTCAAATGTCTGGAATATTGCCTCTGCAGCATTTAAGGAGGAGCCCTAAAAGTTGCCTGGTGGCTCACTTCGGGGTGCCCGGGCGGGGGCCCGGCTGCTGTCCTGGGGGTCCGCACATGTTAGTGTCTGGGCTGCTCGGTCTCCCCGGGGAGGGGTTCTCTGGTCTCCTGGCTCGGGGTTAGAGTCCTGCCCGCCACTGCTGTGGGCCCGGCGGTGTCCTGCCCAGTGCACAGACTTTGCTTCTCCTGGAGGGCCAGCCTCTCGTCTGGGGCGCGGGGATGGGCTTGGTGCCTGGGTGCCGAGAGCGAGGGAGGGATCTTCGGAAGACACAGGTGCCCCCACTTCCCGCATGTCCCTGGGGTTCTGGGGAGCAGACCAAGCCGCTTCTGGGCTTCTCCCCCATCCCTCCACGTGTCACTGACCCCTGCCCCTTCTCATCCTGCTAAAACTTTGTGGCAGCCTCGTCCTGCATTCCCTTCGTCCCTGTGTGTTTATACCATGTGTATTCCTTCCGGTGGGTTTGAGAGACGGAGAGAGCCGTGTCCGCCTCCCGTCATGTTTCACTGGCACAGAGAGGCCAATTCTCTGTTGACGGATGGTCTGTGATCTTCTCCCCGCAGCAGCCGTCCCTGCTGTCAGCAGGCACCTCGGGTCCCGCTCCGCGGGAACCCCTGGGTGGAGAGCTCTCCCGGGTTCCGAGAAGTTCCCTACTGTCGGTGTGGTGGCCGCGGAGAGGCCCCAGGGACACTTGGATGGTGCCACGGTGAGCACGACTCGGGCTGTGCCGCCTCCCGGAGGCTGACGCCAGCCCTGTGTCTTCCGGCAGGAGCAACAAGGGCGCCATGGGCAACCGTGTCACTACCATGCTGCACAACCGCTATGCCCCCTCGGAGAAGGCTCCGCCGCCGCCCAAGAGCTCCAACCACACGGCTCCCTCCCTCAAGTAAGGCGGGGGCTCTGGCCTGGGGCAGGGGTGGGGGCTGATGCACGTGGAACATGGCAGGACCCCGGATGCCCCAAGCTGCCGCCCTTGCCAGCTGGGGGCACAGGGCCGAGAGACACCAGACCTGGGTGGGCGATTCCCCCTAGTGTGGGGTCCCTGCCGAGGAAGCCGCAGCCTCTCCCTGAGTCTCCGGGCCCCTGGCTGAGGCCAGAGCAGCCCTGTGCCTGTCACCCCCATTCCCCTGCCCGGCACACTCGGAGTCAGGGGTTGCTTGTCGGGTGTCTTGGGTCACCGTCTGGCTCTGGGATCTTGTGACTCTTGAGACTTCTTTGCTTTTTCATTAAAAAAAATTTTTTTTAATGTTTTCTTTTATTATTGAGAGAGAGAGAGAGAGACAACGTGAGCAGAAGAGGGTCAGAGAGAGAGGGAGACACAGAATCCAAAGCAGGTTCCAGGCTCTGAGCTGTCAGCACAGAGCCCGACGCGGGGCTCGAACCCACGAACTGTGAGATCATGACCTGAGCCGAAGTCGGATGCTTAACCGACTGAGCCACCCAGGCACCCCAACTTTTTCATTTTTTAAATCATTTTCTAAAGTGTATTTATTTTGAGTGAGAGAGAGAGAGAGAGAGAGAGTGCACACGTGGGCATGTGCATATGTGTGCGGGGTCGGGGGAGGAACAGAGAGGGAGAGACAGAGAGAGAATCCCAAGCAGATGCCACACTTTAGCGCAGAGCCCGACGCTGGGCTCAAACTCGTGAACCATGAGATCGTGACCTGAGCCCAAATCAAGAGTTGGATGCCTAACTGCCTGAGCCTCCCAGGTGCCCCAGACCTCTTTGCTTTTTTTAATGTAAAGAGCCCAGTAACCACCACGTGGGCCCTGTGTGGGGGGCAGGTGGCCCTGGGGACCAACTAGCGTGTTGGAACCAGGGAGCGGGCCGTGCCCACTCCCGATGTCCTGTGGGTGTGTCCTTCCAGGCCCGGGGCCCCCGGGACGGAGCTGAGGCAGCGCCCTCTTCTTGCAGGGGGAGCCGCCCGCCGGGGCCGTGAGGGGGCCTGGGCGGGCGCAGTGAGCCTTTTCTGCTCTTCTGTTAGCAATATCCTCAAGGCGGCCACCGGTGAGGGGGACGGCAGCGGCTCCGGGAAGCCACACAAGAATTTCTCCAGCAGCAACCCCGTGGCCCAGAACAACGTGGGGGGCCCCCCGGGGCCGCTCAGACGGAAGGAGGTGACAGAGGAGGAGGCCGAGAGGTGACCGCGGGCTGGGGGCCAGGAGGGAGCCTGAAGCTCCTGTCGTAGAAATTTCCACTTAAGAATTGTTTTAAACTATGGAGGCTGATAGAATCGTGCACCCTACAAGCCCATTTATACCAAATGTCAAGAAGAGGCAGATCTGGAGAGGCAGAACTAGAGCCACAGCTGCCTGGGGCCCACGGCTGCAGGAGGGGGTCGTTCCGGGGGTGACGGAAATGCTCTAAAACTGGGTCACACTGGCCATCATACGAACCTGCAAATTTATGAACAATCACTGAACCGTGTACTTAAAATGGAGAGATTTTATGGTATGTAAATTGTACATCATTAAAACCATTAGCTGAAAAAGCATTAAGCAGAAGAAAGGCATAAAACTAAAAACACCCTAAACAGCCTATGGCCGCGTCCCCTGAAACTTTCCCCGGGGGTCGCCGAGGGTGGGCTGCAGCCCGACCTTCCGCCGGGGCCTCAGGTCCAGGGCGTCGCTCCTGGTCAGGAACCTTGTGCTGGTCAGAGTGTGGACTTTGGGAGCTCCCCCTCCGGTAGGTGGTCACCGCCGCTGTCCCGTGGGAGCCTGGGGACGGAGCCCTGGAGATGGGCGGGAGGAGGAGCCGGCAGCCAGGTGCTTCCTGTCTGGCTGTGCATCAGCGTACAGGCCCCTGTGGGCGCCTGTCCCGAGGCCATCCGGGTCCTGGATGCTCCGTCAGGGCTTTTGCTGCATAAATCGGCAAGTGGTCCCGAGAGCCGAGGTTAAGGCTTTTTAGAGTTTACTTAGCCTTACTGAGTCAAAGCGATTGTTGTCGGTGGACAATAAGATGCACCCATTTTAGACGTATTGTTGGGGGAGTTTGGGCACACGCACGCAGCTCTGTGTCTGCAGGTGCAGCCACCAGGACAGAACGTCCGTCCCCCCAGAACCCCCTGTAGGCCTCTTACCCAGCTCCTCTGGGCCCCACCACGGCCATACCCATCTGTCCCCCTAGGGCTTTGCCTTTTCTAGAATACTCTATGGCCTGAGCACTCAGCACATGGCCTATCATATCCGGCTGGGTCTCTGGTTTGCTTTCTGTTGGTGGATAGCGTCCAGCATCAGGACGGCAGCGCACCCACAGCCGGTGTGGTGCTGGGCCTTTGGCTTATTTCTGGCGGTTGTGCATAGAGTCTGCGGGTGGGCAGTTCCCCAGGGATGTGCAGCCGCAGGCTTCCCTGCCTGCCCGGACCTTCGGGGGGACCCCCGGAGGAGAGGCCGTCACTCACTCACCCACCGGGCTCCGAGGGTGCATGGGGCCCTGCCCCAGTCCTGAGCCCTGCTGCCCCCGCAGGTTTATCCACCAGGTGAACCAGGCTGCCGTCACCATCCAACGCTGGTACCGCCAGCAGGTGCAGCGGCGCCAAGCCAGAGCTGCCCACCGAGAGTGCCTGCTCGCGTCTAAGCAAGAGGTCAGTAGGGGTGTGGGAGCCGCACAGGCGAGAACCCCAGGGGTCCCACCTGTGTATAGTGGGGTTTCTGGGACCCGTGGGATTGAAATGTGGAATTGCCCCCTGGGCCCACACCCCGTCTGGGGGCTCCCTTCCTCCCTGCCCTCAGTCGGGGCCCCTGCTCCAAGATGCAGAGCTGTCTCCCCACCCAAAGGAGCCGCCGGCCATGGGGAGGGACGCTTGTCTTCTCTGGGGCAGAGAAGTGGCAGGTTGGGGGTCCGGGGGGCCCGTGAGAACCCAGCCTGGACCGAGCAAGCCCATCAAACCAGCTGTGGCATCCGCAGGGGCAGCGGCAGCAGCTGGGAGACAGGAGCCCCCTGGTCCTGCACCAGCAGAAGGAGGCGGCCAGGAGGAAGGTCCGGGAGGAGAAGGCGCGCCAGGCCAGGCGAGCGGCCATTCAGGTGCCTGCAGTGCCCTGAGCAGCACAGCGAGCCCAGCACCAAGTCCGCAGACACCTGCCGGGTCCACCCCCTGTGCCTGAGAGCAAGACTGTGCTCCTGGGGGACCCCTGCCTGCTGCCTTCCCTGGCCCTCCCCTCAAGCCCCTGGACGCTGGGCCTCGGGGAGGCCTGGTGGAGGGAGGGCAGGGCGCCCGGCTCGTTCTGGGTGAGGCTCCTCAAGGTGCCCCTCATGGCAGGAGCTGCAGCAGAAGCGAGCCCAGAAGTCAGGCGACCCTGAGCCTGGGCTGCTGAAGGAGGCACGGGAGACGGAGAAGCCCCAGCCTGCCCAGGAGCCGCCCCTGAGGCCGGGCAGCTCCGCTCAGGCCCACCAGACCCACAAGGCCAATAACGCCAATGCCGGTGAGCTCACCCGAGACCTGCCCCACCTCTGCCTCCCAGCTCTGAGTGCCTTCAAGGTCATCGCCCTGTCTGGCACCCCAATCCCCCGGGAGGGCTGTGGCCAGGAAGGAGGCGTGGCCTCTGCGCCATCCCCTGGCCCCCATGCCACTGCCCATTTGGCCGCTTCCACCATGGAGGAGGGTGCTTGGCTGTGCAGCCCTCCCCCTCTCCCCTTGCTTCTCCACTCCCACCCCTCTTGTTCTGAAGCTGGACACAGTGACCCTAAAGGCCAGTGAGACCGAGAGTTCTGGGGTGGTTGCACCAGTTTCCCTGACCCTTCACCCCAGAGGTCAGGGCTCCTGAGTGTTCCTTCTGCTCCAGGTGAAGTCTGCCGTGGTCCCCGCTGTCACGTGCTCCCCCTCCCCTGTGCGTGGTCACTCTCAAGGGCCCTTCCAGATTTGCTGCCCCAGGGTGGGGCGATGCCCCGAGGGCCAACCCTCTGCTCTGTTGTGCAGGAGCTGGCTTCCGTACTGCAGGCGCAGAGGACCCCCACCTCCCGGCCTCCAACTCCTCCCCGGAGCCCCGGCAGTTTCCAGAGAACAAGCCTCAGGTGTCTGTCCATTCAGCGCTTCCTGTCCGCCCCCTCCGGCCTCAGACCCTGCATGACGGTGGGGTCACTCATGCCAGGAAAGGCTGCCCAGAATGGGTATTGTTGCAGGGAGGGGTCTCACAGATTGCTCCCGAACCCCACTGGGCTGCCACAGACACCCTGGGGTGGGGCCCCCGTGTCCACGCCCACAGAAGGCAGCAGGAAGCTCAGAGGTTAGGTGTGGGCCAAAGCCACTGAGCTGAGGGGCAAGGAGGCCAGGCCACCCTCCTCGTTTTCCTGGAGGTGGGTCAGGGTGTGCCTGATCCACGTGGCTAAGTGGACATGACCCTACGCGGAGGAGGCCTCCCCTCTCCCCACCCCCAGTTTTCTGGGGGGGTCTCGGGCTCTGATGGCCTCAGTGGTTGTCCCTTCTGCCTGTTCACTGCAGGATGCCAGCTCCCAGGACGTGGCCAGTGAGGATCTGGAGGTGGCGGGTCCCGCCCAGGGCAAGGCCCAGTCCAGGGCGACCCTGGACGAGCTGCTGGCCACGCTAAGGCTGCTGGAGGAGGAGCCCGAGCCGCTGCCCAACCCCCGGGCCTATCGCCAGGACAAATACTCCTGGACCGATGAGGTGACCGCGGGCTGCATCCTCCCTCGACCCAGCCCCGGGTGCCCCGGGTCCATACAGGTTATGGGGGCAGGGTGGGGGCCAGAGGAGCCCACTGGGCTTCTGCTTGCTTCAGTTGGGCCCCTAACAAGGGCCAGATGGGGCTCTGTTGAACCCCCCACTCATTGAAGGGCTTGCTGAGGTTTAGGGTGTTCAGAACAGCCGGGGGGGTGGGGACGAGTGCTGCCTCTCCGCCGGCGCCCCTACGTGATGCCCCGCAAGCATCTGGGCAGCCTGAGAGGCCCTTCCTTCCAGACCAGGTCCGGCCGCCTTCCCCAGGCGTCCCTGCACTCGCTCCACCCCTGCCTCCCGCCCGGGGGTCCCTGAGGAGCTCCTGGAGGGCCAGCCCGGTGCCCTCGGCCACCCCTCAGCTCCTGAGGCTGTGCCCGCTCCCCTGCAGGAAGACGATGCCAGCCCCCTGACGGCAGACAACCTGGAGAGGTTTGGGAAGCTCGGCACGTGCGCCAGTCCCCCCGAAGACGGGACTCTGCTCTCGGAGGCCAAGCTGCAGAGTATCATGAGCTTTCTGCACGAGATGGAGAAGTCAGGGCAGGACCAGCCGGCCTCAGCCCCCCAGGTGCGGAGGGTCCCCGGGAAGGGACGTCAGGTCATCACCGACCTGGCCGTTGCCTGACACATGCCGCCTTCCCAGGGGCTGGTGCCGGACGAGGGGCGCCTGGAGCCCACGTCCATGGTGAGCTCGTCTGTGATGCGGCTGAAGCTGGAGGTGGAGGAGAAGAAGCAGGCGGTGGGGCTGCTGCAGAAAGCGCTGGTAGCGTCCTGCTGGGTCCCCATCCCCGTCCCTGTCCCCATCCCTGTCCCCGTCCCTGTCCCCGCCCTGGGCTGTCACCACATCAGCACCCTGGCAAATCCTCACATACCCTGTGGGGCCATTGCTGCTTTGCCCCTGGTCCCCAGCTGGGTGTGTGTCCCGCCCCCACCCCCCACAGGTGCAGCAGCGGGACCTCACCGTCCGGCGGGTCAAGGAGACTGAGAAGGAGCTGGGCCGGCAGCTGCGGCAGCAGAGGGACCACTACGAGGCCACCATCCAGAGGCACCTGTCCTTCATCGACCAGGTGCTGCCACGCAGGCAGTCGGGCACCAGGGAGAGGGGCTGGGACCTGCAGGGCCCAGGGGTTCGTTGGGTTCCAGACTGGCTTGGGCCTCACGGAGACTTCTAGACCACCGGGGCTTCCGGGCAGGCCCGCTGCTCCCTGGTGTAGACATGGCAGCATCTTCCCTGTGGGGGCTGCTTGGCGGCCAGTCCAGGGCGTCACTGGGTGCTCCCCGCACGGCCACGTCCCCCAGCCACGCCCCTTGTCCACATACCCCCTGTGGTCTTGGCCCCAGGGCCCAGGGCCCCCCCAGCGGGAGAGGAGGGGAGGTCCCCCCCATCAGTGGTCACAGGGGTGGGGCCCCATCTCAGGGCAGCCACCTCATTCCCGGCCCTTGACCCGCCACAGCTGATAGAGGACAAGAAGGCCCTGGCGGAGAGGTGCGAGGCTGTGGTGGCCGAGCTGAAGCAGGGCGACCAGAGGCGCCGGGACAGGGAGGCCCAGGTGCAGGAGCAGCATGAGCTGGTGAGCCCCTCGGGCGGCTCTGCGGCCACTTCCCTGCAGCCCCCGTGTGTTCTCGGGCCCCGTGGGGAGCAGGGCAGCCTCGGAGCAGGGGAGTCACGGGGGGAGGTTTGCAAACAAGATCGCTGGGCCCACCTGAGCCCCACACCCGGATGAGGTGCCGCCCTCCACTGGTACTGTGCTGGGTGCCAGACCCCCCCCCCCGGGCGGGGGCGGATCACCCCTCCCGAGTCACAGGTGAGGAGGTGGGGCTGGGAGGAGCCACCACCTGCCCGCAGTGCTGACCATGCGGGAGGCTGAACTGCCCCAGCTCTGGGCGCCTGGGCAGAGGGACCTCCCCTAGCTGTCCTGGCTTTGCCGTCCGAGGACCATGCCCGGCCTCATCCTGCTTTACTGGCGGTACCAGGCTGCCTCCCCTGCCCTGCCCGGTGGCACTTCCCACTGTGTGGGCAGCCATGGTCCCTAGGCTGAGAGCTGACTCTGGGGCGGGGGGGCGGGGGCGGCACCAGGGTTGGGGGCCTTCGGTCACACAGAAGTGGGGACTCAGGAGTACCCCAGTAGGGCCTCTGCAGGCCGATTACTTCCCCCCATCTCAAGCCTCCAGACTGGACCCTGCCTCGGCCTCCAGGGAGGGCAGAATAGGAGCACTGGTGCATGCAGGGCCGGGGTGGAGGTGGGTGGCTGAGGGGCCAGGGTCTCTGTCGACTTCCTGTCTCTTCCCTCACAGGAGATTAAGAAACTCAAAGAACTAATGAGTGCCACTGAGAAAGTCCGAAGAGAGAAGTGGATCAATGAGAAAACCCGAAAAATCAAGGAGATTACAGTCCGAGGTAGGGACCGGCCACACCTTTCTGGGCAGCTACAAGGCCTCAGGTGCCACCATACGGCTGGCTTCGAGGCCCAGAGGAGGCAGGGAGAGGGCTGGCCACGGTCTGAGGTTCTGAGACAAAGTGTGAGTCCAAGAGGAAGGGCCTTGCATTCCCTCTGCTGCCTGAACTCTTTTACTTTCCAGGGGC
>CM053565.1:55548426-55603487 GCA_028646485.1 Cryptoprocta ferox | reverse complement strand
CCCTCCCTTCAGGCCTGGAGCCCGAGATCCAGAAGCTGATCGCCAAGCATAAGCAGGAGGTGAAGAAGCTCAAGAGTCTGCACGAGGCGGAGCTGCTGCAGGCGGACGCGCGCGCGGCCCAGCGCTACGCGCGCCAGGTGGAGGAGCTGCGGGAGCATCTAGAGCGCGAGAAGGA
Organism: Cryptoprocta ferox; assembly: GCA_028646485.1. Classification (NCBI taxonomy): domain Eukaryota; kingdom Metazoa; phylum Chordata; class Mammalia; order Carnivora; family Eupleridae; genus Cryptoprocta; species Cryptoprocta ferox. Next base: position 55,603,312 of record CM053565.1, on the reverse strand, counting down.
GGCGCTGGGCCAGCAGGAGCGGGAGCGCGCCCAGCAGCGGTGCGTGTGCCCGACCCGGTGGACCTTGCCGAGGACAGGACGGGGGCCGAGCAGAGCTGGGGGGGGTGGGGAACACGGAGGTTGGATCCGGGGGCGTCCCCCTCCGCCCCCGCAAACGCCGCCAGGACTGCGGAGGCCCGGGGCGGGGCGGGCGGGCAGCCGAGGCAGATGTCCCCAGCTGAGCCTCTCCCGTCCCTCGTCCCTCAGCTTCGAGCAGCACGTGGAGCAGGAGCAGCGGGCCCTGCAGCAGCAGCGTCGGCGGCTCTACGGCGAGGTGGCCGAGGAAAAGGAGCGGCTGGGCCAGCAGGCAGCCAGGTGCCACCGGGAGGGGTCTGGGAGCCACCTGCAGTCCCCGCCCCCAGCCCGCGCTGACCTGTCGCCGCCCACAGGCAGCGGGCGGAGCTGGAGGAGCTGAGACAGCAGCTGGAGGAGAGCAGCGCGGCAGAGGGCCGGGCCCTTAGGGCCGAGTTCGAGAAGGGGAGAGAGGAACAGGAGTGCCGGCACCAGGTGTGTGCCCCTGCGACCTCGCGGCCCGTCTCCTGCGTTCCCCTGCGTCTCCTGCGACCCTGGCCCCCCATCCCTCTCCCCTAACCCGTGTACCCCACCCCCTGCCCTCTGGTGTCCCCTGCACCCCCACCCCTCCGGCTGCTGCTGGGCAATGGGAGCGCCATGTCAGGGTCACCATCCGGGCCTGACCCTGCCTGCAAGAGTGGCCCCACTTGGAGCACTAGGCGGAGCCTGCAGATCCTCTCCCCTGCCCCCCTGCACATCCTCAGCCCAGCTCACACCCGGAGGAAGGGCTCAACCGTGTTGCCCGCCCCGCAGATGGAGATGAAGGCCCTGAAGGACCAGCTGGAGATCGAGCGACAGATGTGGGAAGCCAGCTGCGCCAAGAAGGAGGTGGGAAGCAGGAAGCCGCCGTGGTCCTTCCTGCCCAGCACCCCAGACATCAAAGCAAGCAGCATGAGGGTTCCGCCTCCGTGGCCTCCCCGAGGGCAGGGTTCCTGGTGTCACATGGTGGGGCAGCTCAGGGGGCCAGTGGCAGCGTGCTTGTGTGCTAACACTTGAGTGCGAGGCCAGGAGGTGGGGTCAGCCCGGATCCACGGCAGAGGAGGCCGTTTCTCGTCCCTCCGTTCCTCCAGCTTGCTGCTCTCAGGGGTTAACACTCAGCCAGCAAGCACACGGGACGCTTGGCAGGCGGTCTCCCTCCTTAGCTTCCAGTGCCTTCCATAGGCATGGACTGCACCGCCAGGCTCGCCTGTCCCGGAAAGAGGCGGTGGTGGACAGGTGCACAGGGCCACACATGAGGCAATGGACCATGGGCCTAGTGACAGGCCTCTGCAGTGGCCAAGCAGCCTCCTTGCGTGCCCCATAGATTGTGCACAGCGGCCACTGTATTCAAGGGACACGTTTGCAGATGGGGGCAGCTGGGTCAGAGGGCTCGTGGTGCAAATCCTGACGCGGTTTCCAAGTTGCCTTCCAAAGGCCCGCCCCATCTGGGCCTTCGCTCGCCAGGCCTGGAGGTGAACCCTGTTCTCAGAACCAGGACCTGGGCCCTCCGTGGATCCTGGCGGGTCTGGCAGCAGACACGCCACCGTGTGCCCCTGCCATGTCCTCCCTGGGTCCGAAGATCCAGCGTGTGAGCCGCCGAGGACCGTGGAGCCCAGCCTGGGGGGGCGGGTCCTGCCACCCCACGACCCGGCGTCGCCAGCCCCCCCAAGCTCCCTGTGCCCCCAGGAGGCGTGGCTGCTGAACCGGGAACGGGAGCTGAGGGAAGAAATCCGGAGAGGCCGGGACGAAGAGATCGAGCTGGTCATCCACCGGCTGGAGGCGGACATGACGCGCGCCAGGGAGGAGAGCGAGCGGGCCGCCGAGAGCCGGTGAGGCCTTCTCCTGCCGGCCCCTCGCGGCCCTGCGCCCCCCGAGCCCCCTGACCCTGCCCTGCCGGCCCCCCAGCGTCAGGCGCATCCGGGACAAGTACGAGACGGAGCTGTCTGAGCTGGAGCAGTCGGAGAGGAAGCTGCAGGAACGGTGCTCGGAGCTGAAGGGGCGCCTTGGGGAGACCGAGGGGGAGAACCTACGTCTGCAGGGCCTGGTGCGGCAGAAGGAGAAGGAGCTGGCAGACGTGGCGGCGGTGAGCGGGGCGGGCGGGCAGTGAATGGGGGTGAGCGGGACAGATGTGAGCGGGGCGGCGTGAGCAGGGGTGAGGGGGGCGGTGGAGTGAGCCGGGCTGGCGGGCGCAGTGATGAGCTGAGCCGGTGGTGAGCGGGGGCGGGGGGGGGGGGCGCGGCCCCAGCGCATCCAGGTTCCCACTCACCGTCTCCCCGCACCGGCCCAGGTGAACGAGCAGCTGGTCAGCGAGCGGAGCGGCCTGGCTGAGGTGCTCCGCCAGGAGTTCGCCGACCGGCTGGCAGCCTCCGAGGAGGAGACCCGGCAGGCCAGGGCCCAGCTGGAGCAGCTCAGGCGGGAGAAGCAGGCGGAGCTGGAGGAGGTGCACGGGAGGTGGGCTGTGGGCTGGAGCCGGGGTCCTTGGGGAGCACGAGGGGGTGGGGAGGGAGGCTGTGGGCCAGAGCCATGGTCCTTGGGGAGCACCGGGGAGGGAGTGAAGGGGGCTGTGGGCCAGAGATGGGGTCCTGGGGGAGCACGAGGGAGGGGTGACAGGGTCCCTCAGCTCCAAACGACGGGATGCTGGACCTGAGAAAGGGAAGCGGGGTGCCTGTCTGCCGCTCTTTGCAGCCTATGCAGAACAGGGCCATCAGCAGCTGCTGTGGTCCCCGTGTGAGACGTGGCCCCAGGGCCCGGCTGTCCGGGCCTCCCAGCATCCCAGCAGGACCAGGGCCCGCTTCTGCCCCAGGAGAGCAGCCTCCAGGGAGGCCTGGGTGAAGCAGCAGCTCACGTGCGGGAGGAGTCCCAACCCTGGGGGGTCAGAAGCGGGCAGCTCGCCCAGCCCAGCAGGACCCCTCGGTCCTTCCAGAGAGGTGGACCTGGGACGGCTCCCTCCAGGGTTCCCACTGAGGCCGGTCCTGTGGGCAGTGGCCTGGGGCCAGCCGTGGGGGTCACAGCCCCAGGTGTCGACCCCTCCCGGCCGGGCGGCCGCACTCAGCTGCTCGCCAGCCCGGGGTCTGGCGGGGGTGCCGTGCCGATGCCCACTCCGTGCTCCCCTGCAGGGTGAAGACGGCCCTGGCAAAGAAGGAGGAGGCCGTACGCAGCCTCCGGAAGCAGCATGAGGTGGGTCCCCTAGGCCGGGCCTGGGGGTGGGGGTGGTGGCAGGGGACAACCAGGGCCTGACCGCAGGTGGGCGCGTGTCGCAGGCTGCCGTGAAGCGGGCCGACCACCTGGAGGAGCTGTTGGAGCAGCGCAAGCGGCCATTCCCCAGCGCCAAGTGACTGCACACAGCCTGGACGGGACTGGGAGGCAGGGCTGAGGGCGCCGGGGGCCCCTCCTGGCCCTGGCCCCACCGCCCCTTCCCTCCATCTGCCCCGGGCTCAGGTCATCCTGAGGTTGGAGTTCTGTAGCTGCGTTTTAATAGTAAAAAGGTGTTTTTAATAACTTGGTATGACCCTGCCTGTCTCTCCTGGGCTGGGGCAGGGGTGGTGGCGGCTGGAGGCCAGGCATGGAGGGTCCCCAGCTCTGCTCTCAGCCCCTCTCCCTGTGCTCCCCGCGGCCCCTGGGTTGAGTGCCAGCCCCCGAGCATAGGGAATAGCCACCTGCTCTGGCCTGGGCTCTCAGGCTCCCTAGCTGGGCCGCCAGGCCCCCAGAAGGAGCTCGGAGGCTCTTTCCCTGCCCTCTCCGGTTGTCCCAGCTACCGTTGTGCTCCCCCCATGGCAGAGATCCTCTTATTCCTCCCCCCACTTGGGGACGCCCCCTAGAGGTGTGCAGCCTGGAGCCCTTGAGGGGTGGGCACAAGACAGGCCCTGCCCAAGAGGAGGGCGAGGCCGCCCAGGAAGTCAGGGTGGGGGTGGCGAGAGGGCCACGGAGAGGGTGCTCCTTCTCCAGGACTCGCCTCCCCTCCCTCTGCCGGGCGCACTGGGGAGCGCGTGCCGGCCCGGAAGTCCTTGCAGCTCACATGGGGTGACCTCCTGCACGTGGGTTGTGGCAGGGCCCCCCTGGGGGAGGGCTGAGGCAGCTCGCAGGGCGGACCCTCCCCTGTCACTGCTGTTTCCTGCCTTGGGGTGTATCCACCCTCGGTTCCTTCTTCTGGACAGGAGAGTCTTTTCTCTCTTTGGTGCCAGAGCTGGACGCAGCAGGGAGACTGGCAGGGCCACTCTGGCCTGACCCCTGCCCGGGGCGGGGGCATCTACTCGGGCCCATCTGTGTCCCCTCCTCATGGGGCTGTCTCGTCCTGTGAGATGCTGGATGGGAAGAAGGTGGCCGTCCGGCGTGTGTGGCCGGGGCACCCTGTCTGGGGCTTGAGGGGAGGAGGGGCTGCCTTGGTCTCCCGCAGAGCTGCCGGCCCACCCCCTTCCCGCGGGGAGCTGACCCTCTGCCTGCAGTTCTAAGAGTCAGGCCGGCCTTCCGACACATCCTCTCAAGTCCCTGCAAGGGGGGATGGCTGGGCCCCCGGGGTAGGGGCTCCTCGAGGGGGGGGGCGGCAGGCACCAGCTCAGACCCCTCCCTGGGCTACAGCTGCAGCCAGAAGGAGCTGGCCACTTACTGCCCAGGGGCAGGGTTGGGGGCCACACAGGGGAAGGATGGTTCAGACCTCCCTGCGCACCCTCCCTCCCGCCCCATTCCTTGGAAAAGGTATTTTTGTCTGAAGCTGTTATTAAGAGTTGCCGGGGGAAGCGACTATAAATTACTGAACTATGTATTTTTGCGAGTGAGCTATTCAGCACGTGGGAAGACAGACAGGGTGGGGTCCAGAGGGGGGAGTAGGTGGGAAACCTGTGCACATGGGCAGAATGGTGCTCCAACCCGGGGCGGCCTGACTTCCCAGCCCAGGCAGGACCAGGCATCACCCAGCAGGAGCTCCTCGAAGTCCCCTGCGGGCAGGATGGCGGGGATACCCTGAGTTCTGACACAGTCCCTTCCCCGGCGGGCTGTGAGTTATGGGGGCAGCTGGGGGGGGGGGATCTCTGGCCCCACCCCACCCGGACCCTCTCCCCAAAGCCCACTGCACGTGTGGCCCTCGGACCCACGATCCTTTTTGGAGACAAATGACAGCACAAACAAATCCTCGAAGTTCCTGTTGGATTCGTGCCAGGCAGAACCATGAGCAAAACAGACCAACAGCCTGCCCTGTGGGGTGTGCCCTGCAGCAGAGGGCAGGCCAGGGGGCGAGGGCCTTGACCTTTCAGAATTTCTCTACTTCCCTCTCTCTCCTCCAAATTTGATCTTCTTTTCTTTCTCTGACTTTTCAGAAGTGTTCTTAGATCACTGATAGTCAGCCTTTTTCTTCTGAGCCGATGCAGCAAACGCTGTATTTTCTCCAAGCAACATGAGATTTTGATTTATTGTAGTTTCATGATTCTTAGGTTCAAAATATTTTTCCTGTGAACAATGGACTGTTTAGCACTGCATTGTTTTCCTTTTTGGGTTTGCTTTCTCACTTGACTTACCTATGGTCAGAAAATGTGTTTTATGTTATTTCAATTCTCTGATTCGATTGAGACTTGCTTTATGGCCAGCGTTTGGCCAATTTTGGTAGATGATCTATCTGTTGATTTAAAGAGAATGCAGTTGTTGGATGCAGAGTTGATCTTTATCATTTGGGTCGAGTTCACTCATTGCGTTTCTAGTCTTCTGTATCCTTACTGCTTTCTTTCCTTCTTGCTCTATCAGTCCCCGAGAGGAATGGTAAAATCTGTCACTATGAGTCGTGTATCACCTCTTTCTCATTTTAGTTGGTTCATTTTTGCTTTAGGAATTCTGAGGCTGTGTTAGTGGGTGTGTACATATTTAGAGCTGTGTGTTCTCCTAGTGAACTGACCCTTCACCTTTGCCTAGCAGCGCTTCTTGCCGACAGTCTCTGTCATTGGACAGTGGTGGCCGTACCAGCTTTCTCACCATACTGTCTGCATGGCGTATCTCTGTGATTCTTTGCACCTTCAGGCTTTCCATGGCCTTCCAGATAATGACAGCTTGAAACCAGCCACAAATAATAGGCAAATAATTGGGCATGGCCAGGGCTGGCCTGCATGAAGCTGCATTTGGCCCCTGATCCAGAAGGATTTCTTGTACTCTGAGGGGGGAGTGAGGGAAGGGATTGGGCTAGGTGAGGCTGGACTCCAGTCTCTGTGAGGACTGGCTTGGTTCTCCTGGCCTCACTCCTCACTTCTAGCCCCTAAGGGCCCTAAGCAAAGCCCCTCCTTCTCCCTGGCAGATATGAACACCCAGGAGGCCACCAGATGCCCTCCGCAGCTTCTCAGCCTCTTGGCCACGGTTACTAACTGGCAGATGCCTGACAGGGAAGCTGTGCGAATATCAGCCTCAAAACCTTTCCTCCCCAGGATCTCAGACCCCATGTCCTCGATGCTCTTCTTGCTCACAATAACCATAACAATGGAAGGTTGTAGTATATTAGGGAATGGTGAGTGCTGTGGGGAAAGATACCAGGGCAAGGAGGTGAGGGACGCGTGGGGAGGGCGAGTGTGATGTGCAATAGGGGGGTAAGGATTGACTTCTTTGGGGTGTGACATTTGAGGAAACATTGAAGGAGACGACGGAGTTAGTCACGCAGATATAAATCTAGGGGAGGGCACGGTAGCCCCAAGAGCGGCTGTGCAGAGGGAGGAACGAGGAGGCCGGTATGGCTGATGAGGGGGCTGGGAGGGGTCTGAAGTCAGGGTGAACATGGGCAGCCAGGACATGTGGGCGTTCCAAGGACTCGGCTTGACAGGGGAGCTTCTAGAGGGTTCTGAGTGGAGCGATGGATCTGACTTCCTTTTTTTTTTTTTTTTAAAGTAAGCTCTATGCCCAACACAGGGCTTGAACTCATAACCCCGAGATCAAGAGTCTCCTGCTCTATCGACTGAGCTATTGGGGAGCCCCAGATCTGACTTGTATTTTTAAGGTGCTCTCTGCTGTTGTGCTAAGAACCAACTGTCAGGTGGCGGGTGGGCAGCTTATTGGGGGCTGTGTCTAGGCTTTCTGAGGGCAGAGGCAGTGGGATTCCCACGAGGGTGGGTAAGGGAGGAGTGCAGGATGATATGTGAGCTAGGCCCTTGCTCCTGCCATAGCCCAGTGAGGGTGCTCCCGACGGGCGCCTTCACTCCTGGGGTGGTCTGGCCACCTTCGGCCCCTCCTTTCTAGAGGGTGTGGGAGTCCCACGGAGACTGGAAGAGAGAACCCACTTCCTATAAACCGCACCATAAGCCACACATGCCCCTGTGTTCACCCCCCCCCACGTGGACAGGGGAGGCTGGGAAGGGGGCCCAGGGCTCTCCCCGGGGCCCGTCCCCAGATGGGGGGGGGGCAGCCATTACCCTCTGTGTGTGGATCTCCAAGCTCCTGGCCCGAGCAGCCTCAGGAATCAGGCAGCGCAAACAGGAAGGTGCAGGTGGCGGGTCTTTGGGGAGGGGGAATCAGAGCTCAGCCTCGGGCTCTAAGTTTGAGGTGCCTTTTTCCCATGAAATGGGGTGTCGGGAAGCCAAGACGGACACAGGAGTCAGGAGCACGGGAGAGCGGTGGGATGGGAGCCCTGGCTGCCAGGTGGTACTTAAATCACAGGACAGGAGCACCCCCCCTTCCCAGAGGGTAAGCATGGGGGGAGCAAGGCCCTGAGGGGGAGGGCCATCTCTTCTGTGGGAAGAGGCTGGGGAGAAGGAAGGAGAGAGCCAGGAGACAGGCAGAGACTGACCTGCAGTGCACAACGCAGGACACGGGCCAGGGCCCCCTTGGGACCCTGGGGTCTCAGGTGTCCCTGCTCTGTGTTCACATGGCTGCTGTGTGAACCCAGGGCAGCCTAGCAGAGTGCAGCTGGGCTGGGGAAGGGGGTCCTGCAGGGGTCTGGGCCCAGAGAGCACAGTGCTGGGAGAGGCGAGAGCTGGACGTGGACCCCCCCTGCAGGTGTCCCCGGGGGCTGTGGGGACAAGAGGGATGCAGAAGGGGCAGGGGAGGATGCGTCCACCGGCCCGGCCTCCCGTCTTCCCCGCTACCCCCCACACACCTGCCCTGCCCCCCAGCTCTCACCTAGACCCACGGCCCTCTCCCAGCTCACACACCGCCCCCCAAGAAGCACTCGGGCTGCACTGTTCATTTAATGGCATTTTTCTTCCGTTTCCCTGCCAAATGCCACGTCCGCCCCCACGCCTCCTTGATCGGGCACACAGACGCCCCACGATGCCCCGTGGGGTAGCCTTCCCTGGCTCAGGGCTGGGCGTGGCACTACTTCTTCTTTGGAACTTTCTCCTTTTTGATCAATTCAGAAAATTCTAGAATAGGAGACAGATTTCTAGTAAATAATCCCCTGCCTTGTGTCCCTGAAGCCCTGCAGAGCCAACGGGGAGACATGCCCCCTTTTTAGGAGGGGGAGGGTCTCACGAGGGAGGGGACCCTGAATCCAGCTTTCCTGGGTCCCGGGGAGCAGGCTCGACCCCCACTGTTGCCATGTGCCCTGTGCCCCCACCCAGGCCCTTTGGGGGTTTATGATGGACTGGGTCTTTGTGGGGACCTTCAAGAATTCCCTTTAGAGCTCCAGAGATCATCCTGCCTTTCTCAGTGGGGAAACTGAGGCACAGAGAGGCTGGGGCACTAGGTCCCAAGCAAACCCTCTGGCCAGGCTGCGCCTCTGTGAAGTCTAGGGGCCACTCCTCAAGGGAGGGTTTGCCGGCCCAGAGAGGTGCGGACGGGCTCACAGCTGGTAGTGGGGTCTGGAGGTCCGTCCCTCTGGGGCTCTGAGCCCTGCTCGACTGTTCTCAGGGCCACCTTGCTGCCCTCTGGCCCCGGGGCCAGGAACTGGGGGCGTCGGGTGGGCAGGGCTGCAAGATGACCAGACCCCAGGGTGGCCATGGAGAGCCCAGGCGCCAGTCCCTGTCTTCAAACCTCCCCACCCACCGCAGATCACCCCCTCCGCCCACTGCCCCTCGGCCCCTGCTACGCTCTGGCCGCCCTCCCCACTGCCGTCTCAGCCCACCTCTCCCCTCCCGCGCTCCCCTCCGCTCAGCATCCCTGACGCGCAGCTTCCCGTCTGTGGTGGGTGACGGCGGCCGCCAAGGACGGGGCTGTACACTTGTGCCTGGGGGTGGGGGACCCTACTCAGCGTGCCACCCAGATGGGTGCTTTGTAACGTGGGGTCCTGGAGGGGCCGGCCAGGAAGGTCCTGAGCGGCACCTCTGCCCACTTCGTCCGTACCCACCTTCGAAGTCGATCCTGCCGTCCCCGTCCGTGTCGGCGGCCTGGATCATGGCCTCCGCCTCCTCGTCTGTCAGCGGGGCGGTGGGTCCGCTGCTGGGGATGGTGGACAGGATGTACCTGGGGCCAGGGGTGGGCTCGGGTCAGGGCCACGGGGGTGTCTGGCCGGTGCCCGATGGTTTGCAAGGTGCTCACTCCCCCCTTTACAGGTGGGGAAACTGAGGCCCGCCTGGAGTGTGGTCTCTGGGCCTGACCCCAGTGCCGTGGCCCCGGACTGTTTCTGGCCGGCCCCACCTCCCACAAGGCCAGCTGGGGCCCGATGGGGGGGGGTTGCCGGGCCTCGTGCAGGGGTGGATGTGGTGGCCGTGGACCGGGCTCGGGGCCCGAGGCTCAGCACCCCTACCCCCGACCACGGCCATTACTTGATCTCATTCCACTCGATGAAGCCACTCTTGTCCTTGTCCAGAGTCTGGAAGGCCTGGCGGATGGCGCTCTCCAGCTGCCCCGAGGCCTGGAATTTCTGCATGTACTCCAAGAACTTGAGGTAGTTGAAGGAACCTGGGACAGCCAGGCACAGGTCACGCGGAGCCCAGAGGGAGGCTTCTGCCCCCGGGCGTCCTGCACTGCCCCTCCCCCACCCCTGTGTGCGCGGGGCGCTCAGCCCAGGGAAGGGGGAGCAGACGGATTCCTGTGTCCACTGCTTCCTCGGCCGTGGCTGGGCCAGGCCCGGGGCGGGGGCGAGGGGTGTGCTGTACCGTGATGCCTCATGTCCGCGGGCAGCAACTCTATGTCCTTGTCTGACAGGGACGTGCCCATGGCCAAGGCCATCTTCTTCATCTGAGAGGAGAAGTCCTCGTCCATCCTGGCCCTGCGGCGGACAGGGGGCCGGCTCCGTGGGTGCACACGGGTTGGGCGGGGGCGCTCTGCTCAGACCAGAGCAGACCCAGTGCCCTGCCTGGCGCCAGCTCCTGCCCCCAGAGTAGGGTCCCCAAGGGCCTGAACCAGGCCCCCAGCTGCCCTTGAGCCCAGAGGCCCTTGGGACCCCTGGCCTTGCGGAGACGCCTGTGTCCAGGGCCCGGAGGAAGGTGTGCCTGAGACCCTGCCTCTTGCTAGCTGGCCCCCTCGGGGTACCACCTCCATTTCACAGAAGAGGCTGAGGCCTGTGTCCGGTAAGTGACGATCACAAGGTCCTTCTCTCTGCTCAGAAGATGTGGTGGCTGCCCTCTGACCCCTCAGCGCTGTCAGAGAACTTCCCTCTGTCCCCTCCAGGCCCATCTCAAAGCCGCCTCCTCTAGGAAGCCTTCTTGGTTACCTAAAGCCCCACCTCCTTCCATCAGGACTCAGGGCCCACGGCCCCGGCCTCGCTCCCTGGCCCCCAGCTCGGCACCTTGTCACCCTGGCGGCCACCTGACCACCCGCAGTGAGCTGTGCTGAGTGCGGGCCAGCCTCCAGCCGGCCGTAGATTGAGCCACGCCCGGATGTTCTGAGCAGGGAGGACCACGGCCCGCGGAGGAACGCGTGTCACTGTCCTCAGTTCACGCAGAGCCCAAGTCAAGCAGGAGCCACCGAGGCAGGCCAGGACTCCGGCCAGGCAGGTGGGGGGTCTGGTCACAGGCCGAGGGGCCAGCAGGTGGGGACCAGGCTGTGCTGTGGTCGAGGCGGTGCCTTGTGACCTGCTGGCTTCTCGGGTTGCCGTCCCTGGGGGGGGGTTGGGTTCTGGGGCTTGTGGCAAAACAGCTATTTCAGAGACTCCTTGGCCCTCTCGAAAGTTCACGGGGTGGTAGAACTTTCTGGAATAATCTCCCATAGCCAGGAAGGGCAGCCCAGTGGCCCGTGCGTCCTGAGTGGGGCTGGGCAGTGACTGGAGGAGTCTCTCCTTTCCTCCCAATAGAGAAGCCACAGGTCAAAGGTTGCAACTTGACCCTGGCAGCCAGGGGAGCAGGGAGTGCTGGGCACGGCCCCACGGCCACGTCCTCCTTCCGGATCCTGGGCATGTCCCACAGCTGTTCCGGGCCTCAGGTTTCTCATCAGTGAAATGGGGAGGCCCTTGCCTGCCCTGCCCCTTCTCAGGGTTGTGTGAGGAGCCAGGAGGGAAGGGAGATGCCGGGGAAAGGGCTTTGGGCCCTGAAGTGGGCCTGGAGCTGAGCCCCCCCCCCGAGTGTCATCCCTAATAGCCAACTTCAGCGGCTGCCCCAGGAGGTGGGGGGGGTCCACTGCGGCCAGGGCAGGCATGGGCCACAGAGCCACACAGGACAGGCCCCACCCCCCCACATCCTGGGCTGAGACCCCGATTCCCCTTCTCCCACCCCGGAATCTCAGAGTTCCATTCCGGAGGGAGGTGGTGGCCTGCCTGCCACTTGGGACCCTGCCAGAGCCAGGGTCACCCGCTTTACGAAGGAGGGGCTCAGCCAAAGTCCAGGCCTGGTTTGGCTGAGCCCGGCATTGGCATCTGCCTACGGAGCCTGGTGGGCGCCCTGGGCTGTGTCCGTCCACCACCTGCTCCACCCCACTGCTCTCAGGGGTACCCCCCCAGGAAAGCAGGGGAGCCTGAGATCAGAGCCAGAGAGGGGACAGGGCCTGCGGCCTCAGGCTCCTGGTGGTGTATTTATAGCCCTGATCCAAGGCCTGGGATGGAGTCTCACTCACCCCCGGAGGGAAGCTGACCTCTTGCCAGAGCTGGGGTGGTGGGAGCTGCGGGCACCACATGCAGACAGCCCTGTGGTGCCCGGGGCCCCCGCCCGGCCTCCCACGCTGCTCCCAGTGCCTGGAAAGGCACCCACTTCACCCTTGTCCTCCCACCGGACCTCCCTCCCTCCCTCCTCACTGACTTCCACAACCAGAGCAAGACGGGGGCTTCAAAGCCTGGCTAAGACCCCCCAGCATTCTGTGTCCTGAACGCCCTCTCAAGGCTGGAAGGGACCTCCCCCCACCCCTGACCCCTGGGGACCACCCACGGAGCCCTCCTGGGGGCTGTGTTCCGCATCCGGCACCTGCCAGTGAGTCACCAAGTTTAGGTGCTGACATGAGAAAAAATGCTGCATGGGCTGTGTGTGTGTGTGTGGGGGGTAATTGAGGCATGGGGTCCCCTCAGACGGGAACTGGGACTGAGGGAGGGCTAAGGGGTGATGGAAGTAGGGGCCCCCTCAGATGGGGACTGGGTCCCAGGGGATCCAGAGCTGGCTTAGCGTGCCTGCCAGAGTCAGCGGGTCTGTGGGCCTTGGACCCTCCCCCCTCCGCCAGACTCCCTGACCCCCCACTTAGCACCTGGGGCCCTGAGATGTGTGAGTGGGTCTCAGCCTCCCCACATGGCTCCCCCAAAATAGCACTTTCTTGGAGGGCACACCAGCACGTGCGTGCACACGAGCCCACCCTGCAGCCCGAGGTCCACACAGCTGCCGTTAGGCTGGGGCTGCCCCTCCCCTTCCTCCTCTTTTGCCTGCCCCCCCCAACCTCCCTGGGGTCTCCTCAGCCCCCTGGGCCTCCCCTTGTCCTATGGTTGAAGATGAGGCCCCCAGTTTCCACCATGCAGTTTGGGAGTCTCCGGCTGGGCCCAGAGCCCATGCCACCCCTCCCCGGGCAGGGCTCACCTCCGCCTGGCTTCCCTCGAGGGTTCTGGGGTGGCAGGTCAGGCTGGGGGTGCTGAGAGCTGCGGGACTCCAGCTTTTATACCTGCAACCCCTGGGCCTGTTTACAGCTTGTGCTGCACCTGTCCCCCCCTCCCTGCCCCTCCCCGGCACTCCAGCCTGGCGCTGGCCTCCCCCAGGGGCTCACTGGCACTTGGCACGTCCACACTGGGCTGGGCAGACTGACTGTCAGCAGCTCCTGGTCTCCCCAAGGCCGGGGTGGGGGCGGGGAGAGCAGGCAGCAGGCGGAGTTTCTGTCTGTTGTGTTAGGTCCCACCCTGCTGCTGGCCTCGTAGGGCTGAGGGGAGTGCGGGGGTCCAGGCGTGGCTGGCCGGGCCTGCCAGGGTCACCCAGCATGTCCGAGAAGCCACCAGAAGCCACTGGACAATGATGGGACCTCCTCCGGTGAGCAGCCAGGCCGGGCAGCTGTCCTTTGTGCATGGGTCACGTAGGGGGCCAGGAGCCGTGGCAGCGCTGGCCATAAGGTGAGGCGGGGACAGGGAAGTCTCAGGCCTTGCTGCCTCCCACCAGGCTGTGGGACCCCAGGCAGGGCCGGCCTCTCTCCCTGGGCAGGACAGTCCCCGGGTTGAGAGCGCGGAGACCAGAGACCAATGCACCCTGGGAACCCTTCCCGGCTGTGGCCTGCCTGAGACACCTTTTGTCCACTTTCTGGGCCCGTATGCTTTGCAGACGGTGCGCTGCCCCAGTAATGCCCGTGCGCAACTCCAGCATCAGCCCCTTCCCAGCCCCAGGTCCAGCCGTCCTCTGCGGGGGCTTCCCTGGCCCTTGTGCCCAGCGTGGACGCCGCTCTGAGATCTGCTTCTCTGTGAGTCACTCACGCGTGTTACTCTGTGTAACAGCTTCATGTGAGGCCGGCAAGCTGAGGATGTTCCAGAAACTTCTTTCCCTGGCCGCTGCTGGACCCTGGACAGATCCCAGCATTTTTGTCATAGAGACGCTATTTCAGTGTGAGTCTCTGTCCAGGGGAGTGTCTCCTCCTCAGCTATGGTCACAAGATGATTGGGACAAACGGTGAACGTTCCCACGTTCTCGCCCTAAACATTCCCGGCATGCCTGTCCGCTCCGTGCCCGTGTGGGATGCACGCCTGCACGTGTGCGCCGACCCCGAGGTCTCGCCCCCAGCAGGCAGCACTGACATCCCCTCAATGTCCACGTCCGTACGGTGACACGCTGTTGGGCACAAGAGGAATGAAACACTGGCCTGCACCACAGTGGGGACGAACCCTCACACCTATGAGGGACAGGAGCCAGTCACAGGGGACCACGGAGGGTGTGATTCCATTTGTCTAGAATTTCCAGAATTGGCAAATCCGTACAGACAGACAGCGGGTTGGGGGTTGTTGAGGGATGGAGGGGTGGGAAGTGAGGAATTAACATATAACGGGTATGGGCTTTTATTTTGGAGGGGGGAGAATGTTCTAGAACTGGTTGCACAACATTGTGAATGGACTAGATGCCACTGAATCGTTTATGTTAAAATGGTTTATTTTATGTTATATGAATTTTACCTGGATTGAAAAGAAATATTTGGGGCGCCGGGGTGGCTAAGTTGGTTAAGCGTCCAGCTTCAGCTCAGGTCATGATCTCGCGTTTCTTGGATTCGAGCCCCGCGTTGGGCTCTGTGCTGACAGCTCAGAGCCTGGAACCTGCTTCAGAGTCTGTATCTCCCTCTCTCTCTGCCCCTCCCCTGCTCATGCTCTCTCTGTCTCTCTGTCTCTCTGAGTGAAAAATAAACATAAAAATTTTTTTTGTAATGTAGAATGAGAAACAATGCTTTTTTAAAAACAGATTTATTTATTATTTATCGAGGGAGTGAGACCGTGAGATCACGAGCTGAGGCAAAATCAAGAGTCAGATGCTTAACGAACTGAGCCACCCAGACGCCCCGAAACAATGCTTTTAATGAAGCATAAATCAAACAGAAACCATAAAAAATAAGCACCACAGAAGGGTCTCGCAGTGTGACGGGCCCAGTGCTGAGCCCCGCTCTGCCTGCCCCTGCATTTTCCGGAAGGCCGGGGCTGTGTCCACCTCTGTCTGGGTCACAGGCGAGGGGTGGGGAGCCTGGGGTGAGTTCCCGGGGCGGAGAGCGGGTGGACGGGCCCCTGGAACGAGCACCTGCCCTGCGCGGACAGATGGCCGGCTCCTGGACGGCCCCTCTGCTTTCGTTTCTGTCCAGAGTCAGAACACCTCCTCACCTGCAGCCCCGGCCCGCTCTCTGGGCCCCTGCTCTGGGCTGAGCTGGCCTGGAGGGGGTAACGGGGGCCACCTCACAGCTCTGGGCACAGCAGGCACTGTCCCCTCCTGCCAGGAGCCACTGCTGGGGGGAAAGGGGCTGGCTTGCCCTCCGCCCCTCCCCCACAGAGCCCTCTGTGGCCCAGCCCTGCCCCCAGCCCTGGAAGTATAAGGGGAATTAGCCCTTCTTTTCCAGGCAGCCGGTCACCTGTCCCCTCCCCCACCACCCCCAGGCTGTGGCCACTTCCTGGTGCAGCAGGAAGGGGTGGGCCAGGTTAGCGGGTCTGGGGCTGTGGGTGCGGTGAGTCCCCCGGGGGTGAAATCCGGGCAGACAGCATGTCCCTGGGGCCCTACAATGCTCAGCGTGGTGCCCTGCACTCGGGGTTGTGGGCTGAACCCGGGCAACCTCCTGTGCAGAAATGCTAATGTGTGTCTTTATTATAGAAGGGGGGCTACCTCGTGCCCTTGGCCTTGCCCCGCCTCCACCTCTGTAGTGGGATGAGGGTGTGTCCACCTCTGGTACCCGCCAATGGGGATCTTGTTTGGAAATAGAGTCTTTGCGCAGGAAGCCATCAGAATCCTCGAGGAGAAAGCAGGCAAGAACCTCCCTGACCTCGGCCGCAGCAATTCTTACTGGACACGATTCCAGACGCAAGGGAAACAAAAGCAAAAATGAACTCTTGGGACCTCATCAAAATAAAAAGCTTCTGCACAGTGAAGGAAACAATCAGCAAAACTAAATTGCAACTGATGGGACGGGAGATGATCTTTGCAAACGACATATCAGATAAAGGGTTGGTATCCAAAATCTATAAAGAATTATCAAACTCAACACCCAAAAAAACAAATAATCCAATGAAGAAATGGGCTAAAAACATGAACAGACACTTCTCCAAAGAAGACATGCAGGTGGCCAACAGACACATGAAATGATGCTCAACGTCACTCATCATCAGGGAAATACAAGTCAAAACCACAATGAGAGACCACCTCACACCTGTCAGCGTGGCCAACATCAACAACTCAGGCAACGACGGATGTTGGCGAGGATGCGGAGAGAGAGGATCTCTCTTGCACTGCTGGTGGGAGTGCAAACTGGGGCAGCTGCTCTAGAAAATAGTATGGAGGTTCCTCAAAAATTTAAAAATAGAACTACCCTCCGACCCAGCAATTGCGCTAGTAGGTATTTATCCAAGGGATAAGGTGTGCTGTTTCGAAGGGGCACATGCACCCCAATGTTTATAGCAGAGCTACTGACAATAGCCCAAGTATGGAAAGAGCCCAAGTGTCCATCAGCAGATGAATGGAGAAAGAAGATGTGACACACACACACACACACACACACACACACACACAGGAGTATTACTCGGCAATCAAAAAGAATGAAATCTCGCCATTTGCAACTACGTGGATGGAACTAGAGCGTATTATACTAAGCGAAATTAGTCAGAGAAAGACAGATATCATGTGACTTCATTAATATGAGGACTTTAAGATATAAAACAGATGAAGATAAGGGAAGGGAAGCAAAAATAATATAAAAACAGGGAGGGGGACAAAAACATAAAAGACTCTTAAATATGGAGAACAAACAGAGGGTGACTGGAGGGGGTGTGGGAGAGGGATGGGCTGAGTGGGTGAGGGGCGTTAAGGAATCTACTCCTGAAACCACTGTTGCACTATATGCTAACTAACTTGGATGTAAAAAAAAAAGATAAAATAAAATAAAAATAAATAAATTAATTAATTAATTTAAAAAACCCAGATTATTTGGGGGAAAAAAAAAAGAAATAGAGCCTTTGCAGATGTGCCCGAGTTAGGTCGGGGTCATTCTAGATCGGGATGGGCCCTAAATCCACTGACCAGTTCCTTATGAGAACGAGAGACACCCAGAGGAGGGGAGAAGGCCACGTGACGATGGGGGCAGAGATTAGAGTGACATGGCCACAGGTCAAGGGACCCCTGGGGCCACCAGGAGCTGGAAGAGGACAAAGACACTTTCCCTAGACCTTCAGAGTACGGGCCTGCCAACCCTCAATTCCACTCCTCTGGCCCCCGGAGTTGTGAGAGAGCACAGCTCTGCTGTTTGAAGCCCCCCAGCTCGTGATCATTTGTCAGGGCGGCCCCAGGACACTTACCAGGCCTCCCTCCCCCGGACCCTCTCGTCTCCGCCTCCTGCTCTCCGCCCCCCCCCCCCACCCAGGCCTGTCCCTTACTGTGTCACTCTCCCCAAGCCTCAGGTGAGGACCTAGCTAGAATGGAGAGCAGGCTCTCTCCCTTTATTAGGGGCCTAAAAAAGGGGGCCTGCATGTCCCCGGAGGGGCACAAAGGAGGCTGCCACCTCCCGGCTGGCCAGACCAGGGCCTCATCTGGGGTGTGGACTGAAGGGGACCAGGCTGACAGGCAGACAGTCCCGGGCTTCCCCTGCCTCAGGCCCCCGGTGGCTCTGGTCCTGCTCCCACGTGAATCAAGTGGGGCGTGGGGCTCGTCGTGGATTTCCTCGTTGATTTTGACTCTTCAAGGTTTCACATTAAAATTCCAGTTACCCGATTACTGAGTTTGACAGCTTTTCTGAGAAATAATTCACACGCCGCAGAGGTCACCGTTTAGAACGCACCATTCCGGTGTTGCAGGGGCACGACCATCACAGGACACTGTAGTCACCCCAAAAGAGGCCACGCACCCCTGCAGCAGTCACTACACCGGGCGGTCCACCCGCCATCTGTGTCCTGTCTCTGTGGCTTAGAGCAGTTGTGGGTCCTTCACACGGGGAGCGCCCACAGCCCCTGTGCTAGGGCGTCGGGCTCCCCTCGCTGATCACGCCTGTGTCACCCCCCACCCCTTCCCTGCAGGTGTCACCCCCCACCCCTTCCCTGCACTGGGATGTGCGCCTGCTCACCTGCTGAGGGACAGAGCTGCGGCCCCCCCACCCCCACTGCTCCCGCACATGCTGCCTCAGGCTTTCCTGCACCTGCTCTGGGCCCAAACTCCCTTCTGTAGAAACCTTTCCCGGTGAGGCCCGGCCCCCTTGGATCCTTCCGGGGCAAGGTGCCCTCCCCTCAGCACCCCAGGCCTGGGGCAGGCAGGGGCAGGTGCCAAACAGGCACCATCTGCCCGAGATGTCTCTGGGACCCCGTGCCGTAGGCCCAGAGGCTCCTGCCCGTGACCTCGATCGCTGTGAGCCTAGAGCTTCCTCTGGGTCCCGTGGTGGAGAGGCCAGAGAACCAGCCTGGCTTTCGTGGGTGACGAGCCAGCCCCTTGGGCAGCAGTCACTCAGGTGTGTGGCACCCTCACCCCCACCCCTATTAGGTCGAGCCCCTGCTCTGGCTGTGGAGGGCTCTGGGCCTCCCTCCAGGTCAGGGGAAGTGGGGGCACGTCTTCAGGGTCCTTGCGGAGCCCTAGGGTGGGCTGGCCCGTCCACCCCTGCCTGCCCTCTACCCTGGGACCTCTCTGTCTGTCTCACTGCCCCTGCCCCTGCCCCTGGACAAGCAAGTGACCCAGGGCACAAGGTATTGGGTTTTGCTGCTGGTATTCGGGTCCTTTGCCTTCCCTGGGTTTTCTCAGAGGTCAGGGGGCTGGACCTCTGCCCAGCGGCCAAGGACAGAGTCCCGTCCCGAGCAGCCCGGCCGGCCCCGAGCAGCTCAGCTCTGCCCTCCACAGGGCTGTGGCGCCCTGTTCTGCCCAGTGGGCCTCTTCATGCCGGCCGAGGGTCAGGCTCATGCTGACGACCCGGAGGCCTTGGGGTCAGGAGACCCTGGCAGGCCCGCAGTCCCTGGCTCTGACTCTGGAGAGCATGCAGGCAGACCCTCCCCTAAATCCCAGTGCCGGCCTTCCTGCCCCACCGTGGGGACAGTTAGTGCTTGCTGGCTGGGCCTACGTGGGGAGCACGGACCCAAGGAACAGATGAACGCTGGGGGGAACTGGAATGCCTCCAGTTCAATGGTTACCATGGCAGGGACACAGCAGGGCTCCGGGAAAACCTCGGAAGGCCTGGTGCCTGGGGTGGGGGAGGGGCGTCACTATGGTCAAGTGGGGTGGGAGGGTCGCAGCCGGAGCCCCGGGGTTTTCCCTGCCCTGCCTGGACCCCAGAGCAAGACCCGTAACCCCAAAGCTCAGAGATCTGGCCCACCCTCTGCATCTGCTATGGGTGACCCCTGAGCGTTCGAGTGTGTGCACACGGCTGTGCTCATAGGCAAACCGTGTCACAGAACTGTCTTCTGACCCTGGTCACTGAGGCCAGCCACAGTGGTGCAGAGGGTCTCGACAGAGACAGCTTAGGGCCACTGGTCATCGGCCTTGCCTGTCCCCCAAGGAGCCTCCCCGGAGTCCAGGTATCTGGGGAACCTTCCTGGGCAGGCAGAGGCAGGACCCTCCCGACGGGGGCCAGGCGGTGCTGGGCTTGCCTCCTGGGTGGGGAGGGAGGTCCGAGACTGTAGACCTAACCCCTTCCCCGGGTCCACTCCTAGGTCACAGCCCTCAGGCACCTTCACCATCGGTGGCCTCTGACCCTGCTCGCCCCTGGGGTCTGAGCACGTGTGGAGGGCCAAGTTCCACCTGTGGCTCCTTCATCCTCAATAGGGCCTGTGGGGCAAAGCTGCTTAGAGCAGCCTCCACACAATCAGGGCTGGTAAGAAGGTTCTGGATGCCCTGTTCTCCTCCACAGGCCTGTGGCAGGGGCCCCTTAAGGTCTGAAGGGAAAGCAGGGGACCATTCCTTCACCCGTTGGGGGGGTACTTTCTACACAAGGGGCCCCCTTAGAAGAAGGGCACATTCTGGCACCTGGCGCCCTCTCCCTAAGGGGCCGACTCCTCCGCGGGAGCCTTGGTCCTTGCTCTCCCCAAAGCCTTCCCGGACCCCCTCCTGCCTCCCACAACACCCCTGCCCTCCCGCGGGGCCCCGCCAGGCGGTTTGCTCATCGGCTGGGGAATGAATGGATGGATGAACGAGCGTGACCCAAGTTACATAAAACCCAGATCCCGGCTACACTGTAACTCTCCCGGCTCCCGCAGGGGGAGGGGCGTTCATCTCAGCCCTCCCCCCCCCGCCCCCTCCCCGCCGGCGGCCCGTGCCCCACGGGCCCCCCGCAGCGGGCGCCGCAGCGGGCAAGATGGCGCGGCGTGGGGTCGGGGTGGGAGGACCGGCCCTCGGTGCCCGGCGCCCGCCCCAAACGCCCGGCGCTGTGCACTCCCGGGCGGGGGCGGCCGCCGCCTCCTCCACGGTCGTCGCAGCGTGGCACAGGCGAGGGTGGCCGGTGTAAAAACGCCCGCCCGCGCCCCCCCCAGCGCGGCGCCGCCCCAAGGGCGCCGGGCCGGACCCGCGCCGCCTCCGAAACCCGCGTGTGCGGGCCGCGTGCCAGGCCCCGAGCCCCGCGCGCGTGGCCCCCCGCGCGCCTCCCGGCCCCCCTGCGCGCGCTTTCGTATCCGTCCTGCGCGCCACGGTGCCCACCCCCGCGTGTGCCGCCGTGCCCTCTCCCGCGTCTCCGTGCCCCCGCCCGCCTCCGTGCCCCCCCCCACTCCGTGCCGCCCCCGCGTCTCCGGGTCTCCCGTCCTGCGTCTCTCCGTCCCCCCTGCCCGCGCCTCCTCCCCCAGCCCTGCCGGGTCCCGGCGCCCCCCGGCCTCCGGGTCCCCCCCTCCGCGCGGCTCCGTGCCCCCCCCACCCCGCCGGGGAGGGAGCCCCCCCTCCCGCGCGCGCGCCCGCCAGTGTTTTCGGACTGCACCAGCCCCGGAGCCCCGCGGCGCCGCGACCGGCCGGGCGGAGGCTCCTCGTCGGCCGCCGCCGCCCCGCGCCCGCACCGCACCCGGCCCGGCCCCGCGGCTGCGGCGGCGGCGGGCGCTCGGCGGGCAGGGCGCGCTCCGCACCTGCGGCGGCCGCTCGGGCGATGGCGCGGCGCGGCCCGGGGCCCCGGGCGTCCTGAGCGCAGCGCCAGCCCGGGGATGCCCGCCGCGCTGCCGGCCCCGGCCATGTCGTCGTCCTTCTTCAACCCCAGCTTCGCCTTCAGCTCGCACTTCGACCCCGGTGAGTCCGCTGGCCGCGCCCCTGGGCCGGCCCTCTGCCCGCTGCGGCTGCCCCCAACCTGCCGGTCCTTCCCGCCGCCCCCCGCCCCAGTCCCCCCACTGCGGACATGATGCTTCCTGAGCCGCGGTTTCCTCTTTTGCATGGAAATTAACCCTTTCCCCACCCCGAGTGGGAGGAACTGCTCTGGGAAGGACCCCCTAGAGGCCCGGTGGTGGAGGTGGGCAGGCCGCTGTGCAGGGGGGTGGGCCGCGGAGGCGCAGGTAACCGGGGCAGGAGGCCTGCGTTGGCCCCAGGTGTCCGGGGGAGGGACTGGCCGGGACCAGGGGCCCCCTGGGAGATGTGGGAGTGTTGCTTTGGGTCCCAGGCCACCATGGCCCCTTGCCCGCCCATGGTCTTAGTGCGGGAGGCCCGGCTCCGCGCTGGGGGCCGGTTCTCGGGAGCCCTGCCTGGCTGCCCCTTAGGCTGCAGAGGGCGTCGGGAGCAGCGGCCGCCACAGGACAGCCCACCGGGCAGAGGCTCAGAAGAGATGGGCCTTGGTGGGTGCCCAGGCCCCCTGGACAGCACGGGGCAGGCCGAGGCGGCACTGGCTGGCTGGCTGCAGGGGCCCCGGGGCCCAGCCTCTTACTCTGCCAGACCCGGGGCGCGGGCAGCACTTCTACCCTGGCTGCCTGGCCTCCTGGCGGTGGTGGGCGAGTGCAGTGGGCCCAGCGGCCAGGGGCAGCTAGAGGCCTGCCTCTGTCACCAGGACGTGGGAGGCTTTCTTCCCTCCATCTTCGCCAGCTCCGGGCCTCCTCTGCCAGCGTGGGAGAGAAATCCCTGCCCAGGAGCCAGGGCCCAGGGGCCTGAGTCCCACCCACATGTCACCAGAGGTCTGGCACAGGCGAATCCAGCCAAAACAAAGCCAGGCGCACATGTGACAGGCTCTCCTGGGTCTCCCTCCCTGGAGCAGGGCCGGGTGTGTGCAGCCATGCGTGGGGTCCCCTGGGCACGGCCCCATCTGAAGGCATTTGCTCCTGGGAGAAGGGAGCTGACGCGAAGTCTGTCTGTTGGGTTTGGGGCGTGGGTGTCAGTGGGTGTCAACCCCTCAGAAAAGACTCCCAGGCAACCAGCTCCCGGGGCTTGGAGAAGGCGCTGTCAGCCGCAGCTGGCCCGGAGCGTGAGGGCAGCAGCCCTGTGCCCGGGCAGCCTTAGGGACAGGCATCCAGGCCGCTCCAGGCCGGTGGTCCAGGCAGCGTACCCTCTGGGAGGCGGGGGTCCAGCCTTAGGAAGTGCCGGCCTTGGAGCTGTTAGCAGGGTCCGGTGTGTGTGTGTGTGCATGTGTGCACGCTCGTGTGCCAGGACTGACCTGGATGGAAGCCTTCCCCCCTACCCGGCCTCTTGCACTCTTTGTGGGGGCCAAACTTGCCCTGTGTGGGGTTCCGTTACCCCCTCCCTACACTGAGGGGGGGCCCAGGCACGAGACCCTTCCCCCACTTTAGAGAAACAACAGTGTTCTGCGCTTCTTGCGAGTGTTTGCGTAAACAGCTGTGATCAGTGTAATTATAATGTGTCAGTTTAATGACTTACAGGGAAAAAAGTTGTCAGGCGGGTGAGGGGAGGTCTCCTCTGCAAGCTCAGTGAAGGGCAGAGCCGCGTCCTCCCGCGGGAGGGGCGGCCCTGGGCGGCGGCGGCGGGTAACGGGCCGGGGTGCAGGCTCCATGTTGGCCCCACGAGAGCGCTGGGGAGAAGGAAAGGTGGGGTCCCCTGGCCTCCCGCTGGGTGCCCGACGTTCAGAGCCCGGCTCTCAGCCGCCGGAGTCTCTCTGCCCAAACTCGCCCCTCTGGGGCTGTTTTCTCATCTGTAAAATGGGATAGCAGTGCCCACGCCCAGCCCCTCGTGGAGGTTAAGTGCCTGGGGGGTGAACAGAGATGCTATTTTAGAGGTGGCTCTGCGGTGCTTCTCCATCCCTGGAGTGGAGAGAGGTGGCTGCACATGTGGGCGGCGGGGGGGGGGGGGACCCTCCTCGGGGCCACTAAGCCCGGAGGGCAGGGAAGACCCAAGTTCTTGACCATCTTGAAGCTTGTTTCTGTGGTTGCCCAGCAGGCAGGGGTGGACAGAGAGGCTGGGCCCAGGCAGGGAGTCCTCAGAAAGTCACCAGGCCCGGCCCTGCGGCTTTCTTGGGATTCCTGGGTGGTCCCCATGGTGGGGGTAGGTGATGGTGGCAGTTATATTGAGAAGGGGACTGAGTTTGAGGCTCAGGCCGAGTCTGCTCAAGTGAGGCCCGGGGCTGGGGGGGGCTCATCGAAACCAGTGCCCGTCTGGGCCCCCAGCTCAGGTCTGGGCAGGACCAGGTGCCATGGGGGCGGGGCCAGGCCTCATGTGTGGCCTTGGGCCCCCTCGGGCCGGTGCAGGCTGCCCCTTCTGGGGTCCTCTTTCCCAGGATATGGGTGAGCGTGCGGGATTTTTTGGTAGACGTAGCCGTGTGACCTTAGTGCTGTGTGGCCTTGGGCCCAACGAACACTCAACGTCTCTGAGACTCCATCCCGCATACGAGAAACCTCGCCCTGGAGCGACCAGGTGGGAGCCACGAACTGAGGGATGATGGGGTGTCGCAGGGAGGGTCAGGAGCAGTTGGGCTGGGCTGGGAGGGTCGGGGTGATGTGGCCTCGAGGGAGCGAGGGTCACGTCTCCTGGAGGAGGGTCCCAGGTGAGGCCTGAGGGACCTCAGTAGGTGCCTGCCAGGTGCAGGCCTTGGTCAGGGTGCTGTCTCTGGCAAGCCTGTGAGTCCCTGATCCCGGGGGGCCTGGAGCTGAGGGGCTGTCATCCGGCTCTGGCTTCTCCCCGAGAGCCCCCCTTCCTGGCCCCGTGGCCCTCTCTGTGGCACCTCTGTTTTCTAAGCTGTGAGGTGGGGAGTAGTGCGGTGCCCACTGCTGGGGTCACGGGAGGGTTCACGGGGTCGGCGGCGTGGCGCGCTGAGCGGAGCGAGTATTGGCAACGCCAGTCCAGCTGACCCTGGGGGGTCCTGTGCACTGGCTGGTGGGACTGGGGTTTGGGGAAGCTCCCGGAAGACAAGGCAGCCCTGGCCTGCTCCCCCCGCCTCTCGGCTCCCACCAGGCCCCTCCCTGGTCCTCCCCCCCCCCCTCAAGAGCCGGGCCCACCAGGAGCTCCCTCGCCGCTCTTGACTTGAGCTCCGCACCCAGCACAGGGCTGGGCGCGCCCAGGGCCTTAGGGTGATGCCTCGGGGGTGGGGGGTTATGGGGATGCAGGGAGAGGCGCACCCGGGGGAGCTGAGGACCACAGGGGCACCCGGGAACGGGCAGCGGGTGCACGAGCCGGGCTGCCCTGGGGCCTGGTGGGAGGCAAGTGCTCCCGGACCCTCTTTCTTGTGCCCCCAGGGGGTGGGTCTGGCGGTGCGCCAGCAGGGGGAGCCATGCTCCTCTCCGGGGGTGAGGGGAGAGTTTCTTTTTTTTTTTATTATTATTAAAAAAAATTTTTTTTAATGTTTTATTTATTTTTGAGAGAGAGAGAGAGAGAGAGAGAGAGAGAGAGAGAGAGAGAGACAGCGTGAGCGGGGGAGGGGCAGAGAGAGAGGGAGACACAGAATCCGAAGCAGGATCCAAGCTCGGAGCTGTCAGCACAGAGCCTGACGCGGGGCTCGAACCCACGAGCCGTGAGATCATGACCTGAGCTGAAGCCGGACGCTCAACTGACAGGCACCCAGGCGCTCCAAGGGGAGAGTTTCTTTGCTTCTGGCACATTCTCCGGGAAGCCAGGCTCTGCCCTTCCCTCAATGGGGCTCTTTCTCCCCCACAGGCCCGGGCACCCACGCAAGCAGGCACGCAGGCTCACACACACTCGTCCATGCGTGAACAGTCACTGGTGCACACATGCCCTCACGTGAGTAAAGGTGATACACACACACATGCTCACGGACACCTGTGCACGCACACACCCTCGAACACACCTGCACTCGTGTGCACACACATGTGCTCATACTTGTGCACATGCATGCACACCCTCACACACACCCGCACTCACGTGCACACACGTGCCTACACACCTGTGCACACGCATGTACACTCTCGCACACACCAGCACTCATGTGCACACACAGGTGCAGGCCTGCACATGTGCCTCTTCACACAGATGAACGCACACATGCACCTCATGCACACCTGCTAGGGCAGAACCTACCGCGCGTGGTCTCCTGCTTGGGGCGGAGGGGTCTCTTGGGCGCAGTTCGCCCTGAGCGTGGCCGCCTGACCCGCCCCCGGCCGCGGGCGACCTTGAGCCAGGCATATTGGTGCCTCCGGCCTTTGTGTGAGGACTTTGCCGCCCCCTGGTCCATGGGGGTCCCGGCCCATGAGGCCCCCACCAGGGCCCTGACCTCCCGGTTGTCCCACCCACAGCCCTGGTCTGCTGTTGGTTTCCACTGGCCTGGGTGGGCACGAGGGCATCCTGGGTGGGGGTCGGGGCTGAGGGGAGAGCCGGGGGCTCAGGCAGGCGGCCTGAGGCTCGGGGGCCCGGCGCTCTCTGTCCCGGCGGCTGGCGCTCAAAGGCTGCCTCTGCTGACTCCCGGCCATCGAGCTTCTCCCGCGGGTGGGCCCCTCGCCCTGCAGTACTTGCCTGGGGCTGCACCTGCCTCTCCGTTATCTGGGAAGCTCCTCCATGCAGCCCCTCCTCCCGACCGCAGTGGCTCCGGGTGGAACAGTGTCCCCCCCGCCCCGAAGTTCCTGCCCACCTGGGGCCGCAGGATGGAACCTTGTTTGGAAAGAGAGTCTCTGTGGGTGTTCAGGGCGGGCCTGGGTCCCGAGGCTGAGGTCCTTGAGGGAGAGCAGGAGGCCGCCTGGCGCGCCCAGAAGCTGGGAAAGGCCGGCAGGACGTGGAGGGAGCGTGGCCCCGACCGAGGACTTCTGGCCCCAGCGCCGCTGTGCCCCCCCTCCCCCCGCTGGTGACGTGCTCTTTGGGGAGCCCCGGGGCTCCGAGCCTCCGGCACCTGTGCAGACACAGGGCGCCCCCCCGCCTGGCGGAGTCTTGGAGGAAAGTGAGGCCGCCAGGCGCAGGCACCCTCAGGACCTGCCTGTCGCGTGGGAAGGGGCGCCAGCGGGACTGCGGCCCGAGGCCTCCCCGCCCCCCACAGAGGAAGCGGCAGAGGAAGCGAGGGCCGGGGACGCCGGGCCGGAGCGGGTTCCCAGGCGGCCTGTTTGGGCCGTGTCCATGCCAGGCCCCCCGGCCTCCTCGGCAGTGGCAGGGCTGAGGCTGGACGCCTGGGGGTCACGAGTGGGGTGAGGGATCTCCCGAGGGTCACTCTGGGGCTGGACCGGCGGTCAGAGCCACGTGGGAGCAACGCCTGGAGCCGGGTATGTGGGGGTGTCTGGGAGGACAGGGGCCACTCTCCCCCGCCCAGCCCCGGGGGACGGGGGCTTGTGGTCACGAGGCTCCCCAGCCGCCCCCCGCCCCGCTCTGGCCCTGGCGGAGGAAGTGGCACGTCAGGAATGGGCAGGGCCAGTGCGGTGGCTGGTGCTAGGTGGCCTAGGGCTCACCTGTCACAGCGTGTGTGCCTGAGGCAGCGGGGTCCTGGCGACTGGAGGTCACCTCCCACGGTGGGGTGTGGCCGGGCCCAGCCCCGATCACCCGCGAGGGTGCGGTGGTGCCCACCTGCTGGTCAGCGTGCCCCGACAGCTGGCTTTGGGCTGGCTGCGGGGGGGGCGGGGGCGGCAAGCTGTCCGTCCACAGGAGCCGGGCTGGGAGCAGGGGAGCCGGGTCCCCGCATCGGGGCTCTGCCGAGGCACCCCCTGCGCTGAGCTGGGCAGCAGGATGGTGCTGAGGACACTGTCGTGGGGACCCATCATCGGGGTCTGGCTCCAGGGAGGGTCCCACAGGCTTTATGCCCTTAATTCTTAATGAATTTGAACAAGGGGCTCAGGGGGCCCGTTTTCCACGGGGCCCTTCGGGTTCTGCTGCCGCTCCTGCCTGGGGCTGCCGTCCCGCTTCAGGCCCCGGCTGGGAGCGTGCTGGGCAGGGGTCACTTGCCAAGGGACATGGTGACTTTGTAGCAGACGGGTCTGCACCTGCGCTTGCTGCCTGGGGCTGCAGGGCTGCCTGTGGTCCCCAACAGGTGCTGGGGCTCCCACCTCCCAGAAGGAGGACCCAGTGGCTCTTGCTCAGCCTCCTGCCGGACGGCACTTGAGGGGTCATCTGTCAGGGATCCCGCTGTGGACGCTCATTGCCTTCTGTCCCCCACTTCCCTCTAACAGCTTTGTTGCGATATAATTCATGTTCCAAAGGACTCCCCCCACCCCGGCTTTTTTTTTTTTTTGAGAGGGGGGAGGGACGGGGCGACAGAGGCTCTGAAGCAGGCTCCACACGGACGGCAGCAAACCGATGGAAGCGGGGCTCGAACTCAGGAACCTCGAGATCATGACCTGAGTCGGAGTCAGACACTCAACCGACTGAGGCCCCATGCGCCCCGGACTCACCCCATCGAAGTGTGTACTTTGGTGGTGGTTACTACACTCACGCAGTCGTGCAACTATCTGAGCAGCGGGTCTTAGAACACCGGTGTCCCCACACAGACTGCCAGGCCCTCCCCGCCCCCTGCCCCCCCCACGCCCGTCGGGGCCCTGCTGGGAGAGCAGGAGGAGCCGCTCGGGGCCGGGGCAGCTGCAGTGGACGCGTGGGCTGCCCAGTGCGTGGTGTCCCGCCATCCCGGGGCGCCGAGCACCAGCCTTACTTGCCTTTTCCGGCCACCTGGCACTGCTGAGGCCTTTCCGGGGCCTCGATGCCCGTTTGGAGATCTCGTCTGTGAATGCCCGTTACAGCCTTTCCTGCGTCGGTCTGGGGTGGCGCTTATGCACCCGGGGGCAGACACAGGTGTCATGGCACTCGCACTTCTGAGGGGGCTGGCCCAGGTGGCAGGTCCTTCCCGATGCCGTGCTCTGGGGCGCCAGGCTGGTGGCCTGGTGGGTCACAGTGGGGCCCTGCACCGTGGGACCTGGGAACGCCGCCTGTCGAAACCTTCCTCCTCCTCCCTGTCGTTTTCTCAGAAGGCTGGTTGTTGAGCATTTGGGCATCTTGTTTATTCTAGAAAGATGCCTGGTCTTACTGGCATGGGGCAGGCCCCTCAAGAGGCAGCCTCTAGTCCCTGCAGATGTCCACCCGGAGGAACGATCCCGCTCGGATGTCTGGACCACTGCTCTGGCTTCTCAAGGCCGCTTAGCCTTGGTGGGAGCTGTCCTGGTCCCCATGGGCGCATTCCTGCTGGTGGCTGAGGTTGCGCCTGGCCTGGGCGACACCCCTGCCCTCCTCCTTCCCTGGCCGGCCTCGCCCGGACTCTGCCCAGGCAGAAACTTGGAGGCAAGGATGGCAAGAAATTTGGGGCTTGGCGGAGTCTGAGCCTGGTGGCCCCTGGGGCTCTGCCAAGCTGCTGTCCCCAGCAGTCCCCACCCCAGCAGAACTCGAGAGAGGCGCTTGTGTATCCAGCTGGGGCCCCTCGGGTGACCTCCTGCCGGCGTGTGTCAGAACAGGGTCCCCAGGTGAACGGAACGGTCAGGCCTGCTTCCTGGGGTGTCAGCCACAGGCCCCCAGGGGAGTGCGGGCCTTGGGCGTGTGTGTCTCAGGAGGACAGGAGGTGTGGGGGCCGAGTGGGGGAGCATCTCCGCAGAGGAGACCGCGTGTCCGTCAAAGGGGGCATAGAGGGGGGTCGCGGCAGCCAGGCTCCTAGTTCTCACCCAGACCCCCAGGCCCCCCAGGCCCAGCCATGGAGTGGCCCCATGGGGCGGGAGGCGGCTCTGCTGCGGTGCTGGCCAGGCCTGCGCTTTCTCATGTGTCACCGGACAGTGTGCAGACTGCAGAACTTCCTTCCGTCCCTGTGTTTGTGACAAGCTGGTCTGACGTGGGGGCGGAGCCGGCTGCTGCTCAGCTGGCCCTGGGGTGCGGTCCTGGGGCGGGAACTGGACGGGGACCCCGGGCGTGTGCCCACCCCCAGACTGCCAGTGTGTGCTCCAGAGAGTGCGCGTGGTGGCTGGGAGTGTGAGCGTGTGAGTGTGCGAGTGCGTGCGCACGAATCTGGGAGCCTGTGAGGATGCAGAGGTGTGAGCGGGTGGGAGAGTGAACGCGTGTAAGCGTATGAGCAAATGCGTACGTGTTTGAGTGTGTGCGCGCACACGTGTATGAGGACGTGGGGACGTGTGTGCTGTTCCCCTCCCCCCTTCTCCGGAAGGAAGGCCCCAGGCCCCCGTGGAGGTGTCCTGCCCCTGGGGAGCTGGGACCCAGGCTTCCCCTTTAGGCTCTGGGTCCCGACCCACTGCGACAGCAGGAAGGGGGGCTGACGCTGGCCACGCCAGCTGCTGGGCCGCCCTCCGTGGATCTATGGTCGGGGCTCCGGAAGGAGCCCTCCTGGGTGAGCGGCTGCTGAGACCCCACTTGGCCCCTGGCCACAGCCGCCTGGGCAGGCCGTCTGCACCCTGCCGGGTTTGAGCCGTGACCGCCGGCTCCAGGCCTGTCACTCTAAACGGACACTCGCTTGCCCCTCTTGGGGGGGGGGGCGGTGCCTTGACCTCAGGGCCCCGCCTCTGTCTTTGGGGCGCGGGACTGTCCAGACCACCTGCTCACCATTGAGCCGTGCGCCGTGTCAGGCCCATCCTTGGCCCTGTGTCCCGCCCTCGCCCTCCGTTCCGCACAGAGCAGGAAACCGGGACTCGGCGGTGAAGAGGTGTGGGAGGTTCTGGGGTGGGGGGGCCACAGCCCCCCAACCCAGACGCACCTGCTGGGGGTGGGGGCTGGGCAGCTGCGCCCCTGCCTGGAGTCAGGTTCTAGGGTGGGGAGGGCGGGCCTTGGTTTCCCCGCCTGGACGCGCTTGGGGGGGGGCATCCGTGACGGTTCTGGACGCCCCCCCAGCTCTTGTGGGCTGTGTCCTGCAGGTGTGGCCTTCGTCCCGGGAGGCCGGTGCGGGAGGCCCGGGCCCCGGAGGCCAGCGTGTGTGAGTGCATGCGTGTGGACGTGTGTCCTCGGCCACCACTCCCGCCCCGGCACCCACAGCCTCTCTTACAAGTGGGGGCTCTGTTTTCAGTCCCTGGTCCATCCTGTCATCCCTCTTGCTGACCTCTGAGATCTCGGGAGAGAAGGGAGGAAACACACGGGCCTGGGTCCTCCCGGGAGGCGCCCGGCCATGCGAGCGCCCCGACCTGGCAGAGGGCGCCTGTGTCCCCACCTGGGAATTCCTTTCCTCTGGGAAAAACTTCCACGTCTGGGCCCACAGACCAACCTTCGTTGGAAACCTCTGCCCCCCTCGGCCCCCCAGCACTGGATCTGCCTACAGGATGGCTGGTGGGGGTGGGGGCCCTCCTGCTGGCCCCCTGCCCTGAGAACCCCAGAATCCTGCTCGCTTCAGCTGGGGCTGGGAGGTGGGGTGGCAGGGGCAGAGGATGGGTCACTCGGGCCTCCCTGGGACGTTAGCGCTGACACTCGGGGCACGCGGACCGCCACCCTTAGTGCTGCTCACCGGCCCATCCTGTTAACTCGGCGGAACGCCCTCCTGGCTGCGGTTCCTTCCTGAGCAGGACCCCGTATGCGTCACCGGGCGGGCACCGGGGCAGAGGGACTGGTGCCAGGCCGTCCTCAGATGCCCGGCCGAGGCCCCGCCCCGGGCCTGTGGCTGACCCCCCGCCCCGGCGTCCCCCTGGGCTGGGCAGCCGGCCTGTCACGTGAGGGCCCGGGGTGCACCGGGCTGGGCTGGGGAGCGAGCTCTCCACGGTGCGCACAGCAGAGGCCATCGGGCCGCGGTGGACAGGACTCTCTGTTGTGGACGTGACCCTTGACCCGGCCTCCACGGGTGTCTGAAGCTCACTGGACACTTTTTAAAATTGAGGTGAAGCTCACATAACGTGAAGGGAGCCATTTGGAAGTGAACAATGCAGGGCATTTAGTGCACTGTGCTGTGCAACCACCCCTCTAGTTCCAGAACATTCTGCTCCCCCCACTCTCTCTCTCCGAATAAAATACACTTAAGAATTAAACAAAAATCACGGCAATACCAGGTGGGCAGCAGGCTGTGGCCTCTCCAGAAGAGACCAGGGAAACTGAGGCACGTGGCGTCGAGGTTGGAGGGGCTGACGGGCCCTGCCCTCGCTCTTTCAACTCGGCTCCCCAGTACAGCATGTGTCTCAGGCCCCCAGGGACGTCCCCTCATGCCAAGCCCGAGGGCAAGTGGGGGTCAGCGTGGACGGCTCAGAGGGGCCCTCGGTGGGTGGTGCTTTTGAAGATGGCTCCTGCCCTGGGTGAGGAACGGCCTGGAAGACCCCTGAAGGTTGGGCAGGGTCCTGGCTCTGCTGGCGGCCGTCAGTGGCCTGGGTGGGGCCGGGGAGGAGGGTCCAGGCCGGGACAGCCAGGTGGGTGCTGAGAGGGGCAGAGTGCGGGGGGGCTGCCCCGGGGCCCCGAATGCCGCTCAGCCCACTGCCCTTTCTGCACGATGCAGACGAGTCCTGGGGTGGGTCCGTGGGCCTGAAGACAGCCCCAGGGTCACCGCCCCTTCTCTTGCCTGATTGAGGCCACCCCCCTTTCCTTCTGTGTCCCCATCGTTCCTGGGGGAGACCTCACTGACCTCTGGCCAGGTGGCACCCCCCAGTGGGGTCTGAGGGCGAGTGGAGGGCAGAGCCCAGGACTCGGTGATGCCGGGGCCCTGTTCCGAGTGCGCCGTGGCCGGGCGGGGGGGGTCTTCCCAGACGAATGCTGGGTCGGGAGTGATGATTACGGGCGATCACACACGCTGGGTTCTAGATGCCACACGGAACGTGCCAGCAGCGAGGAGGCCGTAGACCGCCCAGGCTTTTGCCGCCCCAGACAGGCAGTGCCCACGGTTCGAGAGGGCTTCTTCCAGGTGAATTGTTTTTTTACCACGATTGTGACCTGGATTTACGAGCAAGCCTGCAGCCTGCCCCTTTCAACCTTACCGACGTGTGAGTGACGTCGACTCAAGCGCGCCCGTTGACGGCTGGCCCTCTGGGAGACCTCGCACGTAGCTGGGGGGCCCCGCGAGCCCTTGGCCGCCCAGTCACGCGACAGACACTTGCCCGGCGCCCAGACCTCGTGCGTCTTCCTTTTCCTAAGTAGCGTCACGTCGAGATTTCCACTTTGGAAACTTCTTCGGCTCACTTTTCCTGGCTCCTTTTGCAGACGTGCCATTGTTTTTGTTCGATCCTTCCTTCCTGGTGGACCGTCTCGGCTGTTTTTGTTATTCTCAGGGAGGCCGCCCAGTGAATGTCTGCCCGGGCGTGCTTCTGTCTGCGGTGTTAATACCCTTGTTCCTCCGCTCGTTTGTTCGGGGCTTGTGCGCCCTCCGGGTTAGTCTCTTGGTCTGAATTCCCAGACAAGGTGGGGCGCCCGGGGGGCTCAGTCGGTTAGGTGGCTGACTGCAGCTCAGGTCCTGGTCTCTCGGTTTGTGAGTTCGAGCCCCACAGCGGGCTTCGTGCTGACAGTGTCCCCCTCTCTCTGTCTGCCCTTCCCCCCGCCCCAAATAAGTAAACATTAAAAAAAAAAGTCCCAGACAAGGAATCACTTGGCCAATGAGAAGGTTGGTCCCCAAGGTGCTGCACCCACATCTCTGAACCGCTCTCCAGCTGATGCTCCGAGCCCCGCACGGGGAGCCTGGCGGCTGGGTCCGGTGCGCTGGCTTCAGTCGGGACGGGGGCTTCTAGAATTTGCTCCAGCTGGAGGCGGACGTTGCGCTTTGAGTTGTGCTTCTTTGATTACGGACGAGGCTGAACGTTTTCTCCTGGGCTTTGTTTAGTCTGTTTATGTTATAGGGTCTTAACGTATTTTTTCATTTTCGCTGATTGTGGGCCCCCGTGGAGTAATGCTACCAGTCTTGTGACGTGCGTTCTGGAAATCGCTTCTCCTGGTTTGCCATTTGCCTTTAGTTTGGGGCTTCTATGGAACACACATTTTTATGGAACCAAAGCCATCGATATTTTGTGATTCTCTCCATTGCTTTTAGCTTAAACATTCTCTTCCACGAAGAAGCCTGACATCTCCCCCTTTCCTCCGGTGCCATGATTTGACTCCCAGACATCAGTCTGAAGTTACCGCGGTGTGCGGAGAGGCGGCTGGGCCCCCGCACGGCCCGTCAGCCCCGCCGCCGCCTGTGTTCTGTGCTGGCTCCTCTGTCCTCTGCCCGGCCAGCCTGGCCCAGGCTCCCCTGGCGTCTCCCCACAGCCCCGTGCGCTGTTACCGATCACAGCGTTTCCACATGTGATCAGCCACAGGCAAGTGACCTCTCTCTGCTTGTTTTAGCTTCTGTCACCAGTTTAGAGTTTCATCGCCCTTAAGGTCACAGGACTTGCTGACAGGTGCCGGGGTGGGGGTGGGGGTGGTGATCTAGGTCATGTGACAGCCCCACCCGGACACCTGCCCCTACCTGATGGCAGAAACAAGTTACATTTTCCTTTTCTGGGAGGCCCGGCCGGGCACCTGGTTCTGTTCTGAACCCTTCTCTCGCGCAGCTCCCCGGAGATGCTCCATCCCCTTTGCAACCTGGACGGCGACCCTCAGTACACAGCAGGGGCCCCATAAGTGTGACGCAGTGTTCCTAAACGTGGCCGTGCAGTGTTCCAGAACGCGGTGCCTCCTTTGGAAACGACCCGGTCGCGCGGGGCCGCGGGGCCCGGGCCACCAGGCCATGGCGGAGGCGGCCCGTTGGGGAGAGGGTGGAGGCAGGCCCCGAGGTCTCTGTCTCACCTGCCGTGTCCCTTCTGCAGTGGATGGAAGTGCTTTTTTCAGCGTAACTGGCAAGAGAGGGTTCACTCCGTAAACGGCCCCGCAGGAGGACACGCGCAGAGGCGGGACCGGGGACAGGGTGGCCGGGAATGCTGGCGGGTCCTGGTCGGCAGAGCCAGCGCCCGAAATGGCTCGGTGCCTGCTGTGCGCACGGTAGCTTTTGTTGTTCCTTCTCAGGGGTGTTTCCATTTCGAGAGCGTGTTGGCTTTTCCGCCTCGTGTCTTTGCGTGAAGGGGCTGCGCTGTGCGGTCCCTTCCATGTGGGTTCGCCTGCCAACAGCAGGACCGTAATGACAACGGAAAAGGCCCCTTTTATGCCAGAACTGTGACCCGCCCAGCCCGCAAGGCACTGAAGGGGGCAGGGAGGGCTCTAGCTGCTGCTTTTGGGAAGTCCCCCTGGGGTTTTCTTCTAGAAGCCCCCCCCCCCCCGCCTCCTATAGCTGCCCCCAGGCTGTAGTCACCCCTCAAAGGGTTTGGGCCCACGGTTCAACCTGTGCTTCTGGCCTCCCCCAGGCCCTGCAGTGTTACTACCCTGTTTCCGATGAACTTGCTCCCTGCCCCCAGTTCTGCCCACAGGGGAGGCTGAAGGTGGCGGCTGAGGGGTGGAGGCTGAGGCTGGGCCTCCTGAGGTGGTCTGTGCAGTCTGTGCAGCCCTTCTGGGTGGGTGGGTGTTGGACCATGGTGCCTGCTGCCTTCCTCAAGGACCCGGTGGCCGGAAGTCCTGCCCCAGGCCGGGGGACCAGCCAGGAGAGGAGGTGCAGGATGGTGTGTGCAGGTGGGGGCAGCGGGAGAGGAGCATGAGGACACCCAGTGGGTCGCGTGGCCATGGTGTATCCTTGAGGGCACTGGCTGTGCCTGGGGGTGCGGGGAGCCAGGGCTCTTCAGCCCGGGGAGGAAACACAGGGACCAGTGCCTGTGGGCCGTGTGCTATCAGGCGTCGGAGCCCAGTTCGGGGACTTCCACACACACCCCCCCGAACTGGCCCGCGGAGGCCCTGCTCACCATCTTTCTAGGCCCTCGGGCTCACACTGCCTTCAGGCAGCCCTCCGAGATGCCACGTTAGCTTGCAGCCCTGGGTTCCTATGTTGGCTCAGAAGGCATGGGGACAGGGGCACGTCAGTCAGAGGTCAGCTCTGCCACCCTAGGCAGGCTCTTCACTTTTGTGGAGCCTTCATCTCCTCCTGTCCAGCGGGCCCAGGCCTGGGGGCCGCCTCAGTGACCATTTAGGACCCCGCGAGGCCCTGCTGAGACTGGCTCTGGCCTGAACCCATGGGCCCGGGATGCCAGGTGTGCCGGGCTGGGTGGCAGGGTGAGGGATCGGCCGCTGGGGCCGAGGGGTGGGGGTGCTTGGTGTGCAGAGGGATCAGGGGCCGAAAACCTCCAGGGGCCAAACGGGATGGACAGAGGTCTTCGGGGGAGGGTGTGCACGGTGTGGCAGAACAGGAGGGGCAGGCTGCCGTGCCCGCCTCTGTCTGGGGGACGCCTGGTCTGGCCCCACCATGCTGGCCCGTGGGTACCGGGTGAGTGGAGCCAGGGGTGTGGGGGCAGCTCAAAGCCCCGGCGTGGGGGCCACCCGTACGTGTGGGGGGGCCATGTCATGCTGTCCTGACACATCAGCTTCGCCATCTGGTGAGAGTTAGCCACGAGAGGGCCCTTGTGGACCAGGTGCTGCAGAAGGGGGGTCCCCGCTGTTCTCAGGACAGAAAGGGGGGCGCTTCAGCAAGAGGGTGACCTGGAAACGCCAGGCCGCACAGGGAAACTCTGCTGCCCAGCGGCCGTAGCGCCACCTTCTCGGGGACAGTGGGGTCCCTGTGCCTCAGAGGCCGGACAGGCCTGTCTCATGGCTCTGGCCCCCAGCGGCACGCGGCTGCCCCGAATCATTTCCTGAGCAGCGGGGCCTGAGGGCGCCTCCCTGCCCCAGGAGGGGGGGGGGGTGCCATCCTCATGGCTTTGGGGAGATGACCGCCCCTGGGGCAGGCTCCGGAGAGGGGACGTGGGGTGACCAGAGTCTGGAAGAGACGTGGAGGGGAGCTTCCCACAGCCCTGAGACCCTGGCCTCATGGAGGGGTGTCCGTGAACCCCCACAGCTGGGACCCGGGGAGGCTCCAGCCGCTTTCCCAACCCTGCGTCCTCTGAGTGAGGCCGCAGCGGCGCCCAGTGGCCGTCTGGGGAACTGCAGGCTCCGGGCCTCGATGGCCGCTCTGCCCTGAGCCCGGTGGCGACTGTGCCTGTGGGTGGTGGGTCTCAGAGCAAGGGTCAGGGTGGGCTGGGGACTCAGGGGTTTGGCTGGGCCCTGGGTGCACCTGGAGGGACAGGGTGAGTCTGGGGGGGCCGGAGCGTCGGAGGCTGCCCTGTGACCCCCTCTTCCTCGGCAGACGGTGCCCCCCTCAGCGAGCTCTCCTGGTCGTCCTCCCTGGCTGTGGTGGCCGTGTCCTTCTCCGGGCTCTTCACTGTCATCGCCCTCATGCTGGCCTGTCTGTGCTGTAAGAAGGGTGGCATCGGGTTCAAGGTGAGGGCTGGGGGTCCCAGGGGATGGGCCCGCTAGTGTCCACTCAGCACTGGGCTTCCCTCCCCTGGGGGGCTGCCGACAGGAGGGCCATGGAGGCTTTCAGAGACCCTGCCCACTGTCCCCCCCATTTTGGAGCCCCTCGGGGTGGGCACGTCGTAGCTCAGGGCCGGGCCACTCCGCGGTGCACACGTTGGGCACTCGGGGGCAGTGGGGGTGGGCCTTGCAAGGGGCTCACGGGAGTTCCTGGGCCGGTGGGAGGGGGCTTGCTTCCCCAAAGGCCCCTGGCTGCCCGGTGGAGGAGGGGGCTCTTTGCCCGGCGGTCCGCAAGTCCCTGCTCGTTCGAACCGGCAGCGGGAAACCAAAGCCGCCCAGACACGCTTTCCCTGCACCACAACCACCTCTCCAGCTGGACCTTACTTGGGGCGCCTTCTGCCCCACGAGGTGGGGGTTGTGCGCTGGAGCCGGGAATCTGGGGACAGCGCCCAGCGGCAGTGATCGCTGCCACTCACGGAGCATCAGTGAAATGCACGGCCCCGTCTTCACTACGGCCCCCCCACAGAGTTAAATTCCCAAGGGTCCTGGGCTGAATTCTGGGGCTGAGGCCCCCTCCTGATGATGGTGGCTGAGGGGCACCCCCTGGGGAGCTGGTTGCAGCTCTGAGGGGGGCAGGGAGCCGGGAGGACCCGGGAGGACCGAGCGAGAAGCTGGCAGTTGAGAACCCCAAGCAGAGGCTCCCTGCCCCCTGCCCACGCGGGTTGAGTTCCCGCCGACTTAGCAAATAGCGGGCTGGGCTGTGGTCATTCACCCCTGCCCTGGGCTGGAGGTCGGATTCCTGGGCCTGGCGAGTTCAGGACGGGAGGGGCCATCCCATGGCCCCCATCAGTGTCCGGACTAAGTGGCCCGCACCCCGTTTTAGAGAAACAGCACCCCCCCGTATGGCATGTCACCGAGGGGGCCTGCAGGAGCTGCCCACCTGCTCGGTGGGGGGGGGGGCTTGCCTTTGACAAAGGCTACCCTTCCAGACCCCTGGGTGCCCCGGTGGCAGGGCTGTGGCTCCTTGCACCCCGCCCTTGCACGAGGCTGTCTCCCTGACCTGCGGGCACCCAGCAGCTGGGCCTGGCAGGATCCTGGGGC
Source organism: Cryptoprocta ferox (assembly GCA_028646485.1). Taxonomy (NCBI): domain Eukaryota; kingdom Metazoa; phylum Chordata; class Mammalia; order Carnivora; family Eupleridae; genus Cryptoprocta; species Cryptoprocta ferox. The sequence goes on along the minus strand of CM053565.1, from coordinate 55,565,696 downwards.
CAGAGCCGTGAGGTCATGGGGGGTGGGGGGTGGGGGAGCGTTGTATAGGTCAGCCCCTCCTCAGGGCCCTGCGAGAACAAGGCACCAAACAAGGGCCAGCCTCGGCCCCTCCTACCCTTGCCCTCCTCACCTCCTGGAGAACATGGTGCCCAGAACATTCCAGCCCCAGTGGGTGGGAGGGCCCGCCTGCACCGGGGGTTCCTGCCTGGTCTCTGGGGGCCCAGGGCTGGGCACCCCCGTGGAGCTTGCTGGGAGAAGGGGCCGGGCGGCGATGCTCACACTGTCCTACTTGCTCGCTCGCTGTGTTGGAACCGTCCAGCGGGCTGTCGGGCGGCAGCGTCAGGTATGGGCTGGGGTCAGGCCCCCGTGGGGTGCATGGGGCTTCGGCTGGCATCCCAGGGCCCCAAGGGTGGGCTCGCGGGCCCTGGGCAGAGGGGTTGTCGCAGGCCCCAGCCTCTTCCCCCTGTCCCCAAGGCTCCGTCCTCTCTGGGCAGGGGCAAGGCCTGACCCACAGGGACACCAGCTGGGAACATAGAGACCAGGAGAAAGAAGGGTCGCAGGGCCCCGGGGTCCCAGGGGCACCCCGCACCGACGGAGGAACTTAGGGCCCCTGGCTCCCAGTCCAGCCGCCTGTCCATATGGGTGGGACCCATTTCCCCACCTGGGCAGTGGGGTTGTGGGCTCCAGGGAGGAGAGCTGCTGTTGTTTCCGTAGGAGTTGTTTTGTGATCGGGCTCTGGATTTCCGAGACTTTGGCTCTCCTCTGGAATGTGCTCTGGGCCTGGGGGGAGGGGTCTTCCCCACAGACAGGTGCAGCCGAGGCATTTCAAAATAGCAGCCAGCCAGGTGGGGCCCAGCCTGGGGCTGCCCCGGCCAGGCTCTTAAGGAGCCCTGGGAGTGGATACAGGCCTGCCTGGGTCAAGGTCCAGTGCAGCCTGGAGGCAGATGGCTGTGGGAGGTGGCAGGGGGCCTGGCTTGGGGGTGGGGGTGGTCTCCCTGCTCTGGGCGCTCAGGAATGCTCCTTGTCTGGACTGGGCAGGGGCACTTAGAAGCCTCTCCACTGGAGCAGGGTAGGTGGGGTGATGGAGCCCCCGTCCCTGACCCCACTCTCCAGCCCTAACCTGGAGGTTGGGTTCAGAGGCTGGGCGGGGTGCGGGCTGCAGGGAGGTGGGGTGGCAGGAGATGGGGGCTGACTGGATGGGCAGGGGGCAGCTGGCCTCTGCCTCTTGGTCTCCTGCCTCTGGCCCCACCCCGGCCAGCGTGGGGCCAGGATGGCCCACCACCAGCCCAGCTGGTCAGGGTGGACCGGGCCGGGCAAGGTGCTGCTGCGCTGGGGCTCATGGCCCCCAGGCTGGAGGCTCGGCTCTGGCTTCAGGAGGCTGGTTTTCCTCACAACTAATCAACACAGAACAGACAGCAGCCCTCTGGCCCTCTGGGCAGCTGGTGGGGGGGGGGAGGGGCTAGGAGAGCAGTGTGTTCTCTGCCCTGAGGCGCCAGAGGGTGGGTGGAAGGGACAGCTGGCAGGTGTCCCCCCTCTGGATCAGGCCCCCCAGCCCGCTCCACCCCCAAGTCCAGAAGAGGTGAGAGCTGGGTCCTTTCTGAGCCTGTCCAGTACCCTGGGTCCCTCTGCTCCCCTGCCCTGCCCTCATCCCCGGAGCCCTGGCCCTCCCTGCGAGCCTGGCACCACCCTACCGCCACAGGAGTTTGAGAATGCCGAGGGGGAAGAGTACGCTGCCGGCTTCTCGGCACAGGGCTCCCCTGCCACAGGGGCGCAGAACGGGCCAGACGTGTATGTCCTGCCACTCACCGAGGTCTCCCTGCCCATGGCCAAGCAGCCGGGGCGCTCAGGTGAGTGAGCCCCCCAGGTGGGCCCTGCTGGTGTGGGGAAGGTGTGATTCTGGCCTCAGCGGCCAGCGCCCCCCAGGGCGGGAGTGGCAAAGGGCAGGGATGTGCCCCCTTCTGCTGGGACCCGGGGCACCGTGGGCAGGCTGGGGTCAGCCTCCTGCCTGCCAGCTCCCCAACCTGGTGTGCGAGGGGGTGGCCACAGGCCCCAGGGCCGAGGGACCTGCTGCCCTGCTCCTGGGATGGGCTGCCTGCGAGCTGGGAGGAGGGGCTCCTCTGCTGTCCCTGGATGCTTGACCCCAGACCACCCCCTCCGTGCCCTCTGGCCACCAGGGACTTGGGCTCCATTGTGTGTGTGGCCCACCCACTGGGGAGGAGGGGCTCTTTGGGGCTCCCACTGTAGGCGGGGCTGTGAATGGGCCTTTTACTCAGGCCTTGGGGGTGGGGCAGGTGCAGGCAGGGGCCTCCTCCCATGGCTTCCTTGCCTGACCTCCTGTTGGTTCCCCATCCTGGGGTCCCCACACCAGGGTGACCACCCACAAGGCCGATGGGGGCCCAAGCTTGCGAGGTTATAGGTCAGCGTCCGAACTGGGCTTCGAACCTGTCTGCTAGAGGCCGGCGCTGTGGGAACCCCTAGTTGTGTCTGGGTGGGGGACGGTCCCTGGCTTCATGCGGCTTCTGTGGCAGCCCGACCTCAGGTCCCCGCCCTGGAATCTCTAGGTGAGGCCTGTGCCCACCCCTAGCCCCTCCAGGAGCACCCTGGGAAGGCTCTCAGGCCCTGTGGGGTGAGCAGGCCCACCCCACCTGCTCCGTTCCGCATCTTGCCAGGCCCGTGACCCTGGAGTCCAGACTTCATCAAGGGCCATGGGCCCCCAAGGCACTGGTCTGGGTCCTCAGCCCTAGGGCCCAGGGTTCTGTGGGTGTCGCCCCCACACCCTCGAGCCAGCAGGGCCTGGGGCTCGAAGGCGTGTGCAAATCTGTTGACTGGCCCGAATCAACACCCCATAACCCCTGAAGGCAGGCAGCCAGCTGTAGGAGCCCCCCACTTTCCTGGACGACCGTGGGGCTCTCCGAGCCCGTGCTGACCCTGGACACTGTAACTGGTTGGGGAGTCAGGGGCCATCCCAGGGGACACTGCCCTTCCCCCCCGCCCCCCTCCCCCTTGCCTGGGCCTGTCACTTGCAGGCAGTGTCAGGGACACTGAAGAATCTTAGAGACTTGGCTTCTCCCACCCCTCAGGGGGCTGTCTCTGACGGGGGCAGGGGCTGGGGAGAGCGGCGACCGCCTGCTGTCTCCATTTCTGTGGCTCACGTGCAGTTCTGTAGGGTCCCCGTTTCTGGGACGAGAGAGATTTCAGGTGATGCTGGGGGGCAGCCCACCTGGAGGTCAAGTGTTAAAACCCCGAGTAACAAGTACCACCTGGGACTGGAGACTGTGGCGGAGGAGCCCGCAGGCCGGGGCCCAGGGGCAGGAGCCCCGAGACTCAGGGCCCATGCAACCCCCACCCTAACTTCTGCTCAGCATCAAGGTCAATATTCTCTGGGAGGGGCTCCCCAGCCCCGGGGCTCTCCTGGCATTCCAGGCCCAGCCCTGTCCCCTGGGCCCTCAGGACAGTTGGCGTGGGAGCAGAATTCGGGGAATCCCTTGGGGGCACAGGGCACGAGTGGGTTCAGCAGCCCTGGCCCTTCCTCTGGGGCCCTCACTGACCCTTCCTCCCGCTGACCTCACCCAGCACAGCCTGCAGGAGAATGGCCCAGTGTGCTCCGTGCGGGGCTGTGCCAAGCGGACCCCAACAAAGGAGCCTTTGGTGTGCCTGGTGCTGGAATGCCAGCCTGTGGCAGGGGTGAGGGGACGGGCTGCTCCAGCGCCCTCCTCCCCATGGGCTGGGCCCCGGCCACACTGCCTGCCCGGCCACACTGCCTGCCCAGCCTTGTCTGTGCACTGGTCCTGGCTCCAGGCCCTGGGGTCTTCAGCCTGGCTCGTCCCCGTAGCCTGGGGCACAGCCTTCCCAGACCCACCCAGAGAGATGCCCGGATGTGACTTGCAGGTCCGCAGCTCCCCTGGGCGGCAGGCACCCTGTTCCTGATGGGAGTCCCCAGCTGCGGCCCTGGCTCTGGGGCACTCAGGGCAGCTCCCCAGAACAGGCCAAGTGGGCAGCCCCTGAAGGGGCCGGGTAAGGGGAGATGGGGGCAGTGACAGCCTGAGCTGGGGGTTCCTGAGCCCCCTCCCTGTTACAGTGCAGCTGCTCAAGTCCACAGACCTGGGCCGGCACAGCCTCTTGTATCTGGAGGAGGTTGGCCACGGCTGGTTCGGGAAGGTGAGTTGCTGACCCCGGCGGGGGGGTGGGCAGAAGGGCAGGGTGGAGACCTGCATCTCCCGGGAGCCTCCCCAGCCCTGGGGTCCCCTCCCTGGGGAGCCCTTCCTGTGCAGTCCCTGCCGTCAGATGCTGGGAAGTACCTCTGGGGGGGTCGGGGGGATGGTGTCTCCGTCCTGGCTTCTCGCTGATCCCCAGCATGGGTGGGGCGACGGGTCCCGCTTCCCCCCTGCAGCCCCCCAGAGAGAGCTGAGGGCAGCTGGGGATCTTGGGATGGCGGCAGGGAGGGAGTGTTTCAGCCGGGAGGGGACGCCGGGAGGGGCCCAGAACCCCCCTTTTGCAGATGAGCAAAGCAAGGCTCGAAGGCTCGGTTTGAGGGCGGAGGGGGAACGGCAGGGCCCGGAGGCTGAGCCCAGGGGGCCGTGGTGACGCTGCGCCCGCAGGTGTTCCTGGGGGAGGTGAACTCGGGCATCAGCAGCACGCAGGTGGTGGTGAAAGAGCTGAAGGCGAGCGCCAGCGTGCAGGAGCAGGCGCGGTTCCTGGAGGAGGCGCAGCCCTACAGGTGCGGCCGGCGGGGCGGGGTGCGGGCCGGGCCCTGTGGACAAAGCCGAGCTCCGTGCGGTCCCTGCTCCTCCCCCACCCCTGCAGAGCCAGCCCCCCCTCCCCGCCCGCCCGCCCCCTCCTGCCCTGGGTTCGAGTCAGGGGGGCAGCGTGTCGGCTCCCACAGGGCTCTGCAGCACAGCAACCTGCTTCAGTGCCTGGCGCAGTGCGCGGAGGTGACCCCCTACCTGCTGGTGATGGAGTTCTGCCCCATGGTGAGTCCCCGCTCCCGGGCCCTGCGGCCCCTCCGCCCCGAGCGCCTGTCCAGGCTGTCTAGAAGGAGGGCTCAGCCTCTCCACAGAGAGGCCTTCGCTGAGCTGGGGACCCCTCCTCACCCTCCTGGGGGCCATACGTTCCCCCCGGAAGTGGCATCTCGGGGGCAGAGGCACCTACGGGAGGAGGGGTGTGGGGCGGGCCCAGCCTCCTGTCCTGCTGAGCCGAGACAGTTTCCCGAATTCCACTTACCTCTGCTTCCTCGACCTCACACGGCGTGTTCTCGCCCGTGACTGTGCCTGCAAGATGCCCCCAGGGCCCCTTCCCTCCGCCGGGGCTCCGCACCTGCTCTGAGCCGCGCTGGGCGCACACGGGTCCCTGTGGTGTGCAGGCCCCCACTCTCTGGTTCCTGGGCTCCTGGCGGCAGCTGTGACCCCCCGGGGCTTCCCCAGCATGGCCAGGCCCTCTCTGGAGCTGAGCAGTGTCAGCAGCTCAGGGATTTGCCAGCTGACCCTCTGGTCACCCGCCCTGTGTTCCGACCTGGCTGGGCGTCACTGCTCATGTGGCCTGTCTGCTGCTTGCCAGCAGGGAGGTGGCGAGCATGTGGGCCCCATGGTCTGTACACAGGACGTGGTCCTCCCGGCCCTGCAGGGTGGCCTGGGGCTGCAGGGACAAGAGAGAAAGTGCTCTCTGCCTGTGGGGTTGTCCTACTGAGAGCTGGCCACTAGGGGGCAGATTTGGCGGCTCCTGTGGGTAGCTGCACCCCCAGGTTGTCTGCAGGCCCTGGGGGGGAGGGGCTGGGCAGTGACAGGGCTGCCCCTCTTGGCAGGGGGACCTCAAGGGCTACCTGCGAAGCTGCCGGCTGGCGGAGTCCATGGCGCCCGATCCCTTGACCCTGCAGCGCATGGCCTGCGAGGTGGCCTGTGGCGTCCTGCACCTGCATCGCAACAACTACGTGCACAGGTGAGGGGGGTGAGCCATCTGTGCGGCCTCTTCCCCTGCAGAAAGGAGCAGCGGTGGTCCCTGCCTCGCGGCTTGTGTGAGGGTTAGCTGGCTCAGTCTCCGTTCAGCCTCCATGGACCACGGTGGAAGGAATCTGGTTAAATAACCACCAGACGGGGTGTGGGGGGGTGGGCAGCGCACAGCAGGGCCCAAGGCCCATCCTCTGTCCCTGGGGTGGTCAGAGCCACCCACTGGCCCCACACTGGCCCCTGCTGGTCTCTGTCTCCCTTAGACCCTAGGGGGGAGGGATGGCTCTATCCTGCTTCCCACCCTGGCCCTGGAAGTCGGCGGGACGGACCAGGGTGCCCAGCGTAGGGGGATGTGCCTGGAAGAAGTGGTAACGGTCACGCGGCCCCACCAGCCCCAACGCCGCGTGGGCCGTCCTCCCCAACAATGTCCTGGTGCTCCCGGACGCCGCATGGGCCGTCCTCCCCAACAATATCCTGGTGCTGAGTGATGACACGTACAACTCCAGCATCAGTGATTTTGTTGAAGAGGGCAGCTGCCAGCTTCCTGACCTGCCCGCCAGGCCTCCCGGCCCCAGGCCCCTGCACACCCGACAGGTGCAGGCCTGGCTGTGGTCCTGGTGGATGTGCGCTGGCCCCATGTTTGCCCCAGTGCCCTGTGCCCCCAGGGCCCTCCCCCCGTGGCCACCCAGCAGGCAGGGCAGAAGCCCGCAGCCTGAGGCTGGCCGCGGTTGGATGCAGCGGTGGGGGCACCCACAGTGCTGCAGGCGGTCACTCCCGCACCCACCCTGCCCGGGGCCGGGATGGGGGCCCAGCCCTGTGCCAGCAGGGCAGGGGCAGGATCCCCTGGGACACTCGGGACCTCAGTTTCCCTGTCGCCGCCCGCCTCCCGGGGAGCTGAGGGTGGGAAGGAAGCCTGCAGTGTCCCCGGCTGGCTCGTGCCCGGGATGGGTCAGCTGACATGTGAACAGCTGGGGTCAGGAGTGGGGTCCGGTGACGGCGGGGCAGTGCCTTCACCGAGGGCCCCATGGCCTGCTCCGGCCCTTTCTGGGCCTCGATTTCCTTGTCCGCATCGTAACATTTGAGGCCCTGTCCACATGGACGCCCCAGGGAGCCCCGTGTGGGGCGAGGGACCGGGGCTGCCTCTCAGATGCCCCCTCCCACCGGCTCACAGCGAGGCCCTTGGCCACAAGCGGGTTGGCCCCTCAGCACCCCGAGTGCCCCCAGCCTGGCACTGCCGCTGACCCCCATCCTCCTGCCCTCCAGTGACCTGGCCCTGAGGAACTGCCTGCTTGCGGCCGACCTGACGGTGAAAATCGGCGACTACGGCCTGTCCCACGGCAAATACAGAGTAAGTGGGCGGGGCTGCGCGGGGGGTCAGGGCCGGCCGCCGGCACCTGGGGTGACTCTGTGTCCCGCACCCATAGGAGGACTACTTTGTGACCGCCGACCAGCTGTGGGTGCCGCTGCGCTGGATCGCGCCCGAGCTGGTGGACGAGGTGCACTGCAACCTGCTGGTGGTGGACCAGACCAAGGCCAGCAATGTGTGGTGAGCCCCCCGCGCTCGGTGCCCGCCCGGGTTCCGTCTGCTACCGTCTCGGCTCACGGCTGCCAGGCCTGGGTGTGGGTGCGTGTCCACTGAGTCCCCCCTAACCCCCCGTGCTGGAGGGGTGCAGGCCGGCCACTCCGAGAAGAGCCACATGTGCGATGGCATGCTCATCTGTCCCACCTCATCACTCTGACCAGGTTGGAAAGCCCACTGCGCGGCAGCAGGTGCCACGTGTCCTCCGTGGAGGGGCTGGTGATCTCCCGCCACTGCCGTGTGGCCCCGCGGCCTCCAGAGTTTCCCCGGGGTGGTCCCTGTGCCTGACCAGCCCCTCCCCCCGCCACCTTCAGTCCCCCGGGCCCATCTGTCCTCCCTCTGCTCCTAGCGAGCCCCCCAGAGCCTGGATCCACCCACGGACCCACCCTCCCTCCTGAGCACCTGAGTCACTTAACCGTGGCCCATCAGCCACTCCGTCCCGTCACTGATCTCCCCTACGTGCCCACCCTGCTGCACGGACTGGGCTCCTTTAGATGGTTCTGGCGCCCCTGACTTCTCTGTTGTCAGATTTGTTCCGTTCCTCACGTTCCGGGTCTCCCGGGACAGCCTGGGGCCCCAAGGAGTTGGGTGAAGTACACCGGAAGGAACCCAGTCGCCTTCTTCCTGCTCCGGCCACCCCTGCCTGTTCCCTGGGCCCACCCCTGCCAGGCTGGGGTGCACCTAGACTCGCCCCTCCCTGGTTGTAGCCCCCAGCGGTACCCAAGGACTGGGGGCTTCACCGGGGCAGCTCCTGCCCCTGGACCAGTGTCTGACCTTCATCGCAGCCAGGGAGCCAGCACACGGACAAAGGGATGGACTTGAGTTTGTGCAAAGGCCAGTGCTGCTTTTATTTGCCCAGGTGCCCTGGACACAGGCTTGGGCCTGGCCGAGTGGCACGTCCTGCCAGTTTACTGAAGGAAGGCGCTGTCCCTTGGGAGGGGCGTCCCTAGGACATTGGTGTAGCAACAGGAGCTGTCCTGCGGCGCCCGCGGCTCTGAGATCCCGCGCAGCCCTGCCGTGGCCAGCCACGCCGGCCCCCCTGACGGCCGTTGCCTCCGCAGGTCCCTGGGCGTGACCATCTGGGAGCTCTTCGAGCTGGGCGCGCAGCCCTACTCCCACCACTCCGACCGGCAGGTGCTGGCCTACGCGGTCCGGGAGCAGCAGCTGAAGCTCCCCAAGCCGCAGCTGCAGCTGACGCTGTCTGACCGCTGGTGAGACCCCAGGCTGCCGGGCTGTGCGCAACGGCCCCGGCAGAAAGGTCGAGACCAAGGAGGGCGCTCTGAGTGCGAGCGTCCGGGTTTCCAGTTCCCGCTGCCTCTCCCCTCCGGGCCCCGTCCTGAACCCACAACGGAAAGAGCCTTTTCACCCAAAACTCAAACTCACCTGCAGCCAAGGTGGGGCGCACTCATGGAAAAGCACTTCGGCTCTGCTGTAGGCCCCCAAACCTCTGGGCCCACCTTGGGAGATCTGGGGTTCCAGTAACGCACTTGGAGGTTCTCTTCGATGTCCTTGGAGGACTCGGAGCATGGGGAGGGCCGGTCTGCTCCTCTGCACGGGGGAATGGGGTCCCGGCTGGGCAGTGCCCCGGGTGGGGGTGGGCAGGGACCCGTGGGCAGGGCTGAACCCCAGGCCTCCCCGCCCCTGCAGGTACGAGGTGATGCAGTTTTGCTGGCTGCAGCCCGAGCAGCGGCCCACGGCCGAGGAGGTGCACCTGCTGCTGTCCTACCTCTGCGCCAAGGGCGCCACCGAGGCGGAGGAGGAATTCGAGCGGCGCTGGCGCTCGCTGCGGCCGGGCGGGGGTGGCGCGGGCCCCGGGCTGGCGGGCCTGGCTCTGGGGGGCACAGGCGAGCTCGCCTCCGCCTCGTCCTTCCCGCTGCTGGAGCAGTTCGCAGGCGACGGCTTCCACGCAGACGGGGACGACGTGCTGACGGTGACCGAGACAAGTCGTGGCCTCAACTTCGAGTACAAGTGGGAGGCGGGCCGCGGCGCCGAGGCCTTCCCAGCCCCCGGCGGTGCGGCGAGCCCTGGCCGCACGGCGCGCCTGCAGGAGCTGTGTGCCGCTGACGGCGCGCCCCCGGGCGTGGTGCCCGTGCTCAGTGCGCACAGCCCCTCGGTGGGGAGCGAGTACTTCATCCGGCTGGAGGAGCCCACGCCCGCCGCCGGCCACGACCCTGACTGCGCCGGCTGCACGCTCAGCCCCCACGCCGTGGACCTGCTCCCCGATGGTGGCGACCAGGACAATGACTCGGAGGGCAGCGCGGCCACCTCGTTGGCCATGGAGCCGCTGCTGGGCCACGTGCCGCCCCCTGAGGGGTCCTGGGGCCGCTGTGACTACTACCTGCATGGGAACCGTGCCCGGGAATCGTCCTGTCCGCTGAGCTCGCCGTCACCGGGGACCCTCATGCTGGCGGAGCCCAGGGAGAACACCGACTGGGGCCCAGCTGCCTTCTGCCCAGCCTTCTTGGAGGACCCGCTGGGCACGTCCCCCTCGGGGAGCTCCGGGGCCTGGCCGTCCCCCCGCGGGGAGGAGAAGGGAGCAACGGAGGCCTGCAGGGCCGCCCAGCCCAGACACTGGAGTTCCAACGTGTCCGCCAACAACAACAGCGGCAGCCGGGGACCAGGCTCCTGGGACCCGGGACAAATGGGTCCTGGGTGCACGGACTGCGGCCCTGTCACAGAGCACACCTTACGGGCTGTCCCTGAGCTGGGCCGTCCCCTGGCCCTAGAGGACCCCAGAGAGCCTCACCTTGGGTCAAAGGGGGCCTCCTCTGGCCAGGAGCTAGGCCGCTGCTTTGGCCTCCCTCATCTGTGTCCTGCTGAGGGCCTGGCACCGGCCATCTGCCTGGTGACATCCACCCGGACAGAGGCAGCTGTGAGCCGGGCTACCAGCCCTCAGACCGAGCCCAGGCTTGCTGAGGAAGCTGAGGGCCCTGCCAGACCTCGACTGCCCCTTCCCTCGGTGCCAACCCCATCCCAAGAGGGAGCCCTGCTTCCTGCTGAGGAGGCCAGTGCCCTGGACACCCTGCCCGCCTTGCCCATGCCCGCCGGCAGCTGGGAGACTGCCGCTGAGGTGGCCCAGACCCCGGACAGCTCCGGCGGCTCCCCTGAGCTGGGGGCGCCTGTCAGTGAGGACGAGGACGTGACAGAGGCCACTTCTGGTGTCTTCACTGATTTGTCCAGCGATGGCCCGCTGGCCGAGAAGCCGGACGTGCCGCCGGCCTTCCGCTCTTTGCAGAAGCAGGTGGGGACCCCTGACTCCGTGGACTCCCTGGATATCCCATCTTCAGCCAGCGACGGCGGTGGCTGCGAGGTCTTCAGCCCGTCGGTTATCGGCACTCCCGGCGGGCAGCCCCGAGCCCTGGACAGCGGCTATGACACAGAGAACTACGAGTCCCCCGAGTTTGTGCTCAAGGAGGCACACGAGCCCTGTGAGCCCGAGGCCTGTGGGGAGCTGGTCTCCGAGGGCGAGAGCCCTGGGCCCGAGACTCAGCTCTCCGCCTCTCTTGGTGTCCTTGGCGAGAAGAACCCCTACCGTGACTCAGCCTACTTTTCGGACCTGGATGCGGAGCCTGACTGCACCGCAGGCCCCCAGGAGAAGGGAGGAGGTGGCCTGACCTCCAGGCTCGAGCTGGACCTGGAGAGCTCTGGGCTGCGGTCTGCACAGCCCTCCCCCGCGCCTGGGGTGGCTGGAGGGACGCAAGGCACTGGTCCCAGAGAGGTGCCACCACTGCTACCGCCGCTGCCTGAGGACTCGTCTCCAGAGCCCGGCGCCTGCCCGGAGGGCCCCAGGCCGGACCGTCCCTGGCCCCAGGGCCCTGCCCAAGGGCCTCCAGTGCCCAGCCCCGGGGGTTCCAAGATTTTCCTGCTGACCCCGGTCCCGCTGAGCTCAGAGGGCCACCTCCCTGACCTCCAGGAGGCCCCAGTACTACCGTCCGGACCTGCCCAGCTGGAACGGACAGGGAGTCCTGGTGCCCCCAGAGCCCCGCTCCGCCTGGCCCTGCCGGGACCGCCCGCAGCCCCGGAGGGCCGGTCGGAGGAGGAAGAGGAGGACAGCGAGGAGAGCGATGAGTCGGATGAAGAGCTCCGCTGCTACAGCATCCAGGAGCCCAGCGAGGAGAGCGAGGAGGAGGCGCCTCCTGTGCCCGTGGTGGTGGCCGAGAGCCAGAGCGCGCGCAACCTGCGCAGCCTGCTCAAGATACCCAGCCTGTTGTCGGAGGCCTTCTGCGACGACCTGGAGCGCAAGAAGAAAGCCGTGTCCTTCTTCGACGACGTCACCGTCTACCTCTTCGACCAGGTGCGCGGCCCCGGGCTCTGCCCCGGGGGTGAGGGTCCGCCCCGCGGGACGGGAGGCCGTGGGCGTGGCCGCTGCTGGCGCCCCGAGCCACGTGCTGCTCTGACCCTCCAGGAAAGCCCCACCCGGGAGCTCGGGGAACCCTTCCCTGGCGCCAAGGAGTCGCCCCCCGCGTTCCTGGCGGGCGGCCCCCGCTCCCCCGGCGCCCCCGGCCGGCCGCGGCGGGCGGACCGCTCCCCCGACGGCTCCGCGGCGGAAGAGGGTGAGCTGGGGGCAGGGCGCTGGGCGCGGCGGGGGCGGGGCCGCCGGGCGGGCGGGTCTGCGTGACGTGACGCCAACGGTGGGCGGGGCCGCCGGGCCAGCGTCCGCGCCGACGCGAGTGACCGGGCCGCACGCCTGCAGGCGGAGGGCTCGCGTGGGACGACGGCTTCCCGCCGACGCCGGCCCCGGAGGCCGCCCGGCCCGCTCCCGCCGCGCCCCCCAAGCAGACCGCGCCCGGCCCCTTCTCGCGCTTCACCGTGTCGCCCGCGCCTGCGTCCCGCTTCTCCATCACGCACGTCTCCGACTCGGACGCCGGGTCCGTGGGAGGTGAGGCTGCGCCGGGGCTGGAGGGAGGGGGGACGCGGAGTCGGGACAGCGGGGAGGGCGGCCGGGACGTCACCTGCTAGGGGGCGAGGCTCTGGACAGGCTCAGTTTTCAGGCGGGGAAACTGAGGCTCGGCGAGGTGGGGCCACGCCCAGGCCTGTGTGCCCTGGCCACCCTGGCGCTCGGCCTCGCCTCTGTGCCTTCAGGGGAGGTGCAGTGTCCCGCACGCGGCTGGCCAGCGCCTCTCTGGGCGCCTCGAGGGGACTCCACCTGGCCCTTAGGCCTCGCCCTCTTTTGCCTTCTCTGGAGGCGCCAGGCTGGGCACCGACCGCCCCCAGCTCCGCCCTCTGCCTGACCCTCGCCCCCCAAACCTGCAGCAGCCTCTCCCACCGCGACCTTCCCAGCCCCCCCCTCCCATGGGCTTCATCCAGGGCGGACCCTCACCCTCCGGCCTGGCACATGTTGTCGGGCAGTACCAGCGTCTGTGGCCAAGGTGCCCGGCTCACGCCTCCCTCCAGCCTCCACGCCTGTCAGCCGCAGACCAGGCGGGCTCGTCCCTGCCAGGTTGCCCGCGCCCCCCCCTCCCCCGCCCTCCGGCCATGTGCCTGACAAGTTCTTTGGCCTTCCTGCCAGGCTTCCCTGAACGCCCACCCAGGAAACGAGATCCCTCTGTCCCCAGGCCGACTCTGTCCCTCTGGGGAAGGGTCAGGCCATTTACTGAGTTGGGCCTGCGCCCGGCGATGTGGTGGGAAGAGAAAGGGTCTGGCTCCCACCTAGACGGACAGGCAGGCCCATTGCAGTGAAGGGGCCCGGGGGTGGCAGCCCCAGGCGGTCATTGGTCCCTAGGCCAAGGACAGAGGTCAGGTGGGAGTACAGTGGCAGGGTCCTGTCGGGAATCTCTGTCACTGGTGTCTCTCCAAACGCTCATGTGGCACTTCCTGTTTGCCAGGCCCTGTAGCAGGTGCTGGGGGCAGCTGTAAAGAGGCTTGAGGCCCAGGCGGGCACCCTGGGAGCTCCTGCCGGTCCTGCTGAGGGCAGCAGCGAGGATGGTGACCGAGAGTGGGGACCTCGGTTTTGGTGGTCGTCAGCAGCTTGCGGCGCCCGGGAGGAGCAGGGCGGCACAAGAGGCCTCCTCCGGCCCCGGATGGTGGAGCAGCGAGGGGCAGGGCTGGCCCTGGACACTGGGGCTCGTTGCTAGCTGCTGGGGGTGCCCTCTGGCCTCAGGCCCGAGCAGCTCCCCACCCTGACTCTGCCTCCGGGCTGCTTGGCTTCGGAGGCCAGGGGACCGGCTCTTGGCCCGGGGGGCCGTGCACGCCTGCCCGCTAGATCCTGCGGTGAATTACACGGGCCCGCCGGGACGGCCTCTCTCTGCCCCCTTCGCCCCTTCTGCCTGGTTCTGGGTTTGCTCAGCGCAAGAAGAGGACCCTGGGCTTGTGTGTCTCCCTACCACCCTGACCTCAGAGTCTGTGGCTGTCTTTCCCTTCAGTGACTCAGCTGGACCCGCAAACTGTCCCTCCCCACCTGTCTGGGCCAGCTCCCGTCTGAGTCCTCGGCCGGAGCCTGGCAGGCGGCCTGAAAGATGGGGGGCTGCCGGGCCACACCTGTTCTAGAGGTGCCCGCGGCTGGCCAGACTGGCCCGGCAGCCCCCACAAGCCGGTCAGGGGCCCTGCCTGCAGGAGTGGGGCACTGGTGGGAGGGAAGTGGGGGGCTGGGCAGCACAGGGAGTATTTTTGTAACTGCTGTTGTCTGAGCGAATGGAAGCGGGGTGATTTAAGTTATTGTTGCCAAAGAGACGTAACGTTTATTGTTGCTTTGGGGGTGGGGGTGGGGACTCGTTTTGGGTTGTGTTTTTGTTTTCATTAGTTTGAGGCTTCGGATGCTGGTGCCATGATTTTGTTCCTATTTTGTTTGTTTTTTAAAAGAAATCGAGCTAAGAAAACAAGCCTTCGTGCTAAGCGTGTGTTTTCTTTCGGGGTTTGCACACAGAGCCCGGGGCAGGGCGGCCGTGGGTGGCGCTGGGGTGCGGCCCAGCTGCCAGCCCTGCCTGGGAGGACACAACAGCCCCTTCCGCCGCCGTCAGTGGGGGTGCGGGAGGCGCCACCGACCCGCCTGCCGGCTGTCCTTGCTGCACCCTGCTGGAGGGGGACCTGCCCAGGTGGAGGTCTGTACAGAGCGGGGCACGGCCCTCTCTTCTGTCCCGTAGTTGGCGCTGACTAGGTAAGAATGAGGCAGGGGCCCACAGAACCCCCTGCCCCCCGAAGCTCCTTCGCCCGCTTTTCTGGAGCACGGGGTGGGGGCGGGGTAAGCGTGAGGCAAGAGGGGTTTCGAGGAGCAGGGGCTTCTGTGCACGTCCGCCCCGAGCGTGGGCTCCACGACCCCAGCGGGCCTGTCCCCAGCTTCTGCAGCGCCAGACGCCTGTGTCCCCGCCTGCCCCACCCCTGACCCGTTTGGTTTCTGGTCCTGGGGATACAGACAGGCTTCGGGCGGATCGGGGCTGGGAGGGGTGACAGCCGCCCGGAACTTCTCAGCTGGGGCCGGCCGGCACCCAGGCCGGTCCCTGCGGGTGTCGTTCAGCCACAGGCAGAAAGCGGCGTGGATCCCGTCGTGAAGCAGCTGGGGCGCCTACCGCTCACCCCGGGGACAGGGAGGAGAGCTGGGGGCCCAGCAGCCAGCTCTGGATGGGAGCGGGGGCGACGGAGGGGCCCCCCCAGCACTGCCAGTGCGCACTGCCAGTGCGAGTGGGACCCAGCAGAGCCAGTCGAGGGCTCAGAATGTGTCCTACAAAGAAAGGTGGCGGCCTCTCCCCGTCCCTCTTCCCCAGGCCTCCCTGCCCCTCGGGAAACAGAGCACAAGTGGGCACAGGTGGCACAGCCTGTTTATTGACCGGACATGTGGGGGCTGCGGGCGGAGCACCCCTCCCTGCACGGGGGGGGGGCTGCTTGGGGGGCTGGCCCCACGGCCCCCACTGCGGCTCCCAGCGCCGGCCCCACTCTCCTCGGCCACGGCCCAGGGGCCACCTCCGAAGACAGCCGGGGTCCAGCCCAGGCCAGACTCAAGTGGGCACAGAGCCGGGCAGGTGAAGGAGAAAATCTCTAAACGGGGACCACGCAGGTTGTTACAAAAGAGGTTGTGCGTGCGGGCAGCGGTGGGGACGTGGCCATCAGCTGAGGAGGGGGGCGGACCTGTCATTGGTTACTGTCGGCTTCAGCTGGACGTTGGCGAAGGGATTCCTGAGGAGAGGAGAGAAAAGCGGTTTTAGTGCGGGGCGGGCGGCACCGGGAGGGTGCGGCGCCCTCCTGGGCTGCCCTCCGCCCCAGGGGCCCCCAGCCCTGCGGATGGCACCGGATAGCCCAGCCTCTGAGCTCGAAGCAGGTGGAGATGGAGGCCGCCGGGGGGAGCAGGGAAGGTGCTCGCTCGCTGCCGGGGCGCCCCACCTGCAGCCGTCAACCCTCGTGGGGCAGGTGGGGGCCGTGGGGCCACTGGGCCACGGGCCAGTTCCTTCTCGGCCACAGGAGGCAGTCCTGAACAGGCCTGCGTCCGAGTTCCGTGAGGCGCCTCCCGTCTGCCCGAGAGCAGTGGGGGCTCAGTTGTAAAGACACGCCACCGACAGACACAGACAGTCCAGCAGCTCACACACCCGGCCCCTGCGCCCCGGGCTCCCAGAGGTGGCTGGGTGCAGACACGGGCCCTCGGCCCGCCCCATGCCGACACGACACACGGGGGTGCACGCACACTGGCAGTGAGGAGGCCAGCAGGGGCGGACGAGGGCTCGGCCACCTGTCACCCCGGGGGCCACAGCTGACGGACAGACGGACGCGCCAGACAAGAGGTGGAGATGGGACGAGATGAGCACGGTGGACGGCAGCGCTCGGCCCTCTCGGAAGCCGCTCCTCCAAGTCCCCAGCAGGCTCGGGAGGGCCCACCTGGGCGGGGACAGCACAGGACAGTGGGGTGGGGGGCGTCAGGCAGCCCCGGGATGACGGACAGATGGTACGTGGAACACGGAGGGCTCGGCACGAACAGGACCGCGCTCCCGGCGAAGCGCTCGGCCCTGCGGCCGTTACCTGGGGCCGGAGTCGCCTCTGGCGCAGCTGGGCCGGAGTCCGCGGGCCGGGCGGGCGCTCTGTCCGGTGCGCAGGGAGCGCGCGTGGGGCGGGGGCGCCTCCCTGTGTTTTCTAAAAAACTGAGATGCTTTGGACTGAATTTTTAAAATGACGAGTTACAGAGAGTAGCTGACTTCTTGGCAGTTGAATTCTCCGTCTCCGGGGTGATGGCCGAGAGCCCCACGTGTGCACGCTGCTTATGACTGTCCCCTGAGTCCTCGACCCCCGGCTTCAGGGCTGCTGGCAGCCCCAGTGGGGCCTCAGGCTCCTCCATGCGCTCTGGCGCGCGGTCCGGGTGACGCGCACAGACGAGCTTCGGCTTCGACAGCTAGGGGCAGTGGCCGCCTGGAGACTCCCAAGGCCAAGTCTGCTGTGACCGGTGACATCTGCCTCCAGGACGGGGGTGTGTGCGTGGGGGGTGGCCTGTGCCCTGACTGCCCCCTTGACTAGACCCTGGTTCCGGAGGAAGGCTCTGGGGCCTTGAATGTCCCCGGCTGGGGTCAAGGCGGATGTCCTGGGGCTGGAACTCGGGCAGGTTTGTTCATCTGGAGTTGGGGACCGAGCCGAGGACGAAGCTCAGGCCCTAGGCCTGGGGCGGGGGGGGGGGGGGGCCGGCCAGAGCCAGCACAGAGCGGCCAGCCAGGTGGGTCGGGGCAGCACGCATCTTACTCCTGCCCGGACACCCCTGAATTTTCATCAGAAAGGACTGGTGGCAAAACAGCATCCGGAGTGGGGGCTGGAAGGGGAGCAGCGGAGCCAAACAGGCCTCCCCC
>CM053565.1:55511450-55547926 GCA_028646485.1 Cryptoprocta ferox | reverse complement strand
GAAGTTTCTGCCCGTGGAGTCTTCTATACTCGACAAACACCTCTTCTTTCCTCTACAGAAAAAGTCCCCATCAAGGCCAGGCCCCAGCAGGGGGACCTGGTGGCAGCCTCATAACTCGGCCTCCTGGCGTGGGACTGGCGGGGACGCCCCAAGACTGGGGCCCACAGAGTTTTGGTGCACGGCCCACCCGACCGGCTCCCCGGGGGCCGGCGCCAGGCCAGGCCAGTCGGGTGCTGACGGAGCAGTGTGGCACACGCAGGGCTTGACGCGGGACGGCTCCGCAGAGCCTCGCCCTGGCGCCGCTGTCTTGCTCTCCTTTCTGGATCGAATGGCAACATTCACAGCCTCCGGCCAAACCCAGCTTCCGAGGCGGTGGTTCCCACGCGGCCACGGGCAAGCCCACGGCTCCTGGTGCTGGCCACACTCCGTCCCCGGCCCCGCGAGGCCCCGCGGGCCCCCTGCTCCCCAGCTCACTCTCTTTGGAAGGCGCGTCAACCCTAGCTTCTTTCCCTTCCCTTTTCCACTTCCCGCTGCTCCGCCGGGTGGCGGCGGGGGCTTCCTGACCCGCCCAGTGTCCACGTTGGTTCGGAGTGCAGAGCTCCCCTCTTCTGTGTCGGTGTTTGGGGGTGCCGGACCAGGAGGGACGTGTCCCTGCCGGACTGGCAGCTGCAGGAGCCTTGACCGAGCCTCCTCGCCTGTGGGCCTGTGTGCAGAGACTCGGCCCGCCGCAAAGGACGTTCCCGGAGAGCCGGAGGCCTTGCTGGGGTCCCCAGAGGTGCTGACGGGCCCGCTCTGGCACGTGCGGCCCCCATTGTCTGGGACTCCCCGCAGCTCGGGCTCAGGAACCTGCCAGAGACCCAGGGCTCCCCGACCCGCCACCCCTGAGCCGTCAGCCGCCGGCCACATGCTGCGGAGGCTGGAAACGGCGTCCCTAGTCAACGGTTCGTCTTGATATTAGACAATCCTGCCGACATTTCACTCCCAACAAGGAGGGAGCCCCAGACGGGTCAGCGCCCTATTAAAGCTGATGCCTGCATGGTCTGTTGCCTCATGGAGTGGGGTCCGTGGGGGAACCTGGGCGGGTTCAGGTGTGGCTCCTCTCCTCTAGGGTCCCTGGAACACGGCCCCCCTGACCCCTCGAGGGATTCACTTGCGAGCGCCTGCCTGGGGACTAGGACGCAGGGACAGGTGGGGGCTCCAGTACTGAGGGTGCCCTGTGCTCTGGCCACCGCCCCAGGGCAGCTGCCTGCAGAAGGGGCACTGGTGGACCCCTCCTTCCCCAGCGCCGGCCGCAGGCCCCTCAAAGTGAGAGGGGCGGTCAGTTGGGTACCCCAGGAGGGGGGCTGGTTTAGAGTCCCGGTGCCCAGGTGGGAAGCCCCAGGCCCAGGGAGCTGCAGGCAAGGGCAAGGAGAAAGGTGGGGGGTGTCCCACCTAAGGGGGGCTTCCATGCCCTTCAGCCAAAGGGCATGATGGGATGCAGCCGGGTTGCCAGGGGGTTGACAGGATTTTGAGATGTAATGCACGCCTCAGCCAGGAGGGGGCTCTCTG
Organism: Cryptoprocta ferox; assembly: GCA_028646485.1. Lineage (NCBI taxonomy): Eukaryota > Metazoa > Chordata > Mammalia > Carnivora > Eupleridae > Cryptoprocta > Cryptoprocta ferox. Next base: position 55,546,378 of record CM053565.1, on the reverse strand, counting down.
TCTGCTAATTTGAGGGATTTGGCAGGAAACGGGCACTGCCTTCCCAGTCTGGCTGCTGGTAGGTAACACAGCCACCTGTCCCCAAGACTGCACAAGGGTCCTGCGGGCAGATCTGGTAGACAGGAGCAGGCTGCCTTTCCATCCGGTGATCCCGTCCCACTGCAGCTGCCCATCCAAGGACGTGGAGGGAACAGATGGTCTGCTTGGGGGGAGACAGACTCCCACCAGCGGGGTGGACCCCTCTCCTTTCCGTCTGCTCCCCAGGCCCCCAGAGCTCGGACCTGTCTGTGCAGCCTGCTCTTCCCAGTGCACTGACTGGCCTCCCTGGTGGTGCCCCCACTGGGGCTGCCCGATAGGATGTCAGGGCTCCAACTGCCCTCCTGGTGAGCGCCTGGACAGCCTGCCAGGTCTGCACGGCCCACTGCCCAGGCACCACCCGCTCCCTGGGATGGGACACAACAACCATCCCACAGCAGCACGGGCCAGGGGCCCCTCCTCTCCGGAAACAACCTGGGAATTGGGGAAGGAACCTGGTCCTCTCTCAGTCTGAGAAGTTCCATCCTGGCTCCCACTTAATCACTCTCTTTCTTTTTACTTGTTTATCTCGTTCACCGAGGGTGGTTTAGCCCCGAAACCCCGCGTGACCTTGAGCTGACTCCTGGGCTCTGGTCTTGGAGGTTGCCAGCCCCCTGTGTGTGTGTGTGTGTTCACATAAGGGGCAAGGGTGGCCCCTCTTGCGAGGATGAGACCCCACTGATCCCGCCCAGGTGAGCCCTGGTCCTAAAACACCAGCCACATGCGCCTGACCTGACTTCGTTCTAATCTACAGGCATAGGACCCAACTTCGTTCTAATCTATGAATCTATGGATGTAGGACCCACGAATGTTACAGACGATTATCGAGTTCAAACCCTGGTGGCAGAGCTGGTTTCCTACCCAAGATCAGTGGGGGCTGGGAAGACAGGTGGGAGGGGCTTATGGGGGCTGGGCCATGGAGCCTTCTGACCAGAGAAGGGTGCCCGGGGAGCTGGCTGGCCTAGGGCTGGGACAGGAACGGGTGGGCAGAGGGGAAAGGACCAGGCACCGGGACCGTTTAGGTTGGATGCATGTTTGTCCCCAGTACAAGCCGCAGGGGAAGCTTATAAAAGAGAATGGGGGGCTGGGAGGAGGGCACCCAGTATGGGTGCCTGGGATGGATGGGGGCACCCTGGCCTGGCTCTGTGCCCTGCCCTGGGGAGGCATTTGCCCCCTTCCCACCTATGGCCACCCTGTAGGGTCTCCCTGCAACCCTGCCCATCCCACAGGGAGAGTTTGGGGACATCGAGCAGAGTGTCAGGCATTGTCGTGACAACACGGGCTTGTGGCAGTGCCATCTCCTCTCCATGGTCACTCATCAGCTGCACCCCAAACTCGAGGGAGACCCCGCCCCCCCGTCCATGTTCACATGCGCGAGAACCCCAGAGCGCTGGCCGCTGGAGGCCGGCGGAGCCTGCGGCCTGAACCTGCCAGGTTAACAGGCTGCTGAAACCATCCGCACTCTCCAGAGGACTGACCCAGAGTCTACACAACATGGCAGCCAAGATGCCGAATTTACAATCCCCGATTACTCAACATACAAAGAATTATGGACACGTGACCACTTTCCAAGGGAAGGACAGTCAGCAGACGCCGACTCTGAGATCCCGGTGGCGGAATTACCAGAAAAACAATTCTGGTGAAAGCAATTATCATAACTGTGTCACAGAAGGTAAAGTTGAACACACTGGGAACAGATGGAAAGATCTCAGCTGAGAAGTAGAGCACACAAAAGAACAAAATGCAAATTTCAGAGCCGAGAAACCTAAAAAATTACTCAGCAGCCTCTAGAGCAGGTAGGAGGCGTCGGAGGGAAGACCGAGCCGGAAGATCGGCCAACGGAAACCATCCGGTCTGGAGAGGAGAGGAAGTTGGGGGCAAGCCCGCCCCTCTGGGCCTGGGGGCCAGGATCAGAAAGTCCACCATGGTGTTATGAAAACCCCAAGAGAGAAGAAACAGAGCAGGGAAAACAATTTTTTGAAGAAAGACTGGCTGAAAATTTCTCACATTTAGGGAAAAGACTTGAATTTATAGATTCAGGAAATGCAGTGACACCTCCCCCCCCCCGCCCCCGGGAAAGGCAAATCTAAAGAAACCCATGTCTGGACAGGTCATAATTAAACTGTTAAAGGCAGAGAAAGAAATCCGGAAGTTGACAGGTAATAACGAAACCTGTGAAGAGGAGGGACAATCCGAGGGACCCGACTTCTGATCAGAAACCACGGAGGCCAGAAGAAGGAGAAACAGGATCTTGAAAGTGCCAGAAAACAGGCACAGTGAGCCTAGAGTTCCGTCTAACAAAAACACGCTGTGGGAAGGACGGGAAAGGGTGAGCTAGTTGTGCGCACCTGCCCTGGAGGAGACGCAGGCTGCCAGGCAGGGACGCCAGCTGGAGGCGTGTGTCTTCAGGACTAAGGAAGAGCCACAGAGATGGCCCACACCTGAGTCAATATGAAAGATAATTTTCTCTTTTACATTTTTAAAAATACATGTGTGGCTGTTGAAAGCAGAACTTCTAACACGGGTGGGATTTTCAGCCCCCGTGGGTGCCCGACCACCGTGCCACCAGGGTGGGGCGAGGCCTCCACAGTGAGCCCAAATCAGCTGTGAGGGGGCGGCATGTAGGTGGAAGTCTCGAGTGCGGCCAGTTCAAGTGCACAGATCCAGCCCCAAGTCAGGAGGTAACGTTAGGGAAAACGCTAAGGTTTTCAAACAACCTGACGGGCGGCAGGCGAGGGGAGGGCCTAGGGACAAACACAACAATAAAGTGGGAAATAAGTTTAATTCTTAATAACTGCGTTAGACATCACCAGTCCAAACACACCAATTAAAGACCGCTTGACAAACTGGAATTAAAAAAACAACAGCAAAGCGCCCGGCTCTGTGCTGTCGATGAGAGACGCCCGTTTCCAATGTAAAGGCAGGTAAGAAAAAGATGCGGAAGATACACCTTGGAACCGCTAATCGAAGGAAGGTAGGATGGTAATGTCACCGGCAGACTGTGGATTTCAAACCGAGAATATCACCAGAGATGGGGGCGGGGGTAGGTGATCAAAGAAGGCCTAACGATCGAAAACGAGTGCCCACGGGGCGGCAGGCTTCAGCGCGCCAGAAGCAAAGCCGGGCAGAGCTGAAGCGCCAGGAGTCTCTCAGAGCCTAGACGCCCCTCCCGTGGCGAGAGGCAGCCAGTCCTCCAGGACGGGCAGCGGCCGGACTGGACTGGGCAGCAGCAGAGCGCGTTCTGGCCAAGTGCACGCAGACGCTCACCTACATGACCTCCTTCTGGGCCAGGCGGTGAGCCCAAATGAACTTAAATTTGAAGTCCTACACAGTTATGTTCTCAGGCCGTGATGTAATGACTGGAAATCAGTGACACATCTCTGAAAGACCCACAAATACTAAACGATGAATGGGTTAAAGAGGAATTCACCAGGGGAATGAGAAAGTATTTTGAATCAAATGAAAATGAAGACATTAACATTTATGGATGGTAGCTAAGGTAGTGCTTTTCCTCTAAGGGAAATTCATAATGCTTATTATTTTTTTTTTTAAAGAAAAGTTTCGGGGTGCCTGGGTAGCTCAATCAGCTAAGTGTCCGATCCTTTTTTTTTTATTATTATTTTAACGTTTATTCATTTTTGAGACACAGAGCATGAGCAGGTGACGGGCAGGGAGAGAAGGAGACACAGAATCCGAAGCAGGTTCCAGGCTCTGAGCTGTCAGCACAGAGCCCGATGCGGGGCTCAAGCTCATGGACTGCAGGATCGTGACCTGAGCTGAAGTTGGACGCTTAACCGACTGAGCCACCCAGATGCCCCCTGATTCTTGATTTCAGCTCAGAGCATGATCTCACAGTCCCTGAGATCAAGCCCCTCGTTGGGCTGTGTGTGCACACGTGTGCTCTCTCACAATAAATTAACTTAAAGCAAAAAGAAAGTTTCTAGGGCACCTGGGTGTTTCAGTTGGTTAAGCATCTGACATTGGCTCAGGTAGCGATCTTGCGGTTTGTGGGTTTGAGCCCCTCATCGGGGTCTGTGCTGACAGCTCAGAACCTGGAGCTGCTTCGGATTCTGTGTCACCCTCTCTCTCTGCCCCTCCCCCCTCACCCTCTGTCTCTCTCTCAAAAATTAAAAAAAAAAAATCCAAAGTAATCAGAACAAAGGAAATGATAGCAGAAATCAAGGAAGACAAAAACATTAAAGAAAAATCACTGACAGCAAAAAGCGGTTATTGGGAAAGCTCAGTCCATTTGATAAACCCTGAGCCAGACCGACCAGGACAAAGGAGACCCAAGTTACAACATCAGAATTGAAAGGGAACATTACCATAGACCCTACAAACATTAAAAGAACATTAAAGAAATATTACAATTTTATGCCTGTAAATTTATCAATCTAGAAGAAACGGGCCAATCCCTGGAAAGCCACACCCCGCCCAGCGCACTCAAGGCCGCACTGATGGACCACACAGTCCTGTCTACTGGAGAAATTTGGTCCTGCCGGACACGGAAGGAAGACATTGGGGATGTTTGTGCAATTCTGCACAAACTTGGGGAAAGCAGATGACAGAGTGCTTCTCAACGTGCTCAGCCAACTATTAGCAAACTGAGTCCAGGAATGTGTAAGAAGGAGTCTTTGTCCTGGAGTAACCTGTGTATTCTGGGATAAGCCAAATGCAGTTTATCCTGGAAATGTATGGTAGGTGCAGCGTACAAATATCAATCAATGTAATTTACAATGTCAACAGACCAAAGAAGAAAATACGACGACATCTCAGTAGATGCAGGAAAAGCATTTGACAAAATTAAACATCAATTAAAAAAAAAAAAAACAGCAAACTAGGAAAAAAGGGAACTTCTTTATGAAAGGCATCTGCAGGGGCGCCCAGGGGGCTCAGTCGGTTAAGCGTCCAACTTCGTCTCACGTCATGGTCTTACGGTTTATGAGTTCGAGGCCCGCATTGGGCTCTGTGCTGACAGCTCAGAGTCTGGAGCTGCTTGGATTCTGTGTCTCCCTCTCTCTCTGCCCCTCCCCTGCTCGCACTCTGTGTGTGTGTGTGTGTGTCTCTCTCTCTCTCAAAAGTAAATAAACATTAAAATAATAATAATAATAAAAACAAACAAAGGGCATCTGCCAAATCCTGCAGCTAATACCAGGCTAAGTGGCAAAGGGCCGAGTGCTGTTCCCCGTGAGATCGGGAACCAGGCAAGGGGACTTCTCTGACCACTTCTATTCGACATCACATTGATGGTCCTAATCAGTATAATCAAGAGAGAAATAAAATGCTCATGTGCTGGGAAGAAGAAAGGAAACTTTCTAGTTGCGGCAACCTGACTACTTACACAGAGAATCCCGAAGGAAGCTACGGGAAATCTAGAACTAACCCGTATATTTAGTGGGGTCGCAGACGACTAGGTCAACGCACAAAATTCCGTACGTGTTTCTATTTACTAGCAGTGAACACCTGGAGACTGAAATTAAGATTTTATTTTTTTTTCAAAAAAATTTTTTTAATGTTTTATTATTGATTTTTGAGGGGGAGAGAGAGAGGGGGAGACACAGAATCGGAAGCAGGCTCCAGGCTCTGAGCTGTCAACACAGAGCCTGACGTGGGGCTCGAACCCACGAACCGTGAGATCATGACCTGAGCTGAAGCCGGACGCTCAACTGACTGAGCCCCCCCAGGCGCCCCAGAAATTAAAATTTTAAACGTGGGAAAGAGACTTCCACTGCCCAGCGCGGTGGAGCAGAGCCCTCCTAAGAACTGGAAAAACGACAAAACACCGCTCGCATCCTGTCAGAGGGTCTGGCCGAGAACGCCGCTCCGGGGCCTCTCCCCACACCCGTCCGAGACCTGGCCTGTGCCTGCTTTGAGAAGCTCCCTGATGCACAGGCCTTTCCATATTAGCAGCTCTTTATGGGGGGGGGGGTGAGGAACCTTCAGGCAGGCCCCCCTCTGATACACAGAAGGCCTGGTCGTATCCACAGTTTAAAAACAAGTGCACACACACGTTCCCAAGGGTGACCTTGTGGACTGAGTGTGGTGCCCGGTTGGCGAGCAGGCGGGAGAGGGGTCCAGGCGTCAGCGGCTGGCACCGTGGGCGCCAGAGCCCTTTCCCAGGGTGGGTTCGTCGCTGTGGGGAGCGGGGCAAGGTGGCACGCCAGAGGAGGGAAGGCTGGGCCTCGGACCAGAATGGTCTGGGGAGGCACGGAGGCCGTGGTGCAGCGACAGCTGTGACCCCAAGGTCAGGGGCACATTCCCAGCCCTGGGCCACTGTTTGATGGACCAAGTGGCCGCTGCCAGCGTTCTCGGGCAGCTCTCCAGGTTTCCTGGGGACCCCGTCACCCCCCTGACCTTTTGACAAAGCCCATTTCTGCTCAAGTCTGAGGAGGCTGTTGACCGCCAGGACTGACAGGTGCAATGGCCCAGTGCCCTGGTGGGGAAGGTCTCGTGGCCCCGAGAAAGCCACTCCCAGGTTCGGGCCTCAGTACGACAAGGCTAAAGCCTGGTCCCACCCCACCTGTCCTGTGGGCCGGCGGTCAGACGCCTCGGGCGCGTTGCTGGAGCCCGGCTCCCCCGCCCCCGGCCACCACCTGGCAGCACAGGCCTGCCAGGGCCGCAGATGGCCTGGGCTCCCACCCAAGGCGTCTGCGGGCAACAGGTCAGGACTTCATTCACTCTGCGCGTCTGAGGGCAGCGCCCTATTTCTCCGGAGTGCTGGGCAGGGGCAGGGCCGCAGGGCGTCCCAAACAGCTCAGGTGCCGACAGCCCAGGACCCTCAGCTCACACACACAGCACCCTCGTCAGGCCGAGCGCTCCATCCCGAAGGCACGCAGGAATTGCTCGGCTCATGGAGAGGCCCGTGGTCCCTGCTGCTTCTGGGACCCAGCCTGGGCTGAGGGTGCACCTGACTGGGCCCAGGGAGTCCCCTCGCGAGCTCGGGGAACCGAGATTTGGTGAAAAGCCTCTGAGAGGAGCTGCCTGGCCTCCGCGGTCGCTTCCCCGATGGAGTTCTGAAGTAAAGCCACAAAATTCTGGAGAAGTCTGGTTCCCTTAAGAAAGGTGCCAGACATGAGAAGACGCTCAATGTCAGGAGGCACCAGGGAAATGCAAATGAAAACCATAACGGGACGCCACTGCACGTCCACCACGGCGGCCACAATCAAACGACGAATAACAAGGGCTGGTGAGGACGTGGAGAAATCGGAGCCCTCGTGCGAGATCAGGAGTCACTAGGAAAAGCAGCTTGGTGGTTCCTCAAAAAGCGAAACATGAGATCACCATGTGACCCAGCAGTTCCAGCCCTAGAGACACACACAACGGAACTGAAAACTTGCACACGCGTGTTCACAGCCACCCAAAGGTGGAAACCATCCATGACGCACCACCTGCCAACGGAGAAGCAAAGCGAGGTCCATCCACACGGGGAAGAGTGGATGAGAGCGGACACCTGCTGCAACTCGGCATGGACCTCCGAGCGATAAGCCACCCACACGTCGTGGGCTTCCACGGATGGCAAGTGTCCAGGGCAGGCGAACACGGACGCAGATGCCGGCCGCTGGGTGCCAGCAGCTGGCCGGAGGAGCAGGGACGCACCGCGGGTGGGGATGGGGCTCCCACTGGGCTGACGGCAAGGTTCTGAACCGGATCGAGGTGGTGGTTTGCACGGGGCCGAATGCCCCACGGGCCTCTAACGTGGACTGCACTGTGTACCTTCAACGAATTTATCTTGTTATGTGACTTTTACCCCAATCGTAAAGTGAGATGTCACCGGGCCCTTTGACAACGGAGGTTACAGAGAGCAATTTTCGTGCAGAGCCGAAGTTGCCAGGGAGACCACGCCGCTCTCCACGTGTCCCCTCTGCACGCTCCAGGCAGCGTCTGCGCCGCACTGAGAGGCCTCTCTCAGCGGTGTGACCTCTCCTTCCTCGCGGGGCCCTGTGGTGGGGGGGCTCGGGGAGGTCTGTCGCTTGGCCGGGCCTCAGACCGGAGCCCTGCGGCCACCCGCCTGAGCCTGCGGCGGCCGCCCCGTCCCTGACCCCATCCTGTCCACGCCCAGCAGCCCGGGCTGTCCTCGAGACACGGCGGGACACGGCCCCGCCCCGCCCCGCACTTCCCGGCCCCGCCCCGCCCCGCCCCGCACGGCCGCGCCCCGCCCCGCCCTGCCCCGCCCCGCCCCGCCCTGCCCGGCCCCGCCCCGCACGGCCGCGCCCCGCCCCGCCCTGCACCGCCCTGCCCGGCCCCGCCCCGCCCTGCACCGCCCGGCCCCGCCCCGCCCCGCCCCGCAGGCCGCGCCCCGCCCTGCCCGGCCCCGCCCCGCCCCGCACGGCCGCGTGTTCGCATCACTTTCTGGACTGACCACCAGGTGGCAGCGAAGGCTCCTCGATGTGGAGTCCCGGCCCCGACGCCCCGCCGGCAGCCAGGGCCCGGCTCCCGCAGGCAGAGCTCGGCACAGGCTCCCCGGCGCCTGCACCCTCAGCCCTCTGTGCCCACCTCAGCCGACACGCGGGTGCCCGTCCGTCCAGAGAACCCCCGCGGGGCCGCCCGACAGCCGACGTTGCCGTCCGAGCCGCCTGCGCGTTACCAGCTCCGCGTCCCAGCGACGCGCCTGCGTCCGCCGCAAGTCTCGGCCCCCACTCTCCTGGTGCACAACGAACAAAGGAGGAAAATTCCAGTCAAACCCACCACCACCAGCGCCAGGGGCTCGGAAAACCGGGGCCCGAGGCCGCGCAAAGGGCTGCTGGATCCCGGGACGCAGAGAAAACCCCCTAACCCGGGTGTGAATTAACAGCGACAGCCAGCAAAGGTCACACAGCTGGGCTGGGGGTTAAACGACTCGCGGAGCTAAGTTTTCCAGGAGCCTCTGTAGAGAGATGTTTCTTCCAACTTGGAGAGAAAAACAGAAAAAAGCCTGATGGGATAGATAATATTCTCAAGCTTGACACTAAAATAATTTTTCTCAAAATCACATTACTTTCTGGCCAGATCTGCCAGGGAAGCAGTTCCGAAACCCTCCACACCTCGTTGGGAGATGAAAGCGGGGCGGCGGTTGTCAGCTGTTCCAAGTGCCCAGCTCCCGCTCGCGGAGGAGCCGCACGGGCCCCAGCTGCCCGCACTGACTCCAGCCGTGTCCCCGCCGGACCGCCGGAGGGACTGGCCCAGCGTCGCCAGCCCGCTGCCCACCAAGCCCCCACCAGAGGCCAGGTGGCTCTGTGGCTTCCGTACACTGTGTCCCACACAGGTGCCCACCTACACGCCCCTCTGCCTTCTGCCTGTCCGGTTCTATCACAGTTTTCTAGCACATTCTAGGGCAAGCTGCAGGAGGGGATAACAGTTCTTATGTGCTACCCAAGAGGACAAGACTTCACATTTCTTGAGTGCCCATCACCCACTTGGGCACTGCCCTGCCGGTGCGACAAAGCTGTCCCGCTGTCCGGCATGTGCACGCGGACGTCCTATAAGAGCGCCACTGGCGTGGGGACACAGGGGTACACCCCCTGGACATCCTGGGCTCCCAACCACGTGAGAAGGGGGAGGCCTGAGCGCCAGGGGGAGCAGAGCCGAAGCCGCCCACCTGGTCCCTGTGCCATCTCCAGGGGGCAGGCCGGGCCCAGGAGCGGAGCCACCCGGGGCAGGGAGCCGACAGGGCGGCTGTAGCTGGGCTGGGGACTCGACACCGGGCAGCTCTCACGGGACAACTCGGCCAGTGGAGCAGACATCTGCGCACACGCCGGCAGGGCGGCCCACAGGCCCAGCCCGAGTGGGTCTTAACGTGCCCCTTGGGTGGGATTAGGATCTGCAGTGAAAAGAAAAAGTCAGATTTCAGGGCTGAAGACAACATTTTAAAATCCGGCTTTAAATAAACATGGAATAAAAAAAGAGCGCTCGGAGCCTCCGGCAGCCGAAATTAGAAGCGGCGGCCCTGGGCGGGGGGCCATCTGTGCGCCAGGCAGCGCCGTCTGCAGTCTCCTGGCGGCGCCGAGGGGCTGGGGACAGGCAAGGCCCCACTTTCCAGGCCGTCCTCCGAGTCCAGACTCCAGAGAACACGTCCCCTCCTCTCTGCTCCACGGCACCTTCCAGATCACTGTCCGGGCAGCGCAAGTCTGTTGAGAAGCAGAGAGAGGGGCATGAAGATTGCGTCTCGGGGCAGAGGGGCAGTAAGCACGTGTGAAGCTAGTGTCTTCCCTGTGCCCCCCCCCCCCCCCCCCCCCCCCCGGGCAGCAGTGTGCCCGGCCATGCCTGCGTGAGCCCGGGGACTCCTCCCCGCAAATCTGGCTCGTTCTGATGGAGGCGTGGGAACCTCAGGGTTCTGCTCACCGGCTCGAGGGCTGGCAGCGAAGCTGTGTGCCTGATGGGGCGTGGGTGTCCCTGCCCCCGGCCCCTTCATCGGCTCAGACCACCCCCTACCCAGCCCTCCCACCTCACCTGGCCCGGGGAGGCCCAGGTATGGGGGCACCCACGTCACCTGCCTGGGCTATTTAAATCTGCATTGTCAGTTAACGGATTCTAATCAGCAAGTGGGTGACCGAGCTGGCAGACGCGGGATGACGCTAAGATGCAGAGGGGGGAGGAGCCCCCAGAGAAACTCTGAGCCTCTTCGCGCCCCGGCACTCACCCCCGCACTGCCTCCCACGGCCCCTGGAGTCACGCCGAGGCGCAGCGATTATGTAAGGGGGCCGCTGGTTGCCCGGGAACCTCTCCCACCCAGCCCTGCCTCAGGGCCCGCACCTCCCATCTCCTCCACCTGCAGGGGCCTCCTCCGGCCCCTGCGGGCCTGCCAGTGGGGAAGCCGGGGAAATTGGGAGGCTGGAGCAAGCGGAGAATGGAGAACGGAGAACGTTCTAGGCTGCCTCGCTTAGGGCTGGGGGGCCTTGAAGCCACACCTGAGCCTGTCCTGCCCTCCTCCATCCCCATCCGAGTGGGGTGGCCTGGACAGAGCCCAGCTTTCCCTCCCGGGCAGGGCTCAGGCCACACCTCCCTCCCAGGCGCGCATCCCGGGCTCCCTCCGGGCTCCCTCCGGGGACAGACAAGGTAACGGCACAGATTCCCGCAGGCCCAGGAGGAATCCGTCCTGTCCAGGGCCGAGATTTTGGTTAGAGAGAAAAAAGCCTTTAAACTGTGTGCAGGTCAAGGATGAGCAGTTTTGGGGGAAAGGGCAAATCTAAGTAAACTGGGGAGGAGTGGGGGACAGCCTGCATTTGGAGTGGCAGGAGGCCACCCCCTCCTGGCCTTGGCCCTGGCCACCCTGGCGGTGCAGCGGCTGCACACTGGGGCCCAGCCTCCTGCCTGGGGCCACTGTCCACAGACCTGGCCCAGGGCTGCTGGCCCCACAGAGGCGGGGGCTCAGGTGAGACACAGGCCAGATAGGGGCTGGTGCCAACGATGCTGGTGTACCCCCCCCTTTAATAAACTTTTAATTTCAGGACAGTTTTCAGTTTACATAACTATTGCAAAGATACCCCCCTCCCCTGCCCGTTTCCCGCCGTCAGCACCTCCTGTCATCTGCTCGTGTGTCACAAATCACAGGAGTTTGCTGTCAACCAAAGTCCACACTCTGTTCAGATGCCCTTGGTTTTTCTGTTGCCCCATCATCGCATCTCCCCAGGCGCCTCTGGGCTGAGCTGTCTCTCACGTCCCAGGTTTCAGGTGGCCGGGCAGTTCTGGGGCTGCTGGGGCCGTCCCTCCGTTGGGGTGTGTCTGGAGGCTACACAGGGGTGACAGGGCTCTGGGAGGAAGACCAAAGCGCTGAAGGGCCACACATGATCACCGCGACGGCCACCGCAGCCGTGGCCCGGCTGGCCCGGCTGAGGAGCGCCCTTCAGGGTCTCCCAGTGAAGCTCCTCTCCCTCCTCCTGCGCTCTCGAGAGGGAAGTGCTCCCACACCGCCTCCACGTAAGGGCCAGGAATCTTCCTGAGGCAGCTTCTCACGTGCCTTTCTACGTGGCATCTGGGTGGTTTCTAGAAATGTCTGTCTAAGGGCTGATAACATTAATCTCTAAAACATTTAAGGGCTTGGCACATGTCAGACACAGCGCTCAGTGCTTTCCTTTTTTTTTTTTTTTTTTAATGTTTTTATTTAGTTTTGAGAGAGACAGAGCATGAGCGGGGGAGGGGCAGAGAGAGAGGGACACACAGAGTCGGAAGCAGGCTCCAGGCTCTGAACTGTCAGCACAGAGCCCACTTGGGGCTCGAACTCACGAGCCACGAGATCATGACCTGAGCCAAAGTCGGATGCTTAACGGACTGAGCCCCCCAGGTGCCCTCAGTGCTTTCCTGCCGTTTGCACCCTGAATCACCCCCGTGTTCTGCAGCAGCTGCCGCCGCCCACCTGCACCCAGGTGGGGCTGGGAGAGGCCGTGGCAGCACCCAAGCCCTGCCAGGCTGTCACAGGCTCCAGTAACCGACTCTTCCTGCCCTCGGCGTCCCCTCCCTCAGCACGCCCAGCTGGGAGGGGTCAGGCCTCACCCAGAGGCAGGAAACACGGCTCTCCTTTTGTGCCGGACAAAGCCTCGGTGTGCAGGAGGCCGCTGGGGTGACCTTCCTGCTGGCAGCAGGCAGGACTCCCCCGGGCCTGCGAGCTTCCTGCTCCAGGCAGCTCCAGCTTTCTTGCTGATGCTGCTGACAGTCACAAAGAACGCGGGCCTGGCAGGGAACCAGAAAACAGTCCCCTGGACACAATTCGGACAGTCTAGTCACCCAGGGCACTTGGCATGGACGGGGGAGGGGAGGGGTCAGTGGTGCAGGCCAGGGGGGATGGATAAGATGAGGTTCTGCTAGAGATGCCTGTCCTTCCCACTCTGGAATTTTCTGGTTACTGATTACAAGTACTTTAATCCAGGAAGGAGGAGAGGAGGAGAAGTCTGGACTGGGTGGCTCCTTCTCTGAGAGCGGGGAGGAAGCGGGGAGGCGGAGGGAGAGAGAAATGGCCCCCTTGCCAAGTACAGATGTCCCCGTGATGTGATCTGAGACGGATGGTCGCCCCTTAGGCCAAGCCCAGCCCAAACCAGGTTAGGCTGGACAGAGAGACGGGGGTAAAGAGCCTCCAAAGTTTTGCTGGGCGGACACCTCAGAAAGGGCTCCTTCTGTTTAGCAAAAATTCACAAATCCTTGGGCCTTCCTGCCAGGAGAACAGCTTGCTTGAAAAGCAAAGGCTGTCATCCTGTGATTAAATCTGAGACCCCTCCCTACGTGACGCCGAGATGGAGCCGCTTATGTAACACGCCTAAAAATAAGCTGATGAAGAGACGTGCTTTTATTCTCTCTGCTTGCAGCCCTTTTCTCCTGGGCCGCCCAGGCTGGGGTCTGCTGAGCCAGGGTCGGCGTCCACAGGGCCACACGGTCAGGTTCTCGCCTCCGACGGCAACCCAGCACCATGCATGCTCGAGGTCCCGGTGCTGGTGCGCAGGGCGGAGGCGGGGGGAGCCCTCTGGTTCAGAGCTAAGTGCTCAAGATCGCCATGGCTACACGCCTCCCTGGTGGTGCATACCGCAGAGGTGAGGACCGACGATCAGAAGTGACAGGGAAATGGAGCGCCAGCGCACCTGCTTCCTTGGGGACACCAGCTGCCCCCCAGCCCCACCCCAAGTGCAGGAAGAACACCACCCTGTTCTGGGGGTGCTGGGACCCGCCCGTCTTGGCTGGCGCTGGTCCTCTCCGACTTCTCCATGGTGACAACACCTTCCTCTTGCCGGTGTTGGAGAGGGTGGGCCAGACCCCGTGATGGGGTGATGATTTCCCAGCTGCCCTGAGTGCCAAGCTCCAGGCCAGGGGCTGGATCCCGCAGCCCCCAACGTGCTCTGAATTAAAGGGAGAAGGAACAAGGTGAGGGTTTATAAAGGGCTCCAAAATAAAGAGGCGCCAAGACAAGGGTGCCCCCCTCAGTCCTGAGGGCTGGCGCTGTGGCACACCTGTCAGCACCCAGCCCACCATCCAGCCTCGTCCACCACTTAGGCCCTAGGGCCTTACCCTTGGTCCTTGGCCCCGGCCCCAGACACCATCACCATTTGAGGGAGCTTCCTTGCAAGTAAGAAAACCCCCACAGAACACTGGTGGTCTCTGGGCGGCGGGGAGGGGGGGGCTCAGACCCCTCCTCACAGTTGCAGGACTGGGTGTGCCTATGCTGGAGACTGTTCTGGAGTCTGGTGGCTCAGAGAGGCCGTCAGACAGGGTCCAGGCTCCAGGCCTTGACAGGACTGCCTCGCCTGTGTCTCACTCTGTGCCTGCCGTCAGCCCCGCTGGCTTTCTGGGTGATGCTCGGTGTGATGCTCGCTCGTTTCCCCTTGGGGCAGGCGCCGATGGCTTCCCTCCCCCACTGCTCACCTCCTGGCCAGCTGCCAGGGAGGGGGAAGGCCCAGGACTGGCTGCTGGAAGGAGTGGGGCCCCTGCCTCGGTTGCTACCAAAGGCGAGCATGCCCTTGGCAAGAGAATGGTAGTCAAGGGCAGAACCTTCCAGAGGGTGGAGCGACGCTTAGGGCTACAGATGCTTCTCGGAAGAGAACTCTCCTCCCTCCACTGTCTTCAGACTGGGGACAGCAGCCAGCTCAGACCTCTCCAGACTGAGTCCCCTCCACGCCCCCTCCCCGGTTTTCCTGCCAGCCTCCACCTGTCACTCTTCTGTTCCCAACCACGTCACTTCCCTTTGGGCAAGCCGAAGCTCCGCCCTGCACTCACCCAGCTCCACCTCGGCCCCCCTGACCCCGGTCAGGTCAACGGATGTTAGTCCTAAGGGCCGGCAGGATGGAGGTGAGCCCCGCACCATGCTGGCCCGGAAAAAAAGAGACAGAAGGAGAAGAAGACAATCCTAACTTCACAGTGGCTCAAGCACCTGAACACCCTAGTTGTTAGAGCCACTTTGAGTTAGTTTTCTGTCACTTACGACTCAAAGGATCCCAAAATCTACAAACGCAGGGATCCACCTCAAAACACTGCAAACAACAAAGAAAAGAGAGAAAACCGCAGCTGGTTTCAGGAAGGAAATGAAACCAAAAAGGATCTGTGGTGGAAGGCTTGCAGACAGGACGGCCGGCAACTCTTCCTGCTCGTTGCTCTCCGTTCTTCGGGACGCTCCCACGAAGCAGAACGCAGCCCGCCTGGGTCCTGGGAGACTGGCTGTGGCTTCGGGACCTGCCTTGGTCCGGTCTGTTGGCCTGGCGTCTTGTGGGGCTGTGTCTGCCTGGGCGCCTGCGCGTGAAGGGAAAGTATGAGTGACCGTCCTGGACGGGACACTGGCACAGTCAGGCTGCAGGAGGGAAACGCTCAGATCTGGTGTTCCGCAGCGTAAAGCAAATAATTCCTCCATATGTAACTCTAACTTATGTAAACATTTTTTTCAAAGGAATTGTACTGGGATCCCTGAGTGCCAGCTTGGCCAGTGTGGTCGGCTTCCCCAGCGGAACCTCCCAGGGAAGGCGCTGGAAAACCAGGCAGCTCTGGCCCCCTGATCCTTCAAGGAAGGCTCTCCTCCACGCACAGGGCACTCCCTCCCCACTCCCTGCCCCCTGCAAGGGTCGTCTGCCATCACAGGGTCCTCTCCTTCCCTGGGGGTCCCCTCCCCACCCCCACCAGCCCCCTCTACCATCTTCCTGGCAAATTCTCCTGCCCGTGCCCCAGGACGCACTTTCCCAGAGTTTCCCTTAGGGCCCACCCCACCCCCGTGGTCACCCCTTCCAGGGTCTTCCCGCAGGGCGCCACCCCCCTCCAGGGTCCAGCCCTCCCAGAGCCCACCCTCCCAGCACCCTCCCCAGAGTCCATCCCCCGTTAGGTACCACCCCCCCCCCAGTATCCTTCCCTCTCAGGATCCTCCCAGGGTCATCCCCAGGACCCATCCTCTCGCACCCCGGCCCGAGGCTCCGCCGCCTCGCAGACTTACCTCCCAAACTCCGGGTCCGGGCCGGACGGTGCGGCTGTGTGCCGGCTTCTCCCCATCCTTCACTCCGCCCGCGCGGCCGGCGGCCCAGGGACCCTCCCCCGCCCTGCGCGAGCCCGCGCCCCCCGCCGCTAGCAGGCAGCGGCGCCCAGAGGCCGCCCCGACTCGCGACTCTGCGAAGAGCCGCCCCCACGCGTTCTCGCCCACCTTCCGCTCCCCGCCTCCAGCGCCACCGGCCCACGCCGCCCCGCCCCCAGCCCGGCTGTCGCCCGGCCCCCAGGCTGTTCCCAGGGCCGAGGCCCGCGCCGCGCCTCCGCCTCTTCCCCCGCGATCGACAGCGCCGCCGGCCAATTGCTGCCCTCAGCCGGCCCGCGGGCCCCGCCTCCCCCTCCATCTCCGGAACCCACCAATGGGAAGGGCGGTGCGGGGGCGGGGCCTGCCGGTTGCCTGGCAGCGGCGCGGCAGGGCGGGGGCGGACGGCCGGGGGCGGTGATCCGGGTGCGGGGGGCGGAGCCTGCGGGGGGCGGGGCCTGGGTGCTTATAAAGGCGGCCGCCCGCGGGGTGCCGCGTTTCTGGTCCGGCTTCGCGCGCTGCCCGCCGGTTCCTGCCGCGCCCGCCGCCGTCGCCGCCGTCGCCCGCGCCCCCGCTCCGCTCCGTGGTGCCGCCGGACCAGCACCATGTCGCTGTCGCGCACGGAGGAGATGCACCGGCTCACGGAAAATGTCTACAAGGTGAGCCCCGCGCCGTCTGCGCGCCGGGGCCCGACCGGGGCGGCCCCGGGGCCCTTGGGGGTCTTCTCGGAGCGGCCGCGGGGACCCGGCGCCAGCCGCTCGGTCACAGGTGGGCTCAGGAGCCCCCCGCCCCGGCGGCCGTGCGCTGCCCCCGCGCGCCCCTCCGCGCCGGCTTCCGGGGGACGGGGCCCTCGGACCGGAGTGGAGCGGGGCGGGGGTCCCCGGGGGGTCCGGGGGCCGCGTCGCGCGTCGCCCTGCGCCCCGGACGGCGTGGTGGCCCCGCGGTGGCCTCTCCGGCCGCGGTTACGCAAGCCTTTGGGCACTTTCTCCTCAACAGGCTTTCCCTTTCCGCAACTCCTTCCCGGGCAGTGATGGACGGGGCCCCAGGTGGGAGGTCGCGCGGGCAGGTTGGAGGGGTGGACAGATAATCCGTCATCTTATGTAACCGCGGAGGAGAAGACTAATTGTGTAGGAGGCTGGCGCGCCTGCCTCTGATGTGTGCGGAGAGTGGGTTCGCGTCCTCCTCTGCACACTGTCGCTGTCACGTCTGAGCCCGCCGAGCCCCGCGGGAAGACCCCTCCCTGGTCATTTTGTGCCTTGTCCACATTAGCAGGCCCTTGGGTTTCTGTTTCTCCATCGTCCGCTTTCTCGGTTTAGACCCTCAGCCCCACCGAAACAGAGCCGGGCCACAGGGGCTCAGGGCCCAATGCAGTCCCAGGCCGGCGTTTTCTCAAGCGGGCGAATCAGCCCCGGCCGCGGGCAGCAATCCTCTTACGAAGCTCTGCTTATTTCGGAACTGTGTCTGAAGGTTAGGCGGCAGGCTGGGACATTCAGGTCCTCGGTGTTTACGCTGTGGCTGCTGGTTCGCGGCCACGAAATGGGATTGCAAGGCACCCGCGGAGCAACAGTTCCAAATTGTAGAAACAATCGTGGCTGTGCCTTCTTAGCCAGCGGCCTGTGAAGCCGTCCCCCTTGGGCTCGCTCAGGCTCTGGGCGGCCAGAGGGAGACCTCCCGGGTGGCCCCCTTTGCTTTCCGCTGGGTTTCGGGTGGCAGACCGTCCTGTAACCCGGCTTCTCACGTAGGTTTGCAAGTTAGCGCCGGGTCACGGCAAGAATTCCGAAGCCGGCTCGGGATTGAGTAAGTCGGGTCTGGAGCCATGTTGGAGCTGCTGGTAAACACGAGTCAGACGGATGAGGACTCGGCACGTGAAAGGAACAGCCTCTGGGGTTTTGTGTTTGGGATCACAGGAGTGTGTGGCGTCCGTTTCTGGTCGTGTTGCTCTGCGAATGCTGTCAGGGAAGGGAGGCTTATTAAATTATTAGTCACTAGTTCCATAACCGCTGGCTCGTTATCGCAGGGGGTGGAAGGGAAGTGCCGGGCAGAGGATCTTTTTCCTATTTTCCCTGCTTCTGCACCAAAACCATTAAACAGGAACTTCCATGTGAGACTCGGGAGGGGCACACGGCCTGGCTTCGCTCTGGGGAACCCCATGATCGTCCTTGCTAAAACTCTCGTAGCCTGAGCAGCGAGGCGTGCAGTCACGGGCGAGCGGCTCCTAGGTGGAGCTGTGATTTACCTGGAGATCTGCAGGCAGCCTGACGGCGAGGGCTGGGAACCCCCGGAGGGTTGGGGTGCACGTTCAACAGGCAGATCTGTGGTTTGTGCCTGCTGCCTTGTTCACTCATGAGGTCCCGGGGGCAAGCGCGGCAGAGCGCCCCGGGATCTGTGGGGCCGGACACAGCCGGCTTTGGTGGGAGCAGGGCCGTGCCCCCCGCGAACACTCCCGGCCTCACAGCAGGCCTGCGCTGCAACGCAGGCGGGTTGGGTTGTGGGCGGTGCTCTGTGGCCCCACTGCCAAGTCTCGAGTGCCGCCGGTGCCGTGTTACCCTTTTGTGTTGTGTCGCTGGGGCGCTCGGGTCTCCGCGGAAGAGCCGGTGCCGGTGGGGCGGCCGGGCAGACAGCGGCCCGCGCAGAGGCGCAGTCAGGGCGCAGCTGGAGCCCCCCCGTGTGGCCCTGGCTGGTCCTCTGTCCCGGCCGGGGGCCGTGCTGCCTCCGTGCCCGTGTGGGTGGCTTGCGGAAGGGTGGCCAGGACGTGGCCCCCGTTGTGTCCCCCGCACTGCAGCGCGGCTGTTTGCTTTGGCCCCGCACCCTTTCAGCTGCGGTTCGGAGTGTGTTTGCCTTGGCAAAGACGGGAGCAGTGGGGACGCTCGTCCTTGGCCTTGCTGATTAAAAATGTGAGAATAGACCGCACTCCTCCCTGCAGGAGCCAGCAACACAGACTTTCACCTCTTTCGCTGTGGCCCGGCTCCCGCGGGAGCCACGTCCTCGGGGAATTTTGTGGAAGCCAAAGGGGAGAGCAGCAGAGTGGCTTCCTCGTGTCCACTGAGAACTCACCCTTGGGGCTGGGCCGGGCGACAGGCCGGGCCCTTCAGGGGACGGGGGTGCAGGCAGCAGAGCCCAGAGTCCAGACCTGGCCAAGGGGCAGCCCTGGATTGGGGGGGGGTTGCCTGGCGTGAGAGACGGAGTGGGGGGGCCAGCACGACTGCTCAGGACAAAGCCCCGACTACGGCCGTCTCGGGAGAGACCTCTAGGGAAAGGGGCTTCGGTAGCAGCTGGCCTCTGGCCCTGGGGATTCTGGGGAGCGACCGTCAGGTTGATGTTCTCATGTCTGGTAGGCCGGGAGCAGCCGTGGCTCTCAGGTGACTTTGTGACCCTCGAGGGGAGCGGCTCTGCAGGGTCCCCAGGAATAGCGTACACTGCTTGTCCAGAGGCCGTGGGGAGGTGGGAGGCAGCCCGAGGAGGAGGAGGAGGAGGAGGAGGATGAGTTCCCAGGAAAGCCTCGGGTGTGGTTGTTTATGGCGTCGTGGCTTCTGAGCCTTGGTCCACCCGGCCAGCCTGGTCACTAGAGGCTGTCTGGTGGTCCTCACCCCGTAGCTGTCGTGGGGCAGCTGGCCCGGCTGCAGCTGCCCTGTGAAGGCGGTGGATGACCTGGGGCTCCCGGAGCCAGAGCTGGGCAGGTGGGGCGCCTGTTGGTAAGGCTGGTGCGAGGTGGTGGGTGGTGGGCGCTCACGGGAGGGAGCTGACCTGGGCAGGTGAGAGCCCACCGCTGGCTTTTCCCATTGAGGCCTGGCTGCCCAGGCCCTGCCCGCTACCCTCTGCTGTGTCCCACGTGCTCCTGCCATGGGTGTCTGAGGGAGCCCAGGGGAGCCCTGTGCCGCTGACCCCGGGCCCACTTTCCCCTGCCCACAGCTGGACAGTCACACTGCAGTGTTTGCGCTGTCAGGAGCCGGGGGGCTGGTGTGGACGGAGCTCAGCAGACCCTCAGCCGGAGAAGGCACGCTGGGCTCTGATTGGCACCTTCCTTGGCAACAGAAGCGTCTGCTGTGTGTGTGTGTGTGTGTGTGTACATATGTGTGCTTGCTATGCGTGCGTGTGAGCATCAGGACGTGTGTGCATGTGAGCATGAGGACATGTGTGCGGGTGAGCATGAGGACGTGTGTGCGTGTGTGTGAGCATGAGGACGTGTGTGCATGTGTGTGCTTGCCTACGCGTGCGTGTGAGCATGAGGACGCGTGCGTGTGTGTGGTATGTGTTCGCTTTGCTTTAGAGGCACCGTCGGGGGTGCCCCGTCGGGGGGATGTGTCCTGGGAGGTGGCGGTGCCCGCTGTCACTGCTCTCAGGTGTGCCTCGTGGTGCACGTCCTGGGCCGCCACCGCCCACACCCTGCCCGGAGCAGCCGGGCACGAGGGTCAGCTTCTCCGTGGCGCCGAGCCCTGAGCTGACTGGCCGTGGCAGCTCCACGCACCCAAGTCCCGGCCCAGAGACCGCCGGCTCCGCACAGGCTCCTCGCTGGCGGGAGCGCGCGGGCCCAGGCCTGGGGTTCCGTGGAGTCCCCCCGCTGGTTCAGGAGTGTCTTGCCTGCTCCGTCCCCGTGGGTTTTGCGTTAAGCACGCGTCCTGTGCCTGGGACGTTGGCTTGGCTCATGGGAGTGCCCCGTGTGTGCCTGGGGCCTCAGGTCGGAATGGTGGCTGGCGCTGGCCCGGGGCTTTCGGGGTGCCGTCAGCAAGGAGAGGCACTCGCGGGTGCTGCACGAGCACGTCTTGCTGCACAGTTCCGGATGCGTCTCCCTCAGGGCCAGCGCGGTCCCCACGCCCCCGGCACAGATGTGCTGACTGGTCTGCCTCGGACAGGCCGCCTTTCGTGGGAAGATTAGCTGCTGAGAGAGGGGACCTTGTCCCCTCCCCCTGGGCCCGTGGTGGGGGGCGGGGAACGCGGGCCTGTGAAGAGAGGGGCTGGGCGGGGAGGTGGGGCCAGACCAGGCCCGTCTCAGAGGTGACCTTGGGGACGGGGACGGGGGATGCGTGCCCACACTGTCCACAGGAGCCTCCGTCTGCCCAGAAACCTGTGTGGCCGCTGGGCTCCTGTGTGGCCGCTGGGCTCCTGCAGGCCAGCAGGGAGGAGGCTTGCCCGGCCCTTCCCTGCCCTACCCAACAGCATCAGTCCCCTTGCAGGCACGCGGTGGCCCGGATGGTCCCAGGTCCCTGCAGGCACCTCTTCCCACTCCGGGGCCTGTGGTCTTTGAGATGAGCGTCTGAGGGCGCCGCCGTCGGGGGCGGAGCACATGACGTCTGGACCTGTGTCCCTGGTCCCGAACTGAGATGCCGGGGCCGGTGAGGGCCGCCGATCAGAACACAGTGCTTTCTTCATGTTTGAGGTTTTAACTTTTTACTTACGGACATAGTTTTTTAGAATCATTGGACGATTTTTAGAAAGTTCTGTACTAAACACAGGTGAAATAAATCAGCAGGGTTTTTCTGAAACTGCTTTGCATTCAGAGTCTGGCTCTTCTGAGCTCTGTTCCGGGTCACAGCCCCAGTGTCACGGTATCCCCTCCTCCTCCCCTCGGCCAGCAGGTGTCAGTGACCAATGTTTGCTGAGCGAGGCTTTGGGATTTTGTTCCAAGCCTTGAGAACCTACTCTGTTTTGTTTCTCCGATTGAAGAAAGTTTTCAGACAACAGCCAGGACCCCTGTTCCTTCTGAGTTGGGAATGGCTTGTGGGTGTGATGTCCAGGTTTTCAGGGACAGTCACGGGTCAGCGTGCGTCAGGTGACGACACATGTAACAGATCACGAAACCGGGACACCTGTAACTAGGATGTCATAGGTGTTTGTGCTGGGAAACAAATTGACGTCTTGATGTTGGAGTTGGTGGTGGGGACGGGGTGGGGCCTGTGGGGATGGGTGGGGGCTGTGGGGACGGGGTAGGGCTGTGGGGACGGGTGGGGGCTGTGGGGACGGGGTGGGGCCTCCCATCCTGGAGCAACAATACTGTCCAGCAGGGCACAAGCATCCCCCGGGGCCACACACGGAGGCAGAGTGGCCTTGCCGTTTCCAGTGGGGCTTTTAAAAGAAGGGGTTGGGGCAGAAGGGCCGCTGCCCAAGGTGAAGGAGACCTTTGCAGGGTCTCTCTGCACCCGCTGTCCCCGAACCCTCTGTGGGGCTGGGCGAGCCCTCTCTGCCCCCGGAGACTCTCTCTGGTGGGAGCGGCCTGTTGTCTCCTGCTCCTCCAGTCTCTCTGCCCCTCCCATGGAAGCCGTGTCATTTGCAGTCTAGACAGTGGAGTTCAGGTCATGGCCCGTCTTGCTCTTGGGAATCCAGGGCCTTGCTGGCCCCAGGCTGGGGCAACTTGGATGCACCTGTCAGCGGGGGGCTGTGGTCAAGCCAGCGGCCAGAGCCATGCTTTCAAGCCCCACCTGGGGAGGGGGCTGTGAAGTCGGGTGTCTCACACTCTCTCTCCGGCTCTGCCTCGGCGGTGGGGGACAGGCCGAGGGCCACCTGGGCTCTCCAGCCTGCTGGAAAGTAACCTTGACAGCCACGGGCCAGGCACTGTGTGCTGACAGCCGGGCGCCTGACCTCGCCTGTCCCCTAGCCCGCTGCCCGAGGGGACCCCGGCCGGCCCCAGTGGGTGGGGGGCTGAGCCAGGCGGGAGCCAGGCCTGCTGAAGCCTGGGACCACCTGTCTTTCCCTTCAGGGGTCCCGCAGACCTTGGGCACGATTTTCCTTACTGACGAGTAACCGGGCCCATAGGGCACTTCCAGGCGTGAGGAGGGTGCTGGGTGCGTGGTGGTCCTGAGCGTTGGGGTGGCAGGAGGTCAGCGGCAGAGCAGGCAGGCCCTGGCAGAGGCTGGCTTCCTGGGTGCCGTGTGGCCTGTGTTCCCATCAGCGTGACGGCCTCCTCGTGGGCGCGTCCTACCTAATATGAGGGCAGTGGGAGGGGGTGGTTCTAGAACATTCCAAGGCTGCATCCCTGCTTGCTCATAGGTAGTTTCTTACTGGGGCCCAGCCCTGTAAAACTCAGGTCAGAGCCTTCCCGGGGACAAGGACGGGTCAGTGGCCTTGGAATGTTCTAACTGGACAAGCAGGAACCAGACTTAGTTTTGCGGTCAGCGTCGGGCCTCCTCGCTGCCGGGGAGGGGTGGCCGGTGTCTCCGTGTGCTCTGGCTGCGATAACACAGCACACTGGACGCCCACTCCTCACAGCTCGGGGGCTGGGAGCCTGAGATCCAGGCGTGGGCAGGGCTGGGTACTCCTGAGGCCTCTCCCCGGGCTTGCAGACGGCCGCCTTTCGCCCGTGTCGTCACGTAGTTGTCCTGTGTCTGTGTCCTCTTCCTTCTCAGAGGGACACTGGTGAGATTGGATCAGGACCCACCCAGATGACCTTATGCAATGTAACATCTTCTGTCAGGACTGTCTGCAAGGACAACCACGTTCTGAGGGGCTGGGGGGGCTTTCAACGTATGAATATAGGGGACACTGATGTGCCATTGGGCCCCCACCCCAGGGTGCGGTGGCCCGTACGGTCAGTAGGGGTCCCGCGTGCTGTGTGTCTGAATCCAGGCAGGTCGTACTGGGGGCCCTTGATGGTTTTCTGTCCAGCCTCAGTCAAACGGCAGTGACGATTAGGACACTGAGGTCTCTGCAGGAGGACACTGATCTCGTCACAGACGTGGTCGGCGGGAGCGTGGGCTTCAGTTCAGTGCTAAGCGCAGACAGAAAGCAGTGTGGGTGCAGGGTCCCCTTGGCGCAGGGCCGAGCAGTGGGGGGCCGGGGCGTGGGCACTGGAAGGTGTCTGCTGTGCCCGCTGAAGTTGAGATGGGTGGAGAGTGTGTCTCAGGCGAGGGAGGCCGGGCTCTGGGGTCCGTGTTTGTGCCCTGCTGCTCCGGGGGTCGGGGAGGGGCGTCCAAGGCATAGGGAAATGGTGGTGCCCCAGGACCCCGAGTGGGGAGCAGGGGCCTGGGGCCCCTTGTCCTTGTGTGGGCTTGAGCCGGGACCACCCAGCGGGCCAGAACTTTGTCTTCTGTCCCTGCCTTGCTCTGCCAGCGGCTCCTGGGGCCTCAGGGCGCCTGACCCCTCTGGTGGCCGTGCCAAGGATGTGGGTTGTCACTTTAATGTAACTCGGTGGCTTGTCCAAGAGCTGATGGAGGCGGGAACCGCCACCTTACCACAGGGTTGCTTCTCGGCCTCTCTGACCCCTGGGCGAGGCCCAGCTGTGCCACCCTCCCTCGGGGGCCAGGAACTCCAGCTCCATGGATTCCGGAACAGTCTGGTGCCTTGTTTCCTAACATTGGGTCCCGTTGCTTTTCCGTGCTCCGTCCTTGGGAGGCTGCAGCCAGGTTGGCCTCCCCGTGGCCCTGTGTGGCCCTCATTTCTGCTGGTGGCTGTGGGACCGAGACCATGAGTGCCCGTGATGGCGGGTTGTGGCCTGAGGGGAGATGGACTGTGGGGGGGGTCGGGGTGCTGGGAGGGGAGCCTGGTGCCGTTAATGTGTAATTGGTCTGTGTGGAGTGCTGCGTGGTTTGTCCCTGTTCCCATGGGGGCTTTTTCTGCGTCCTCTGTGGGCCTTCACTCCCACCATCATCCCGTGGGTTGTTTTGTTCTGGAAGCTTCCCCGTATGCAGTCATTTTCTGAACAAGTGTCAACACGTTCTTACTTTTTCTCTGGTTCTGACCTAGTGAGATCCAGCTCAAGATTTGCCTCCTCTGGGAAGCCCCCGTGGCACTCACTGAACTCCCCAAGTTGGTTTATTTCTTCACAAAGTGTCCCCAGGATAGATGTCCCCATCTTTAGAGGGGGACAGAACCTTCCACCTGCCCCCACCCCCAGGTGGGAGCCGAGCAGAGCTGCCCTGAGAAGCCAAGCCTCCTGGCTGGGCCTGATGGTCCTTCCCACCCCCATCCCCTGGCCCTGTTGCATTATGAGCCGGGCCCTCCGTCCAGGGCACCAGTGCATCGGTGCTGCCTATGGGGGCTATGGCAGGGGCAGGGGCAGCAGGCCCCTCGGTGGCTGGACATTGTGTGCCCTGGCTCGGCAGGTGGGGCAGGCGCAGAGCAGGTGCATGTCGCCTCAGCACCCCCTCCCCCCCGGTCTCTTGTTGCCGGACGGGCTTGAGGGAGCACCTGGCACAGCCTTGATGGGCCTCGGGCCAGGGCCGAGGCCGGTGTGCAGCTAGGGGTGAGCTGGGCCGGGACTGGTGGGCCGAGGCCTGTGTGCAACCAGGGGTGAGCTGGGCCTCGCGGCCGGGACTGGTGGGCAGGCTCTGAACCTTCCCCGGCCTCCCCCAGTCCCTCTGTACGGTGGGCAGTGGCACCCGCGGGGCAGGCGGGTGAGGGTGCAGGATGATGGAGTGCGGGCCCGGGCGGGGTCCCGGTGCCGTCTGTCCTCGCAGGGCCCAGCCGCACAGCACGTGCCCGTGTGAGCACAGGACGCAGACGCGCCCACGCCGTCCTTCTTCGCCGCGCACTAGGTGCTGTGGGGAAGTGGAAGGCACGTCACTTCCCCTGTCAGCAGAGGAACTTTGCTCCTGTGTCCGCCCTGCCAGGAAGGTGCTGGAGGGGGGCCATCGCTGGAGCCAGAGCTGGGGAATAAACAGGATTCCTGTGCCGCGGAGCCGCAGACCCGGGCACGGGAGCAGGCTGGGGCAAAGTCCGCAGGCAGAACTCCCTTCTAGAAATGTGTGGGCCCCTCTCCTCGTTCTCCTGCCTTGTTTCCACGGCGTCCCACTGCCCATTCTCACTGGCCGGCGACCTGTGACCACAGAGTAAATCTAAGCGTCCATCAGCGCGCAGGAGGCTGGGAGTGTCCCGGGCCTCCGGGCAGGAAGGCTCGGGGGTGCTCGGCTTGGTGGGGTCCTGGGACAGCGCCTGTGCAGCCACGCCCCCCCCCCCCCCGCCCCCGCTGCTCTTACAGAAACACGTGGCCATGTCCCCAGGGTCTGGGTAGGGCGGCCCTGCCATGGAGGCTCGGTTAGGCCTGGATGGCTGTGACCCCAGGGCTGGCAGGAGCAGCCAGCTCTGGGCCCTCCTGGGAGGAGGGTGACTTCCCATCATGCCCTGTGCTCACTCCTTACTTGTGAGCGCGTCTGGCAGAGACCCCTCCTCGCTCTCACCCTTTCATAGTGTGTATCTCGTGGGGGATCCAGGGCCCCCTCACAGATACCCCAGCAGCCCACCTGGCACCTGGAAGTGGTTCCATGGGAAACACGGCAGGACCAGCGGGTGAGCGAAAGAACACTAGTGTTGATTACAGTTGACGCGTGAACATCGGGGGGCTTGGGGTGCCGACTTCCCACCCAGTCGAAAATCTGTGTGTGATGTTTGACACCACCCCCCCCCTCCCCCGGCTAATAGACCACTTTTGGCTGGAAGCCTTCCCGGTCCCGCGAGCCGTCGATCACACTCCGTATGTGACATGTTGTGTGCGAGGCAGAGGAGCGGAATTGCTGTTAAGGAAGCCGTTGGAAGCCACGTTTACGGTGCTGTACGTGTTCGCTGAAGAAACCCCCGCCGACGTGGGCCCGCGAAGGTCTGTTTAAGGGCCAGCGGAGGGGTTCTTAGCGAGGAAGAAGCACACAACCTCCGCGTGGGACGTCGGGTCAGCCCACCTGGGATGCGTCTGCAGAACGCACGCGTCGGAGCTGGAAAAGCACCGCTCACCGCTCACGTGGGGGCCGTGTCCTGGCTGGGGAGTGGCGCTGGGGCGTGGGGTTGTGGGGCCCCCGCGCTTCAGGACAGACGTGAGGCCGGCAGCGCGTGGCCCTGGCTGCCTGCGGCCCAAAGACGGTGGGCCGGGTGTCCCGGCCTCGCCCCTGTTTCAGCGCCCTAGGTGGGGTAATTCCTTCTCCTCTCAAAGCAGACAGGCCCCCGCTGGAGGGTTTGGGTGCTCGGGTCTGCGCTCCCTTCAGGAAGAGCCCGTGAAGAGACAGTCTGTCAATTCCAAGAAAAGGTACGGGGTGTCCAGTGACAGTCCCCTTAGCCTCCTCCAGGTGATAACGGATGGAAGCCCCCGCTCCCCCTCCTCCATCGGCTGTGGGCCCCTCCCAGGGCCAGTGGGGGGCCGGTGGGGGGGGCGGTGTAGTGGGTGTGGGGCGGGGGTGGTGGAGCAGCCCCACGCCGGGTCCTGGCTTCTCAGAGACTCAGTGACCTGGAGGCAGGTGGGTGACGGCTGGCCACGAGGCTGGGAACTGGGTATCTGCGTGGAGCTGTGAGGACACTTCTGCCTTTGCCACTGCCTCCAGCTGACGGCGGCGCTCGTGTGACCAGGCCTGGCGTCCTGGCCATCTGCCCCTTCGTGGCGGAGTGGAGCAGAGGCCCTGCCCTGCCCAGGCGGCCTGACTGGCGCCCCAGCACCCATCCTGCCCTGCCCGCTCTCTCCTGCATTCCTCGTGCGTGAGCTCAGCCGCTGTGCCGAGGAAGTGAAACCTGGCGGCTGTCCCCGTGTGTCATTGGGAGAGTGTGGGCAGGCTGCCACGGTGATCCCCTTGCCTGGCCTGGGCGTCCCCTGGCCTGTTTCCTGCTGTCACTCAGGATGTTAATGGGGCTCAAACGATGAGCTTGCCGCGTGTCCTCCTCTGACCAGGGGCCTGCGGCTGTCACCCAGGGGCCAGGGTGGCAGTGGTCCTGGGTGCGTGAGGGTGTTTGGCCGCAGGGATGCCTGTGCACATGTTCACATGCACATGTGAGAGCACACGCAGGAGCACATGGTCATGCAGTCTGTAGGGACCCCGGGACCCCAGGCCCTGAGCGGGTTAACACCCTTCTGTCCTTCACGGAACAGACGAACACGGACCGTGTGGTGCTCCTCCGCCCTGAGGCCCAGGCAGCGTGAGCCGCGCACCTCAGAGCTCCCACGGGCCCCGCAGCCCCCCCTCGCTAGTGAGCCCCAGACCCGGCTTCCTGCTCAGACACCCTGCCCCCATGCCTCCCCTCCCCCCGCCCTACCCTGCTGCCTGCTCTGACATCACTGTCCCGACTCCCAGGCGACCCCTGGATCTGAGGCGTCCAGATTCCTGGTCCCCAGACCAGCGGCTGCACCCTGCCTGCCGTCCCCATGTCACAGTGCCGTGTGTATGGACGTGAGGGGCTGGCCCCTTCTCCTCCCAAGGGCCTCCACGTCTTAGATCCCAGGGCAGCTCCGACAGGGTCCCTGCACGCGCTGGCACCCCTGGCTGCAGCCTGGTCTCCCCCACGCAGCGAGGGTCCCTTTGGAATGTGGTCGATCGCACGGCTTCCTCCGCAGCCGGGGCCTTCCCCGCGCGGGCGGCCTACTTCTTACCTCCTCACCTACCTTTCAGCCTGCGTGCCGCCCTGCTGTCCCCAGAGCACGTTGTGGCTGGGCCTGGGCCGCCTCCCTGTTGAGCCCACTGCCCCGCTCTCCCACCTGTGCGAGCTGGGTCTGGCTGCCGTGCTCTCGGCCCGGGCAGGGTCCTCACTGTCCACTGTGTGGTGTGGGCATGCCCTCCCTTGCGGGGTGCCGGCCCCATGGGGATGGGAGTTGGGCAGGGTCCCTACGGTGTCCCCTGCGGTGTCCCCTGCACACCTTAGTTCTGGTGCGGCGTGCAGCAGGTGCCCTTACCGGCCCTGGGGATCAGGCTGCTGTGTTCCCTCTCTCGGTTCCCCACACGCTTCGGGCCCGGCCCCGTGTGTGAGGAGGCGGTGGCCTGGACGCAGGGTCTCGTCCCGAGGACATGGGTCTCCCTGTGCACCGTGCCCCAGGGTGGGCGGATGGCAGCACATGCCAAGTATCCACTTTTCTGGCACCAGAGCCCAAGGCCCTCGATGCTGGCCGGGGGCTAGGAGAGGGGACAGGAAGGGTGTCACCAGGGGCTGGGGCTGCAGCACAGACGGGGGTGTGGGGATGCCAGCTTCCGCTCACGGGGAAGCGTCTGGGGCCCGCGCTCTGGTGGGACCCAGCGGCTTCTCCTCCGGGGTGTCCCTTCTCCGCTGTCCTCCTCGACTGTCCTCAGATGCCCGTCGTGATGATGGCTCTGAAGACCTCGGATGTGGCCGGAGCGGGTTTTCTCGGGAAGTTCCGTGCCGCGTGCTCACTGGCTGGACTGGCTCCCAGCGCGCGTTACGCGGCAGGGCTCATGTTTGGCTGTTGTTTGCGTGTGGCTGTTTTTACGCCATGTAATTAAAACGTTTATTTGGCCTTCACGGTGAAAATCTAATTTCTCCAGTCTGAGAACGGCAGTCCATTGGGCAAACGGAGCCCAAGCCTGTTGGATTATTCATAGCGCGGTATTTGCAGACCCGGCTGTGGTCCCTCTAATCAGCGCTGATGTCTGGTAATTGATGTGTTGAGCGAAGACTTTAGTGGGAGGGGGCGCTGGGCGGCGCTGAGCCGTTTGTGCGCAGCCGGCAGGAGGGCTTTCCTCGGCTGACTCAGCCCCGCCAGACGGGGTGATGGCACCTCGGCAGCAGTGCTACTGAGCGCCGATTGTATGCCAGGCACTGCCGCACGCGCTCCATGTTTACTCGCCTGTTTGATCCGCAGAGCCGCAATGTGCAAGGTCTGTTCTTACCCCCATTGTACAGATGTGAAAACTGAGGCTCGGAGGATCCACCCAAGGGCAGGGTTGGGGTTTTGACCCCAGAAGCCTGACTGTGGCTTCGTGGTCTTGACCCTCTGGGTTTTCTCCTCCTGTCGGGAGAGCCACCAGGTCACCTGGGCCACTCATGCCTTTTCTCTTGTTGCTTTCCTCAGACCATCATGGAGCAGTTCAACCCCAGCCTCCGGAACTTCATCGCCATGGGGAAGAACTACGAGAAAGCCCTGGCAGGTGAGGACGCGGGGCGGGGGCACCGGCCCCCCAGCAGGCGGATAGCTCGTGGAGCCAGATGAGAGGTGGAAGGAGGTGCTGCGTTCCAGAAACAAAACGTGCCAGAGGGAGGGTGGGGGCCGCACCCCGGAGGCCTGTGAGCCGCGAACAGGGACAGCCACGTCCTCAGCCTTGTCCTGCGGCTGTGACGGAAGCACGGGCCTGTATTCTGTCCTTCTGTCTCAGTCCACAGGATGTAGACTGTCCTGCAGCGTCGCCTCGAAGCTGTAGGACTGGGATCTGGGCTTGGGGGCCACACCGTCCCCTGGCAGGTGGCGCCCTGCACCTCCCGGGGCCCCAGGCGGCTCTGCTCAGCCTCGACCAGGGAGGGGACATTGGTGCCAGGGCTGGGGGCCGGCTGAGTCACGCTGCAGTTGGGGACGCCCTGTTCTGAGGGACCGACTGCCGGTCTCCCGACCCTCAGCTGTGTCTCTCCGGGGTGTCTGTCATCCTAACTGTGGCGTCTTTGTGAGCAGAGCCCCCGGCTCCCCGCAGCAGGGATGTTGTGTCTGCAGAGTGTGCACCGGCCTCTGCCTGCTGCCCCGGGGTGTCCACAGCCCTCTGGGGGCCTTGTTGGGGGACTTCCAATTGGAGGCAGCTCCTCTTCCTTTCTGTCCCTGTGGTCACCTGGGAACAGAGCACCTGGCAGAACCGGCCTGTTCCAGGCGGTGGCCTGGCTGGTGTCCAGGGGGAGGCGTCTGGCCACAGTCCTGCCCTCCTGCTGCGTCTGTGGGCCGGAGGACCTCTCAGCGTGCAGCAGCCTGGCGGGTGGCCCCCTGCACCCCGGCCCTGGTCCTTCTCTCCAGGGGACGCCGCCCCAGACGTGTTTGAAGGACCATGGCCTTGACGTCACACACAGACGGAGCTGAGAACGCGGGGCTCTTGTGTGGGTATGAGTGTGGGCCGGCAGCATTGACCAGTCACCTCTGGCCGGCTCCCTGTTTCCCTGTGGGCCTTGCCCTGCCCTCTGGTTTGGGGGCACGCAAGTGTCACACACCCTGCCAGGCTCCACTGAGCTGCCCGGCCCTGAGCACAGGGCCGCTGCCCTAGCAAGAAAGGAGGTGCACCTGGTCATTGAACACAGGTCTGTCCCTTCCTCGAGCTGAAAGCCAGCCTGTAGGGTCTCAATGACGATGCAGGTCCCAGGCTGCGGCGGGGACCTCTGTCCCTGCCAGGAGTTAGGGGCGGGCCCTGGGCAGACTTCCCACATCGGGTCTGCTGCCCCCCGCAGGGCTCCACACGCAGGACAGGCTGCTGCAGGTCGTCTGGAAGCTGAGTCTGTGTCCTGTCTGCAAAGTTGGAGGACAGAGGAGGAGGGAGGGCAGAGGAGGCGGGAGGGCAAGGCACAGGGAGCTTACAGGCCTCAGGCCTGGCATGTTCCATTCTCTTGGACGCTCTGAGCAGGGGTCCTGCCATGCCCGCAGGCCAGGACTGACGTTTCACCTATTCCTGCCTGTGGCTGATTTTCCCTGTGCTCCATGGGTGTGACTGATGGTGGGCCACTCGAGTGGAGGACACTTGTCACCCTCACCCAGCCTCCTTGTTGGGCGACACCATTCCACTCTAGTCCCGATCAAGGCCACCCCGTGGTCTCCTCTTTGATGAGGCCAGGTGTCCTTCTGGGCCTTTCCGTCCCCACTGGGGTCCCCTTGAAGCTCCCCAGGGGACCACATATGGGGCCTCCGAGGGCTCCGCCCTGGACTGCCCCACAGGACAGACCTTGGTAGGGATGTCACCACCATCACCTCCGTGCTCTCAGCCTCCCCACTCCAGATTAGGGCCAAGTTCGGCTTTTCTTTTGTTAGTACTGAGGAGCCCCCCCTCCCCCGCCCGGCAGCAAACATGTCTCAGGGGCGGGGCTGCGGAGTGTGTGCTCTTGGGGTGCGGACACACGGTGCACCCTTCATTGAAACCGACCTAAATATAAAATGTGACGAGGTGCCCGTTAGGCACCCCTAAGCGGGTCCTGCAGAGAATGGAGGAGTCGATGTCCTCACGCTGCTGGCACTGTCCCCGGCGCCCTGTCCACCTTCCAGCTGGAGGGCTGGTGCGCCCCTTGGCAGACGAGGGGTTTGTGGGCCCACCTGTGGTCAGGGGGCACTAGCCTTTCCTTGGGACCCCAGGTCCACTCCACTGGTGGCCGGAGCCGTGGGCACAGTGTGGCTTCAGCCTGCCGGGAGAGCTGAGGGGCGCCGTCTGCACACCTCCTGGGGATCTCTGAGCACGTGGCCTGCTGCCTGGCCAGGTCTGTGCTCGGCGGACCCTGCCACCCCTTGCCAGATATGCGGTGGTGGCGACGGGACCCAGCAGAGTGACCAGGGTAGTTCTGGGCCTGACCGGTGTGCCGTGTTCTTACAAAGAAGGGGAGCCCTCACGATTGGAGCGAGAGAAGAACCTCAACCAGAAATGGGGCGAGATCAGTGCGGGCAAAAGCGCCTTGGAGTGCAGGGTGGGGGGGCGCGGGAGGCCGGGGCACTGGGGGCCGGTGCGCACCGCAGTCCCTGAGTTGCTGCTGAGGGTCTGGTCGGTCCCCAGCGAGGTCAGTAACCACCCTTTGTCTCCTCTCTCAGGTGTGACCTACGCTGCTAAGGGCTATTTTGATGCCCTCGTGAAGATGGGCGAGCTGGCCAGTGAGAGCCAGGGCTCCAAAGAACTCGGTAAGACCCGCGGCACAGTGGAGACCCCCAGATGTCCGTCAGGTCGTCAGATATGCCCCGGGTGGGTCTAGGGTCCTGTCCTGTGACTGGTCCTTCTTCCACTCGGATCAGGTTTTCCGTGTCAAACAGAAAGCTTTTCTGAGATAACCATGACACTCCAAGCTGGCGAGGGCTGTGAGGTCGCAAGTGGGGTGTGCTGGGCGGCTTTGGGGTGCCGCTCGGAGTGCACGCAGGTGGGCCGGCCCCCCGCTGGAAGAAGTGCAGCTGGCGGTGAGGGCAGTGCAGAAGTGCGTGGCTGACGTGGGGAGCCGTGGCCGTGCGGAGACCAGGCTGAGGCGACAGCAGGCGTCCGTGGTGACGGTGGAAGGGGACGCCAGCCGGCAGCGAGGGCGGGCCGGCCTGTACGTGCGCGCGGGCGTGTGTGTCGCACGGCAACGGGGAAAACGGCCCCAGACGTGTAGCGGGCGGAGCTCCCGGGGCAGGTGCTTTTCTTCATGCGCTCGCTGTTCTGCAAGTGATCTGGCGGGAGCACGTGTCGGCCGCGTAATCCAGGCGCACACGACGCAGCGTGGAGTCGCCGTCTCCTCACGGGCCCCGAGGCCCTGGGTCGCTGGCAGGCGTGGGGCACTGGCTGTCCGTGTCCGTGGGCACGGCTCCCGGAGCCATCTCGCCCCCCGTTCACGCCGTCCGGTGCCGCCCACGGAGCCCGTCCTCCGTGGTGCTTTGCAGCGGCCTCTGGTGCTCCCTCGTTGGGCACGGAGGCCCGCACCCAGCTGCCCGGGTCCCCTGCCAGGCCTGCCAGGTGCACCCGGTGCCCTGTGGTCGCCGCCCTGGCAGAGCACAGCGGTGCCCAGATTCCCATGAAGCCGGCATGAAAACGCAGCTGCCGAGTTGACAGACACAGCTACGGAAATTTCCGGGGCCGGGGGTGGGGGGAGCCGGGGCAGGGGCGACGTGCCAGGTGCAACGTGTGACCGGGGCCAGACCCCTCACGCTGGCCCGGCTCTGAGGCGGCTGGGCCTCTGTCCACGTCTGCGAGGCTGTGCTGCTCCCCGCCCTGGAGGGAAGCTGGGCTCCAAGCACACGGAACTGACCCGGCCCTGCAGACCCGCGGAGCATGAGGGCTGCTCTGGGGTCCGGCCTGCAGATGTGGCCTTGCCGGAAACGTGCAGGACGCTTCGGCAGGGGAGGCCAGGACTGCCCCGTGATGACTCTCCGTGCCTGTGGACCCGCCGGCTCTGGGCCTGGTGCTGTCGGGCCTCCAGGCTGCAGCTCCCACCGCCGCCGTCTGGGCCCCCTGGGAAGTCCCTGCTGTGCGTGACCCACGTGTGTTTGCATGCAGGCTCCTGTCTGCGAAAGGGCATTTTATTGTTACAGGCAGTCATGTGGTGGCCCCGGGGACACGTGTGCCGTGGGCCCAGGCATGTGTGCTCCCCGTGGACACACTCACAGAAGGGCAGATGTCTGCCCACGGGAAAACACGTGTGTGGCCCCAGGGCAAGGGCGGGCTTGTGCGAAACTGCAGTGACGTTCCAGAACTTCCTGGGCGCTGCCCTCCCACGGGCCCGCTGAGCAGCCAGACGGCCTTGGGGTGCAGAGCTGGGCAGCCAGGCGGGGAGCACGGCCCTGCACTGCTCGGGACTCCGTCTGCAGCCTCCCGCTGGCCCGCTTTCGGGCATTTCCAGGTTTGCGTCTTCCTGACGAGCCAGCGTCCTGAGCACCTTTTCGTGTGCTTGTTTCTCTTCCTTGGCCCAGCGTGTGGTCACATCTTTGCCTCTTCTCTTCGACGGGCCTCTGTCCCGTAGTCGCTGTACGAAGCGCCCGTGCGTTCCGGATGGACGAGCTCCATCAGGCGTCCGGCTTGCCCGTGTTTTCTCCCGCTCTTGTCGCCCGTTGGTTCTGTGACCGCGTTTCCCGAAGAACAAGAGCACGTTTTCAAGATTGTTTATTCTGAGAAAGAGAGCGCGCGAGCCGGAGAGGGACAGAGAAGGAGAGAGAACCCCAAGCAGGCTCCATGCTGTCAGCACAGAGCCCGACGTGGGGCTCGTTCCCACGAACCACGAGATCGTGACCTGAGCCGACGTCAGGAGTCGGACATTTAACGACTGAGCCCCGAGCGCCCCAAGAGCATTTCATCTTAATGAGGTCCAGCTGGGTGGTTTTTTCTTGAACCATACGGCTCACGGGTTTTTCTTTTGTTATTGGAGCTCCAGTGGTGATTTTTACCTTGACAGCTTTGTTTTCCCGTTTGCTTCGCGCTCAGTGTGCTTGTGCCAGTTTGTCCCCAGGCCCCCAGGCGCTGCTCCAGACTCTTCAGCCACTTCTGGGGGCGCCTGGGCGGCTCAGTCCATTGAGCATCTGACTTTGGTTTCAGCTCAGGTCATGATTTCACGGTACATGAGTGCGAGCCCCGCGTCGGGCCTGCGTGGGATTCTCTCTCTC